>VXAB01000881.1:0-38861 GCA_013399175.1 Odontophorus gujanensis
GATGCGGGAGCGTAGCCCGGCGCCGCGGCAGCGCTGCGGGAGGAGGATGGCGGGGCTGGCGTGGAAGTGGCCGCGCACCCGCCTGCCCGTGGGGGCCAGCGCCCTTGGCGTGTTCGTCCTCTGCTGGCTCTACGTCTTCCCCGTGTACCGGCTGCCCGACGAGAAGGAGATCGTGCAGGGCGTGCTGCTGCAGCAGGGCAAGGCGTGGAGGAGGAATCACACTGCGGTCGCCGTCTTCAGGTAGCGGCCCAAGGGCACGCGGGGACGGAGGAGGAGGGGAGCACGCAGCCCACGCCCGCTTCTCCGTCCCCGTCCCTTTGTTGGCAAAACTTTTCGGGGCGGCTCGTCCTTGCCATGGGGGCTGCGGGAAGCGGGCACCGCCGCGAGAGAGGGGATATGGGGTGAGCCCGGCTGAAGGGGACTGCGGGATGATGGGGGGAGTGTGTGCTCCCCGAGAGCTGTGCCTGCGGGGGTGCAAACATCTCCCTTTTCGTGGGGAAGCTGGATCTTCTGTTTGTCTTCTAAGCAGCGCGTGTGAGCGGTGATCAGACTGCCCGCAGGAAGGCTCTTTTTCTTTGGTAGCTGCCAGAATGACTTTTTTTTGTTTTGTTTTGTTTTTAGATGTCCTGCTGCATGTTGTGAATGCAGCTCAGCTTTTGTTTTGTCGGTTTGTTGCGGACCGGAGCCGGCGTGTGACCGCTTAGCATGTTGCCCGCTGGTACAGAGAACTTTGAGGGTTTCCAAAAACACACGCTTGAGGCTAGGAGCAGGGAAGAAAAGCAGTGAGAGGTGACAGTGGGTTTGTGGCAGTGCCATCTCGTTGGGTAGGCCGGAGAGAAGCCCTCCCTCTAATACAGAGCTATCAGCTCCTTGTCTTAAAGCGCTGGATACAAACTAGGAGGAAACTACATTAGTCTTCTCAGATGTTAATTCAACTAAATCTCGTTATGCCACAGGTTCCCATTTTTGGAACAGATTTCTGCAATTATTATTTTTTAACATCCCTGATAGGAGATGTAAGAAAGAGCTTCATGCATTATTTTTCATGTTTATAAACCAAGTGTTGCTCTGAAGTCTGAAACTACTGCTGCAACTTCAGTCAAAAAAATAATTTTAAGACTGTTTCAGCCACATGGTTTAGAAACAAACTCAGTGTGGTTTCTCAGCCGTTCTACTTCTGTATGTTTTTCCAGTGCTTAAGCACAGTGGCTTTCTCAAATGTGGTTATTGGAGAGAGTATCTTGTGGCAAAATGATCTTTATTTCTTGTCTGCCTCTTGATCAGTTGCTGCAATGCTAAGCAAAAGGAGCCCTAAATCATTTTGACTCAGGAAATACATTATTTTTTAAAGGAATTTTTCACTGGATGTATGTGTAGTGAATAAACCAAAGTAGTCAAATAATAGTGACATAGAACTCTGTATTTTTACTGCATAGATCTACTTTTCTGAGAACTGGTAGAAAGCTAGAAAGAACTGGTAGAATTTGGAAGAATCAAAGTCCATATGAGGTAAATCACGAGGTTTATATTGTGAAGCAACTAAAAGAAGCATTGTTACACTTTGCCACCATTCTTTTATTTATTTATTTATTTTTGAGCTCCATGTTTCAGTTTCTGCTGAAAACTCTCTATGACTATAAGCTTCAGTTTTAGCTGGGGAGAACAGTTGTCCTGTGTGGATCTTGAATCAACACTGCCTGCCGTAACAGCCTAATATTGGTTGGGTTTTCATAAGATTAAAAATCATGTAGATTGCTCTTCTCTCCTGTCCTGCACATGTTCTAGTTCTGAAACAGTTTTAAAGAACAAATCTGCTAAAAATCTGTGAGGAACTGCAAGTTCTCACATTACTGTTTTGTAGAATGCAGTGTTTGCATGTATTTCTTTGTAGATTACCATATTGTATGATAATAATGAACAGCTGTTTTAATATCCAGGTTCTTTGCTACCAAGAAAACAGCTGACAACTCTGCATTGCTCTCACATGGCTCCTATTCAAGTAGCTTGTGGTCCCCAGGCAGTTTTTCAAACGTGGGCAGTGGTGTTCTGTTACCGTCAAGCAGTCGACGAGGAAACTCTCAAAGACTCAGATTGGAGTGTTAGACTGCAAGCATTCTTTGTTATCAGTGCTGGATGTGTGAAGGATACTCTCTTCCTTTCACGTATATCTCAAACAAAAAGGTTTTCACCTTATATATGTTCAGAGGCCTTCCCGGAGTACAAAGTCTCGTGGAAACTCCCTTATCTATTCAAAACAAAGACACAGACCCTCCCTATTGTCTAAGCAAACTACAAGGTTATCCGTTAATGGATTTATCGAGCTGCGTCTTGTTTTAGTTCTCTTTGTATTCTGTACTTGGAGAAAGAGAGCTTCAGTGAGCAGCTCAGCAAGGTCGGAGAAAGCTCTTGTGGTAATGTGGGTTGAAAACTAGCAGCTAAGTAGCAGCAGTTTCTTAATCTGCACGGTGGCTCCTTCCTCCTCCTGCCTGTAAAAGCAGGAACCCTACATAAAGGTCTGACCGATGTATATTCTCAATTATGCAAGTATCCATGCTGTCTTGGTATTTGCAGGATAATTTAAACCCGGTTTTGCAGGTTTTGTGTTTGAATACAGACTAGCAGAATTGTTTTCCAAATATAAGCACCTGTGTAAATAACCACGGGTTTCTGAGACTCAATCCTTCACTTGCAGTATATGCAGTTGTGAATAAGGGTGGGTTGTGAGAGTAACAAAATGGGTAGGATTCAGCCTTCGGTTTAGGCGTGAATCTGTGTAAAGCCTGCTCACAGCCCTGAATTCGTATGCACCATTTTGTGAGTAATCTTCGAGTGACGTTTGTGTGCCGGGTCCCGCTGCCATCAGCACGGTGTGTGTCTATGCAGCATTTGCCTAGGATCTCAGATGGAGGGACAGATCCTGGATACAGATGAGGTTATTTATTAAAAGCCCTTGGTTCAAGTCCTTTTTTCAGCTGACCATAGCTTTCTGTGGAGCCTTCAAGTTCTGGACATGTGAGTTAAGCACAGCCTCATAGCAAAATACTACTATTAACATCCGTTGAGTTTCAAGATGCTACTGGCTGAGTTAAGCTCTGCTGTGGAAACTTCTCATCTTTAACCAGTGCTAAATAACAGTCTGTCAGTAAGATGGTAAAGTGCTTGATCTTGAATTGCCCACTACACAATCTTCACAAAAGGAGTGAGACTGTCATTAGAGTCGCAAAAGTTTAGCACATCTAATTTACCTAAGCGATAATGGCTGGTCATCCTCTGAGGTGCTTAACATTATTGCACCCTATTTGTTTTACAAATCACTTAGTTTTTTCTTGAGGGCTTAGTGCTGTTTAGATTATTTAGGCAAGAATTTTGTTAATTGCTGTTTTTTATTAGTGAAGTAAGCTATGTATGAGAATTCCTTCAGATTATTTTATTTAAAATTATTGCAGTTGATTAAAGGCAGAGCTGAATCTTTCCATCTGCTTTATGAGCCTGATACAGCCGTACATCCCAAGTGCTCTGTGTGTATCTGACATTTCTTAGTTTCTTGGCCAGGGTGGACTCCTCTGCAGATTCAGCAAGAATACTTGCTCAGACAACCTTGTGGTCACCTATGAAGACAGGCTTAGAGAGCTGGGTTTGTTTAGCCTGGAGGGTAGAAGGCTCTGGGGAGACCTCACAGTGGCCTACCAGTACAGGGACCTACAGGAAGGATGGGGAGGGACTTTGTCAGGGAGCGTAGTGACAGAACAAGGGGAAGTGTTCTAAAAGAGGTTAGATTTTTTTTAGACTTACAGGAAGAAAATATTTACAGTGAGGATAGTGAGGTGCTGAACAGGCTGCCCAGAGAAGCTGTGTATGCCATATTCCTGGAGGCACTCAAGGCTAGGGGGAATGGGGTCCTGGGCAGCCTGATCTGGTGGGTGGTAGCCCTGCCCATGGCAGGGGGTTTGGAACTAGATGGGATTTAAGGTTCCTTCCAACCCATTCTGTGACTCTAAATGGTCTCCCACTGCATGAAGCTAAAGGTTTGGGTGGCAATTAGCGACTGAGTTAGAGGTTAGAGGCTCCTCAGGAAGAGATGGGACAATCTCATGATGAGGACAACAGAAAGGCTGCACTTGAGATTCACTTTGTCTTTGGTTTTGCTGCAGCAGCTTTGTGCGATGCTGGAAGGTTGCCCAGGCTTTATTCTGGGGGGGAACTTGGCAGAGCTGGTGGCAGACATTTCCTGTGAACTCACTGTTTGTGACCTGCTTCCAGTCCAAAGCAACTGCTGCAGTTTGGGTCTGCTCCCCAGTACTGTCACTCTGTCCCCAGATTCACACTGGCCATGCTTATCTTGGCAGATGGTTTCTCTGCTGCTTTCCCTACATTGGCCTGTTATCCATTTTCCACGAGCAGAAAAGTGAAGCTACTGTCCCGAAATCACAAAGCACTGGTTGAATGTCCAGATAGAATATCCAGGCTTGATGGACGCCAGTGCTTTCATAGGTCTTAAGCTGTGTAGGTGTGGACAGACTATGAAAAGGCTTTTCTATGCTTAGCTTTCAGCTGCCATGCAGAAATAATGTGCGGTGCTGGGTGGGTCTTCCTACTGTGATCTCTGCCAGCTGTTAATACCTGGTACTTCAGATATAGCCACAACAAACACTGAAGAGCATCCTCTTGTACAAATAATTTTCATTTGAGATCGCCTTAATGCAGAGCTGGAATTCCAGGTCACCTCCCAGTCTGAGTGAGATGAATGCTATTGCCAAGTCAGCAGGAGTTTCCTTAGTTTGGCTGGCTTCTTTTCCATCACTTTTGATGGAGGCACTGCGTGTTATATAAGAGGGGTGATCCTTGCCTGGATAATTGAAGGCAAATCTGAGATGAAACTTCATCTCACTCATGTTCACTAGATAAGAGTTCTGCCCTGCATAAACAGCTTTACAGAGAACTGAATTATTCTTTCCTATTTTACTGAGACATGAGCAGAATGGCTTTAAGATGAGAGCTGGGAACTGCTGGATCAAGGTTACCTTTGCCTCTGTCTCGTGAAGCCCAATCCTAAAACTATCAGATACACTGAAATGTTGTGCTTCGGTAGTTGCCAAATCCAGCTCATTTTGCTTTCTGGAGTAGGTGTCACTACTGCACGTCTGTATTTTTATCTTACTAACATTCTGAATGGCTTTTTTTTTTCCCCATTATACTTGCTACATTTGTTGACAGTTAGGTGTTTGTAATTTGTAGTTTCTTAGTGTCTCCATCTGAGATGGGAAATTGTTCAGGCAGAGGGCAGCAATTTGAAGAGCTGGTTAAAGATGAAAGAAAAATGGTACTCTTATCCCATTTTATTATTTGGAGGCTGTGGTGAGGAAAGCAAACTGTGGAGAGGTCTGGGTCCACACCCTCAAGGTCTTAAATGTCTTCAGATACCTAAATTACATGAAAACAATGAGCATTAGTTATCTGTGTTAGTTCGAGGAGTCTTTGCCGATTAGGGCTGTGGTAGCAAGATAGGAGTTGACTTCAGGATTCCTACGTTGCTTCCCAAGTCTCCTCCTGATCATGGTGTCCTTTCTTGCCCCTAAATGGGCTTTTCTTGTAGTTTGATTAGGCCTCCCTCAGGAAATGTGCAGTTGAGACCCTTATTTCTAATACGTACTCTTGGAGAGCTGAGAATTGCTTCTTTCTTTGAAATCTGTGAAGCCACCAGTGCTGCCAGCATTTCTGGGAGAGTGCAGCCAATCTGGAGACTCCTCTTCTATTAGCTGGGAGCATCTGAAGGCCCAGAGCCAGACACCAGGGAACCAGAGGAACAGCAATTTGCTGAAATTTAGGCTACCTGGCGAGGGCCCTGAACTTCTGCTGTGTGCATATGCATGTTGTACTGGGTTTATATAGTTGCACATCTGTATTTTCTCTCTTTGTACCTTGTAGTGGATGTAATGGACACTGAGTAATCCATACAATACAGTAACTTATGATTTATTGCCATGCTTGTAATTTTCACCTTCACAGCAGTGAAGCAAACAGCACATTTGATGTGTTTTCAATGACATAGATAAAAAGACCTATTTTTGAGACTATTTCCTACTAGGTAAATGCATGGAAAGTGGATTACCTGTCTCCCTTCAGAATTTATCTTCCCATGGTGTGGATGAACCTCACTGAATTGCAGAAGCTATTTGGACTGCAGTCTTCAGTCGTTCCAGTTTTCTAAGCATTAAAAATACTTAATTTTAAACCTTTCTATGCATTTTTATCCTTTTCTGTGTGCTAAACAGGGTTCCCAGAATGCAAGGAAATCACTCTTAATTGTTACAAGTTATTGTAAAATCATTTAAACATAGCTATGTGCAGTTAAATTCCTACTGAAGCACATTAATCCACATTACATAGCGTTTGTAAACCTCAGTAGAGATTAGAGTTCTATTTTGTCCTAATTTTTCTGTATAGAAAACCAGGGACAATTCTTCTCTGGGGTCTTATAATCCAGGCTGATAAAGGGTGAAGGGGATGTTGGCATCGATATATTTTAATAGTAATTATTTCAGAAGCTCAGAGATTCTGTTGTAAGCTGTATCTGTTGCTTTAACTGTTTAGATCAACAGACTGAACTATTTTTACTTCTCTTTCTATTTCATCAATCTGGAAAAGGCCCTCCAGAATTTCTTGGTTAAAAGATTATTTATAAACTTTTTTTTTTTGTGTGTCAAAAATTGCCCTGGCTATTTTTGGGATAAGGTTAAGTCTTTCCAAAGTCTTTCCAAACATTTGCTGCGAGTTAGGGGGAACAAAATTTTAAAGAGAGGCAGAGAAACAGTGAAAAACTTCAGTGAGATTTCAGCTGTTTCTTGAGCGGGCAAAAGGGGAATGATGCTGTTCTACTAGTGAAGGAAAAAAGCTCTGCAGAGGGATCTGAGCTGCATAGAAAGATTCTGGTCCATGCTAGAAGAGTTGATTGTAGACCATGTAATGCAATGAAGTGGGAAGAATACCTCTGAAAGAAATACGTGCTGGTTTTATTTTTTTAATTTGCTTTTTACTAGGCCTCTGTAGTTTTTACAGTATTAACGAAGAAATACTGTTGGCAGGAGAAGCTCTGCAAGCCCTATCTATTAGTCACAGCCATTCCTTGATATAGCAGAGAGGAGTTTAAAATCATTACTCTGGAGGTCTTTGTCCAAGAGTATTATGAGACCTTTTTCTGGAACCAGTACCTTGGCTTTTTTTCTGGCTCTGGATCTGAGGTGCTGCAATCTCAGAGTATCCATCTGCAAGATTTCACCTGGCTTGGTGATCACTGCTTGACTCCTGGAACAAAGCCGGAACAGATGCTGAATGTTGTATACTTGCAGTTAATGTGACTTTTGGAATGTTGCAAAGACTACTGTTGCTTATTCTTCAAACAGGTGTGCTAGCTCTTGCAATCTAGTGAATCTATGACAGACTTCATGAAATGAAATGAAAATGAATAAGGAGTTTTTTAGGCCTTAGCTAAAGTGAAGAGCTTTGAAAGTGTGAATGGGGGCTTATATGCTAAAAGGCAATTAGAAATCCATTTTGGGTAGGTGTTTTCCAAATGCCTAATTTCTGTGCCTTAATCATAATTCTGGGGGCCTGACTCATGGCTTCTAAATGGTAGGGATTGTTACAGTGAGAACATACCAACCTATAATTAGAAGCTGCTGCTTCTTCTTCTGAACAACTGAGGAAGCTGCAGCAGTAAAGTGAAAAGGAGAAACAAAACCCATCTGGGCCTTCCTTTGTAGGGCATGCTATTAACTGAAAATTTTGTCTTGGCACCTAGCAAACAACTAGCACAGACACTCTTGTTGATCCTTATGGACAAGTGCTGAACATCTCCAGTGTTTAATATGCCCTGTTAGATGAAGCAATAAAAACGTACATAATATATTTATTCTTTCTATCCCACTCCAGTCGTTGCTTTTAAATACTTAAGCATGTCCAGAAGGGATTTTGGTGGAGTGTAGAACTTGAGCTAGCTGACCCAGAAATGGTCACAGCAACAAAGAAGTAAACCTATCATTAGAGAAATCATGTGTTTTGATAGTGCTGTTCAGACAACAGATCAAGAGAAAACAGTTATCTTATGTAGTTCAGTAAATGCTAATTGGTTCGGTGTGTGATAACATGTTTATTTTTGTGTTGGGTCTTTGCTGAGTGAACAAAGTGCTTTTTCTCATTTTGTTTTAAAAAAATCTGTTTTGTGCTCTGCTTGTCAAACAGACCATGGCTGGTGAAAATCTTGTACTGAGTCTGTTGTTCTTCCCTCTCTTCATCTGTGGAAGAAAGTATAGGCTGTCCTAAGTAGTTATAAATTCAGTTGATTTTTTAAGTTTGGATCTACATCATTGAGAAGGGTAAAGTTACCTCTCCTGACAACGGGGTGAGTGGTCCAGTGGAGTTCTTAGTGGGATGAAGGCTGTCTTCTGTGCTGTATAATCAGGAGCATGTCTGTAATGAGCTTTCATTTGGAACTGGGGGCCAGCCTAGGTGAATATAAACTTGATCAGAACTACAGATCTTAATAAGCTCTTTCCTGAATTTGACTTAATCATTTAGTTTCAGTTGTCGTGTGTGACTGTGCAGTGTGTTCTGTGAGACTCACTGCTTTTAATTTAAGATAAATAATTAAGTTAGCCTTAGAAGAGTTAAGAAAGAAATCCTAAAAAGCCTGATAAATAAGTTGCTTCCACTCATGAAAAATCCTTCAGTCCACAGATACTTCTTAAACAGTTTGATTACTACTAAGAACAGATTAGCTTTCTACAAAACCAATGAATAAAAGGCTAGACTTTGTCATTTTATTTTCACCGTGTTTGGTTATAAAGCAAATGGGTTGAGTCTATCAGGGTGGAAAATCTCCTGAAATGTGTTGGATGTGGACTAGGCATCAAGCACATAAAGGTGATGTGAAAGTACTCTGTCTCCAACTTTCAGGCAGTATTATCTTAAGATGCCTGGTTGAAGGATTGAGTAGGCTGAGTGATTTATTTAATGAATTTTTACTTTATCTTCATGCTTAGCAAGCTTTTCTTTGCATTAATTGCTTGAAGGTTTGTTTAGGATTTTTGCTTACTTTGTCTAGCAGCGTATTTTGCATGTTGATACTGAGAAAATGATAAATAGAATGTTATTCAAGAAGTACAAAAGCAATTTGCTTTATACATTTCGTATATGCACACATTTTATATCTATGCATATTTTATAGATAGTACATAATTTGTCGGTTACTTGAGCATTCTTCTGGAAAAAACCTACATTGATTCACAGTGAAAAATATTTTGTGTGCTTCCCCTGAGGAAGCTGGTAAACCCTTCTCCACAAAAGAGTGCCAGCAAAATCCCCTTCTTTGTTTGTCCAAGTTTGTATGATGTTATGTGTCTTGATAGCAGACCTATATCAGTCCACTCAACCATTTCTATTAAACTGAATCAGTTTGTGAAGACTATTCAGAGTTGTTCTCCACATCCAGCATTACTATAATACCCCTCTAGTTACCACTCTTCCCCTAAGCTCATATCTGTTTCTCATTTTTTGGCATCTCTTTGGTAGGGAGACCCATTATTGTTCTGTGCATGGTATCCAGAACCCTCTCAGTCTCAGAAAAGAAAGGAACAGTGACAGACCCACAGATGTGGTTTTCCTCAGGGTTTCTTGCTTCCTTTCTCTCTCTGGGCCCTCAGCCCTCATGTTCCTGCCTGTCTGTATGCTGGTTGCTGTGATGTTGCTTGTGATGTTATTCACAAGTGACATCCTAGGTGTTACCAGCTCAAGAATAACTTGTGCCTCACTGTTTTTGAAGCTGCTTACCTTAATTCTTTGGACCAGCTCCAAAACTACCTCAGAAGACACCACCATCTTCTTCCATTTAAAAGAATAAATTCTTCTATAAATAACATTGCTAATTAGGGTCAGCCTGTGTCCCAGTTACTTCAGCTCCTTTGTCCCTGTCAGGTGATTGTCACGGTGCCAGCTGCTCTTAGGCAGGGTGCACAGAGCTCATGTGTTTGGGTTTCCCTTCTACCCAAATTTTCACACAGCTGGTAGAGTATTAATTCATTGATACTTCCACTCTTCATCTTTCAAGTGTTGCAGAAGTTAACCCACAAATTAAAACAGTCTGTGAGATGGCCAGGTATGTCAGCCATGCCTTTTTGAAATACATGCTTATCTCTCTGACACCCTCAAAATTCCACAGTGGCTGCTTGAACACTGCCTCTCTGGTTTCTGAAATGTTAAATCTGGTGGGCCCAGCCCTGCTCAGCAGGGAACAGCCCTGTCTCTGTGGCCAAGGATAGGAAGCTCCCCACTGCTACCAGTCCTTGTCCCAATAGACTTCCCTAGCACAAGCTCAGCTCAGACCAAACCATAAAGCAGAGTGAGCTACTGAGCAGGCAACAGACAAACTGACTTAGTCTCAAGGAGAAGAATGTGCTTTTCCTGCTTAAAAGAAACCACATACCATATGCCTTCTCCTGTCCCTGTTATAGTCTTGTCCTGGTTGCTGCCTGTTCTCATGTTTTTTTTACATAATATTCTTATTCTTGATAGATACCTATTTTTCTGTTAGAAAGAGTGTCAGATGAGAGTAAGAGATTGTGGAATGGGGTACTCTAGAAGGGAAGAAAATAGATGTGCTTGGAGGGAGGAGTTGGTGAGGGTGATGGTAGGGTGGTAAGGCAGAGGGTCCCTGGGAGATTGGTGGGGAGAAGGAAGGTTGGCAGGGTTTATTGCAATGGAGGCAAGTAGATTGTAGTATCAGGGGCATGAAAAAGAAACAATAAAAGTCAAGAAACACTTATGTGGAACAATGTAACAGAGAAAGAAGGGTTGTGGTTAGGAAATTTATGTACAAATATGTAGGTAAATCAGACAGGCAATCAATTAAAAATGAAACATTCAATGAATTGGGCTATTTAAGAACAGCTTGGTTGGGCAAGGTAACTCAAGGAGGTAACAATTAAATCAATACAGGTTAAATTATAATAATCTCAGTTAAGAAGATCAAGTATCAGATGGAAGGCCATCACTTAGGTTAACTGGAGATTCAATTTCAGTGTACGATGTGCGGTATAAAAGAGGATATGAAACTGTAATAGTAGAGGGCATTTTTATGCCACAATCATGGGAATCATTTTGCTCCAGAGATAGCTGTTAAAGCAATGAGATTTGGAAGCAGAATGATGAAATATGTGGAGTACAGCCCACTCACTGCAGCTATCTCTGGTACCTGTCCTACTTCAGAACTATGGTAGGGAAAATGTCCATATGGTTAGCAATAAGACAGCAAAACAACATTTGTTGCTCTCCTTTTTTTTTTTTTTTTCATTCTGTGATTATATGTTGCCAACTAGACAATCCACAAACTTGGCATCTAGTGAACTTTATATATGCAGAAGTTTAGACTACCCATTGGGACACCATCAGCTCATGCTTAGGATGTTGAATTACAGTGGACAAGTCTTTGTCTGCTCACATAAAAACTGGGGCTAGTTACTATGGTTTTGTGGTGAAACTTTAAAATAGAGGCCCTCTTTGTTCTCTCTAGATGTCACTCATAGCATTTCTGCTGAACTGACTTCTCACTTGGTGCTCTGGTAGGACTGTAGACGTGGCTGGCATTAAATGATGCATAGATCATGTCTATTGAGCAGCAAGGACTTGAAGTTACACTGTGTTGAGCAAATGCAGCTATTCCAGAATCCCAAGGCCATCCATATTTGGATAGCTTTGGCTTCAAACTGTGAACCAGCTCTGGGAAGCAGAGGGATTTATTGGAACAGGCTTGGAGCTTCCATGCTACTGGGGACTAAATGACAGTGTGTTCTCCAAACTGATAACAGCAGGCAGGAGGCAGAGTGGAAAGCAGTGAAATTCAGTGTCTTAAATCTACTCTGTGTTTATTATTTTGAAATGTTTTCTTCATCTAGCTTCTGCCCCAAACACAGCTGATTTACTGTGGCTGTGAAAAGACACTTTGGGGAACTGCAGGGCAGATTTGTGAGAAGTGGGCAGCATAGATCAGTTGAGAACTAGCTTTTTCTACCATGCCTAAGAGCAGAGTCTTTTAGGATCCTGCCTCTGACAACGGCTCTCACCAAGTGTTGCAGAGAAAGTCCTGCAATAGACAGGGGTCTGTAGTATAACCTGCTACAGAAATAAACATCTCAGGTTCTTATAGTTATGAATCTTACCCCTAATATCTATGTTTAATACTTCATTCAAAATTACTGCTGTCATTTGCAATATCCTAGGTGTGTACTGGTCTCTTTTTAAACATCGTTATGCTTAGAAGTTCAGGTGTTCTCTGAGTGTTCATTCCAAAATAAATGTTTAATTCTTAGCCTGGTGCTTAATAACTTATAAAAATATATTTTTTCTCTTTTGCTGATATGCTTTTTTTGTACTAATTTTTTTATTTATTTAGCTTATTTTTAGATTGTGATATTGTACCAAAAACCAAAATGTCATAGTGCTGTTGAAAATGAAATATCTTGTTTTCAACCTTATAGTAAACAGTTTATTCACTGTGGAAACTGAATTACTGCTCTTTGAAATTGTTTAGTTGCTATTTCTGATTCTCTTTTCTAAATAACTACTAGAATTTCTTGATATGAATAGCATGGACCAATTAAAAGATACTCCTGTGGTTAAATATTGCTCTATATCCTATTTTATAGTCATGCAGTCTTGAGCTGCAATAATAATTTCCAGGGCTAGTTTGGGAGACTTAAAAAGCTGGGAACTGTACTGCCCCATTGCTGATTACTCTCAAGCACTTTGTAAATTTTCACCATCCAGCTTCAGGCCTTGAGCTCTGAATGTAATGACAAGTTCAGTCAAACATGTTCCCAGAAAGCAAATGTTGCTTCAGCTTTTGTGTAGTACGCATCCTGTGGGTGTGATTGAGAAAGTTTTCTTACACCAGTCATGGGGATGAATATTTGTGTGACAGGACAAATTTCTCACGGTCACTTGGTGGCAGGAGGAGAAACCACAAAGCCAGCAATTGTATTGGAGTTTTTTGTCGGTTTCTCAAGAAATCAATCCATAACTGTCCCAACAAACTGGAAAGGATGGAATACAGAAAGAGAAGCATCCTGAGTGATCGTGTTTTTGGACCAGAAGCAGCTGTGCATCCTCTTGAGGCTGCCTGTCCCTCTGTCTGGTTGTTCTCGTTTGAAACAACTTCTCATGTTTCAGATTAATGTTGAAAGCCTCCAAAGTCACCCCTTCCCCAGGTGAAACCAGCCAAGGTCCCCTAGCCTCTCCTCACAGGGCCAGTGCTCCAGGCCCCATCTGTCTTAATAGCCCTCTGCTGAAATTGTATCAGTTTATCTACATATTTCTTATACTGGGAGCCCTAAAACTGAGTGTAATAATCTAAATGCAGACTACTGACCACCTGCAGCTGGAAGTGAAGCAAGGAAATATGAGGGGCAGAAGGTGGATGGGAAATGTGGAGAAGGTTCCTTCCTTGAGCAGAAAAAGAGACTGTGGTACTTGAGAGAGGTTAAAGGAGGCCATTGCTGTTCCCCATGGTGATTACCTAGCATGAGATTAAGGTAGAAGGCCTGAGCAGATGTAATGGATCTCAGCTGGCCTCTGAACTACTGCTGAAAAGGATGCTGCTTGTTGGAGCTCTGGGTGGCACAGACATCATATGGCTCTCTGGGAGCGGTGCAGCTCCTCTTCCCCTTCGCTGATCAGCAAGATCTCTTGTACATGCTAGCCTGAGAGTGATAGCTTGGCTGCGAGTTCAGTGTTGTATGTCTTCTTCGTAAGAATCCCTCTTGTCAGAACTTAGTTCCAGGCTTACTCTTACTTTACTCCTACCTTCTAAATTTAGATTTATTTGAATTATGAGTATTCTCTGACAGCTAGAGTGAGGCAGCTCATTAAATGTTGGATTTCAACAGTCCTTCAGGCAAAAGTTATTTCTTAGGATATATGTGACTGTATGTCAAACTCTTCAGGTCTTGCTTTTTATTTAGAACTTCACAATGTTGCAGTATGTATAATTATTGCAGTCATCACAAGGTAGCATGTTCTGCATCATTGTGTTGTGCCAGGCAGCTGTTTAAACCACAACAGTTCACCTATTTACTACCTGCATTCTAATGAATCCTATTACAAGGTGTTCAGGAATAACGAAGTCAAAGACAGAAAGTTCTCAACTGTTAGCCAGAAAGAGAAGGCAAAATAAAACCCCAAACTGGAATTCTGTTACAGAAACATTTCCAGTAGCTGTTGGGAAGCTATTTTACAGTCCTGGAATGCTAAGGTGGCTCAGATTTGTTCCCTGTGTGTTTGTGCAGAGGAGGTGTGATTACGTAGCTGGGGGCAGGGCCAGCAGATGGCAGAGGCAGGAGGTAGAAAACAAACATCTTGACAAAGTTAGGTAGGAGTCATAGCATATAGTAATCTTTCTGCAATTTTTTGTTTGATAGGTTGTTAGGAATTCTTTGCTTGAAGTTAGCATTAACTTTTTAAAGGCCATCAGACTGAAGGAGTGAAGTTGGATACATTGCTTTTTTGTTTGTTTGTTTTTCTATTTTTCTATTTTTATTTTTGCTGTGACTTCAGGTCTTAAAGAGCTTAATTTTTATGTAGTCATTCTTATGCCCTGGGAAGCTGTTTGGTTCCTTTGGGTAATGGAGTTCATGCATTCCTTATTCCCAGCAGCAAGGAGTGTTGTATAGCAAAATATTTAGGTTAGATTACACGCAGGAATATAATTCTTGTCCTTTCTTTATCAGCTTTTTCACTACCAAACAACTGTCTGGTTGTGACTTCTACTGTTTTTTCTATGTACTTAGCCAGTCACTCGCTCCAAATCACTAAGTGGTGTAGTCTGTAGTGAAATCGTATTTACAGTGAGCACTGCCAAATACAAGTTGTTTAATGGTACTGACAAAGTAGCATTTTGTCTGGAAGCAGAAGTTGTAAATATGAGATGACCTTGATGGCTGATGCTATTTGGATTATATTCGGTACCATTTGGAAGCACTGACTAGATGGATTGATATGGCTGTGAAATTCTGGATGTTTTGGACTTTTGGAAACTGTGTTTTCAGTGCCATTTAAATTTTTGTCCTGAAAGGCCAGTCTTTGTTCTCTAATTACATGGGCAGATTCTTTCTAGCTGGTTTGGGGAAGTGTGCAGGGGAGTCCTGCCAACTCCTTGTGAGGTCTGGAGCTCTTTAAATGATAAACCTGTATGTGCCAATTGGAAGCACCACTTCACTAGTAAAAGTGCAGAATATGGGCTTAGAGGAAATACAGAGCACTTAGGTCCCAATTATCAAGTGTGTTCCAGGAAATTTCTGACATTTTGTATTCTGTGGAATATAGATATGGTGGTAAGCAGAGGATTGGAGCTATGACTCTAGCCAAAGGGAACTGGCTTAAGCTGGGTTGCTAGTGTAGGAGTGATGTGAGTCAGAAATGAGATGATGTGGATAGGAACTGGGAAAACTTCTACTGCTCTCTTACACCTCTGCTGTTACAGTCTGTGTTATTTTGCAGTAGTGAGCGTTGATGAGAATGGAGATCTGAGCACATGAAAAATATCCCCCATGATTATGTAGTGTTGTCAGTAAGCCTGCAATAAAGTTGTGGAGAAAATGGCAGAAGTTTACTTCTGCATCCACATTTAATCTTTTCTAGTGAGGAGCTGGAAGGTGTGAGGTATGGTGGCAATTTTCTTTGCAGTGTTTAAAAAAACTTCCCTGTGATTGTGTTCCTTTTTTTCTAGGCCAGGAATAAACAAATTTTAGCAATACGTAATCATTTATTAATATGACAGATTGAGAGATTCATCACAATTAATTTAACTGTCTAGAAGTAGAATTTCTTTGTTAACACTCCTACCATAGTTACCTCCTGCTGTAAGTATTGAAAAGACAGAAGTACTTGCAAATACTGACAGCTCTCTTGTGCCTTAAGTACATGCTTTAGGGTAAGGTAAGTATACTTCTGTTGACTATGGAAAGTCTTGACAACCCCTAGTGCAATGGTTGAGCTTAGGTGAAGTCACTTTCTTATGAAGACCTCTGAGACTTGAAGTACATCAATAGTTCACTATATGTGTGCAGAATGGGGCTTCAGACACAAGTGTTACTGCAGTATGAATCAATTAATACTACATAGTGCTGTCACTCTTGTCACTGAGAACAGAAGAATGGCAAAAAGAAATGCTTTGATTCAGCAACAGCCTTGGCATTTGCTTCAGATTTTGCTTTACTGCAGCAGAGTCCTTGTTCTGCAGCATACACTGACCATCAACATATTCGATTTTTGCTGTATTCTTTACAGGAGAGTAAGTTGTGAAGATGGAGAGTGTACCTGTCCCTTTTATTCCTGGGACAGATGTTTGGAGGTGTCTAGTGAAAGCATCTCAGCTTATCTTTCCTGTAAGAATATACTCAGAGCATCTCACTCTGAGTCGGAGTTGGTGAGATCCTTTGATTTTAGTAAAATCTGTAAATTAGCCATACCCTGTATTCAAATATAACAGAAGTAGATGTGTAAAAGATTGCTACTTGTTTTTAGTGTCTTTGCTAGTGGAAAAGAGTTACAAAGAGGTGGAATTGGAGCTTCTAATGAAAATAATTCCAAATTGAATATGCCTTTCTTTTGTTTGAATTAACTTTTTATTAGAATTAACTTTACATTTAAGAATTAACTTTACATTTTACACAGGATTTGCATCAATGAAACTCAGGCAAGATTTGAAACGCATCAGCAAAACTAATTCAAAAAGCTTGTAATGGCAAATGGCAGGAATGCAAGTTCAAGATACACTTCAAATGTTTCAAGTAAATGACTATTTTGATAATTTTGCCCCTTTCCACCCCGTTAGAAACCATCTTTCAACACACAGAAGGATCACCAAATTCAGTTCAGAAATAAATGTCTACTTGGCCAAACTATTTTCAAAAGCGGTACTGCTGGTTACAGCAACTCAGGCTGTACCTGAAACCTAGTGTCAGTTCAGTCAGTACAACTCTGAGAGTCTGTGAGAGGAACAAGTTTCTCTTCAAAACGTGACTTCCTTGAGTTGCCTATTCCTATGTCTTTGATGGGTTAAAGCCTACGCCCAAGCACAAAACTTTGTGTGCCTTTGAAAGTATATTGCTCTTTCATGTCTGTTCATGTGATACTTTTACAGGTTCTTGTCTCTATCACATGTGTAGGCAATGACTGTCTAGTTACTTATAGATTTTGCATCAACCAGTAGAGTTATTTCTTTCCCCTTAGTGCATGTGGTCTCAGTTTTTGAACCATTAAAGATGGAGATCAAATAGGTTTCTCTGGGCAGTCTGCCTCCTTTGCAGGGGTGTAACTTAAACTGATGAAGTGAGTAAAATCCTCCCTTTGGATTTTCTTGGATTAAAGCATAGGGATGCTTTTGTAAGCAGCATTATGTAATACTTACATGGCTTTTATCTAGTTTGCAGAAGCAGGTGGAGAAGTCGCTGTAGTGTGAAAATTGATCTAGGTCATATGTATCATTGCTCTAGGTACTGCAAGCCCAAATGTTAGGTTATTGCTGCTCAATTTATTTTTAGTGAATCATCTTCTGGAAGAATACAGCCATCTCACATCCTTGCTGAAGCTGAATATATCTTGTACTTGTAACTGGGCAAAGCAAGCAGCAGTTTTGCTGAAGGGAACCAGGTGATAAGAGCAATGCATTTTTACCCCTGTGCTAGCACAGTCATGTAATCTATCTTGCTGATGCAACTGCTGGTTCTGCTGTTTTGCAAGACAGTAATTCATTAATTTCACCTCCTCTCTATGATAGCAGCTCTTATCACAGATTTATGTGATTAAAAAAAAAAAAGGCACATGATCTAGTTAATCTATTTTCCATTCTCAAGTTCCCTTTTTCTCTGAATATTCTCTGACAAAAGTGCCAGTTCACAGGGTAATGCCACCTCATCTTTCTGGCAGCCTGCTGTATGAGCAGAGTTGGAAAACCATCAGATGAGACTGCTGGCAGATGGCATTCCTGTGTGAGGTGCTGCAGACAGAAGAAAGGTCCTCAGTCCCCCCAATAGATGACTGCAGAAACCTTTATAGACTTTGTAGGTTCTGCAGTGGGAGTTCTGTCTTCTTGTCTTGATTTTATCTGTCAAATGTAGATGTCTCCATCTCAGGTAGTCAATATTCAAATGCTCATTGGAGAGGAAATATGTCTGTTTGGCTTGAGATAAATCACATCCTAAAAGAAAAGCTCTGCTTACTATGGATAAGGTTTTTATATTTCAAATACTGTAATAGAAACAAGGTAAACCCTGTGTTTCCATTGCTCTCAAATCACAGAATCAGAATTGTAGGGGCTGGAAGGGACCTCTAGAGATCATCTAGTCCAACCCCAGCGTAGCTGTCATGTTTAAGGGCTTCTGGTTATAGTGTTAGCAGAGTAAAGGAATGATCTGTTGCAATGCTCATGAGTTCCACCATCAAGTGAAGTCATTTCTCTTGAGCCACCCATACTGCTGGCTAGAAACAAGCAGTGTATGATCAAATTCATCACTTCTCTAGGGAATGTGTTTGTTAGTCAGAGCTCTGAGATGGGGAGGCAAGTCACTACTGCTGTCTCTCCTGTGTGGGGTTGAGGTTTCACTGGGAAGAGCATGTACAACTTGGAGGCATTCTGCATTACTGTAAACTCAACTGCATAAGTAGTAAAGCTGTGCTACAGCACTGTTTTTACAAATTGCAAGTCACAGCTTGTGACTCTTTGTTGGTTTCCTTATGTATAACTCTTTACACATCTGGTATGAGAATCCTAGAAAAAAGTCATCTGGCCGAATGCCGCACTTTAAAGACATTTTGCATGAATCAAAATGTATTTCTGTATAATAAACATGTATAAACAGAGAATAAACTCTGTTTCAACAGCTTTCCAGGCCGAATCTGCCCAGTTTGTAAGTAACAGAATAGGCAAATAGAAAGGTAAACTTAAGACTTGCCAGATGTTTAGGTAGACTTCTATTCATTGTGATATACCCCAGCTTCTTCTGGTTTGCAAACATTGTTCAGTAATGAAGATACTCCCTGGCAAATTTTGTCCTCATCTGTACTTCTGCGATCGAAGTTTTGCACTGTTCAGTCCTGTTCTACTCTAGCAATATTAATGAGGGTATGGAATAAATTAATGTCATGCTATTAAAATAATTGTGTCTGCTTACAGTGGTAGGAAAATATATCCCTTCTGTTACTCAAAATACAGGGTTCTGATCAAATAAAGAATGCTTCATCAACTAAAGCAGCGGCGTATGATTATCTTACTATCTGAAGTCTGGGTACAATTCAAAAGGAAAACTGAAAATGGTACAGACTAAGTAATCAAAAATCAAGTGAAGATTTAGAGATTCAGATATGAGCCATAGTTCAGTTTGGTAAGAGCAGAATGTAGGCAAGTTTGGAGAATTATATTTTTGGTCACAAAATACTGTAATACTTGTTGCTACTGCTGTCTTCTGAAAAAAGCCTTCTGAAAAGACTGCAGAGCCTTGAAATTTTAAACACCAAATCAATCTTTCTTTACTTTGTTTGGGAAGAAAGCATATGAAAAATATTTTCCTTCTTACTCTGAACAGTTCTGGAAAAAATGCATCATTTATTCTGTGGTATGTTACATTAAAACAAAAAAGAAGAAGTTGATCAAAATGAGTAGCAGATTAGGGTGGAATGAAGCAATGGATGACAGCTCATTTTTTGTCAAGTGCATGGCAGTTAGGATTTGTGCTGGGCCAAGGTAGAAGGGGTAGGGGAGCAATACGGAGCAGAAAAAGTGTTTTACATTTCTTTTGCAATCTGGAAAGCAAAACTACTAAATGTACTGCACAGGTGGTGCCAAGTGTTTTGTTCACTGATTTTAAAATAGTGAAAACTCAAAGATAAGGTATTCTCAGGCTATGTAAAATACTTTGTTTCCGTTTGGGGCACCTCAAAAAGACCTGGAAGAAAGTTGTAAAGGAAAATATGTTGATGATGTAGAAAAGACGGAAGCACTTCATTTCATAATTACCCTTCCTCCTTCAATTCGATAATTTGTTGTAAATTATCCCCAAATGTTTTGTTATTAAATTTATTACTTTAAAAAGTCACAGATGTGCTTCTTAGCTAATGGAGGTGGTTTCCACAAACTGTCCTTATTCTGAGAAGTGTCTGTGGTCTCTGCAACCTCCTTCCTTTTGCTCAGATTGCAGCCCCAGGCGGTTCAGAACCTGGTTTGTTTCTGCTTGTGACCTTCATATTTTCCTGGTACCTTTCCTCTCTTAGGGACCATAGGGGAAATGACCCTTGTAAGAATCATATGCAAGGAATTGCTTCAGGGAGCATTGAAATGGGCTGAAATTTTCCTAACAAGAAAGATACAACAGCAGTTTTCCTCCTCACATTTACTGTGACTTCTAGTCTTTGTAAAATCTTACCATGTTGCAGAAAGCTTGATAGGGAAGTAGATCACATTCTCTTCCTGTTCTGCTCTGTGACGTTTACTCTTTTTCATTTCTTTTTCACTGCATGTAGATGTATCTCTGAGCTGAAGAAACTGTGGAATTTTCAGCAATATACCTGTGCGAAGTGAAGTATTCTTGATTTAGATGTCCTGTTCCTCCAAATGTTATTTTTGGCAAATGTCTTGATTTTAGTTAAACTAGTGTTGCTTCCCCCCCAAAAAAGCCCCCACAATTTGGTATACTTTTATGAATACAAATAGCATTTGCTTTGGCTGGTCTCTCATTTTTTTAGACACTTAATCCATGGTGTTTTTTGAAAGGCAATATTAAGATTGTATTCTCTAATATTTGGGCTGAGGATAGGTTAGTTTTGACTTTAATCTTAGGTGAGATGGACTGTATTATAATGAGCAGTTCTGCCAATGTGTTTGACAAGGTTTGAGCCAGATTTGTTTCTGTTGTGAAGGCAAAAGACCATGTGTTTCCATGCTGTGTGACTTGGGAGTTCTTTCTTTTTATGATCTTAGATGATGATGATAATTGAATGGATGAATTCAGAATGTGTCCAGATGTGAACTTGTAGAGATTAATTCTTGACCCTCCACGTATCTTTTCTTAAATGATCTGCACGAGAACATTAAGATGTAGTTGGCAGATGAGAAAGGATCAGGGCAGGAATCGATCCAGAGGATGGGCCCATGAGAAAGAGCAGCCTCAGTTACCTGCTAACCTTCCTAGTTTTTCAGTAGGTTGTCATGGTTTTATGATTTGTTACTGGTATTCCACATCATAACATCATGTAGTGCACTGGGAGTTAAAGAGTTAATGCTGCAGTTCTGTGAATTGTTGATAGTTCTGGGTGTACCTTCCTCAGAAGACTTCATTACTTCATTTATGTTTTCTTTTCAGAGGAAAAGGTAAAACTGACTGGGAGTCATGAGACTGTCTTTCTTTTCTGCCTGTCTCTGCAGTGTGTGCTCCCTAGAAGTCTCGCCTACAGCATTAGAATAAGGTCTTTCATTTTGGACACTCTCTCTCTCATTTATTTGATTAGCTTCAATTCCAATTGTATTGTATTATATTGTGTAATCTTGCATTCTGCTATTGTATTTAGTAAATTAGTTTTCTCCCTTAGCTCATTGTTGCTGTTTTTGTTTCTAGGCCCATCACCCTACCTTTTCCCTTTCCCCTTTCCTGGAGCATGGGTACTTGGTTCCCCAGCCCCATTAGTCATAGAACTGGGCCAAACCAGACCAGAACTGTTGACATAGATCCCACATATAGCAAAACAGAGCACACGTTGCAGTTTCAGATGGATATCCCCATGCTGGGCTGCACTGGCAGTGGAAAAGAGTGCTAAACAGTTAATGATATAAATGTGCTTTGGTCTTGGTTGTGGGAAGTGTGGGTGATTGCAGGGAGGTTGTTTTATCCCTTAGTTAGCAGGGAGTAACTACCCTAAAAGTATTTCCCTGTCAATATTTGATGTGGTTTTCAAAAAAAAAGAGAAAAGCCACAAGAATGATGGAATGAATAAAAAACTTGTTTGAAACCAGAAATTCCGGAAACTACAGATTTTCCACTCATCACATGGGAGGGTGAAATCTGAGAAGTGGGGGATCTTTTGTACAAATAAATAAATAATAATAATAATAATAAAAAGACAACAATCTGTGTGGTTCAGCAGGTGTATGGGAAGGTTTGGTGTAAAAGTGCTATCCCCTTGGGGCAGAAAAACAGATGTTGGTAATGCCAGCTGCCAGGGTACTGGTAGGTCTTCATAGACCCTTTGCCCTTTCTGCTTTCCCCTGTAGGACACATTGTGCCACCTTTCCCACTGCTCCACCTCAGATTGGGCTTATGCTTTTAACCTGAGGCCTACCAAAGGAGCTGGAGAAGGAGTGTTGTGCTGGGGATGCATGAGCTACTTCCCGTGTGTAGAAGTAACAGCAAAAGGGCTGTAATCTGGCTGACAGCCTCTGTTGGGGAATTGCACGTTTCTGCTTTTAGACATTGTCTGTGCCAGTTTGAAGATGCTTGGGTTGCTTAATCAAGCTGCTGAGACATTTTTGGCTGGTACTGATGCCAAACCAGGGTAAGATTTAGCATTAACTGGCTGCAAATTGAAACCAAACTGGAACGTTCATTAGTTTAAATCCAGAATTGATGGTTTAGGTGTTTTTTTTTTTTTTTTTTATGTAAGCCTTTTCACTGACTATGCATGTCAGTGTTGGTTTAGACTTACCAAAGAGGTCAGGCTTCCTCTCCCTTACTATAAGAGGAGAATAGCGTGCATGTATTAATCCTTTGGTGAGAAGCAGGCTTTTGAAGCAAATCTCCTGATTGTCCCTTTTTGGTCATGCTCTCTATGTGCTACAGACTCTTTGTAGGATCAGACTAGAGCTGGTCTGCTGTAAATCCCATGAAGATCGTGTAATCTGGGTGCAGGATTCTTGATACTGGTATTTTGCTCCTCTTTCAGCATGCAGTGTCTGCTGATCTAACCTCAACAAAGTGCACCATGAGGATGTGACTAACATCTCAAAGTCACTGCTGGGCTCCTGTCTGGGGCAGTGGCTGCTGCTTGAGTCGATCTGCAGGGCTGCTTTAGGGCTTGCTCTGGGCTAATGGCCTTGTTGGTGCTGATCAGGCCCAAGTCTTGGATGTCTGCAGTGAGAGCCGTGAAGAAACTTCTTTCCTGCTTCTCTCACAAGTGGGATTTATCTCTTAAGTGCTTTCAGATCTGAGTGCCCGAATGCCTTTTAAATAGCAATATTCAGGTCATTTAATTCCTCCTCTGAATTGGAGATAACTTTGAGTCAAAGGTACGTAATTTATGTTCTGCAAGCGAACTGATGCTTGCGGTGAATTGAAATCCTTGACTAAAAGCCACTTCAAGTTTTGCAAATTCTACCATAACATTTTAACTGTACGTTTTAATCAAGTTTGGCAAATCATCCTGCTAAGTGCCCTGCTTTAGTTCCTCTTTGAGTACGTTTTTCCTTTTAATGCATATTTTTTTGTGGAACCTCTCTCACTTTATAATTTTTGGATTTGAATCAGAAAGAGAAACTGAATAATGTAAGACCATTTCAGTTATTCTTTTGTAGCAGAAAGCATGTATGTGTGTGCAAGATTTTTTGTGCTAATACATGCAGGTGTGTAATACTTGGACTAGTGGCCTGCCTATCTCTAGCCTTCTAGGAGACACCTACTGCTTTGTAATAGATTTATTAGCAAAGGACTTTTTGGGAACTGGAAGAATGCAGTTCTGGGGAGAAGGAAGAGTAGGTACATGTATGAAGTTAAATGTTGAGGGGAAAAGCTGTATGAAAAGCTGTTCCTTAGCTCATTCTCTTGCCCCAGCTAAGAGAAGATTAATTAATCTAAAACATTCCCTTGATATTTTTCCATTGGGTTGTCTATTATTTTTATGTTTGTTGCTCAAGAGAGATTTTCAATGAAGATAGACTTGCAGGTTTCAATTAGAAACTTCAGTTTTGCAGTACAGTTGTACTTGGAGGCTCCAGCTGATCTTGGATTACTCTCAGCTTTCTCAAAAAGCTGCAGTGAGACCCAGAGAGGAAAAAAACTTCTGAAGGCTGCAAACTGAAGCATATGGAAAGCAAAGAAAAATCTCCATGCTCAAATTTATTTGCAATAGTACTCTGTTATGCCTGCTTTAAGCTGCTCTACAAAGGTTACTTGGTGAGCAATTTCAAATTGCTTTAAGCTTGGTTTCTGTTTTCTTGATGGAGGAGGATGATGGGCAGCCTCTCTGGGTGTAGGTTGTCATGACGGTGTTTCTGGGAATGCTGATTGCCACTCTGGCTGACGCTTTGCTCAGCAGAGGACAAGACGGCTCTGCAATGAGTGGACTAAACTCCAGAAACAGTTTTGTCCATTGTTAACTGAAGGTCACCATTAATTTGAGGTCAACTTATCCATTACTGATCTATACAGAGAGAGGAATTCAGGTGCATATGGGGAAAACACATGATGACGTGTCAGTGCTCATAGCACGGTGAGCAGCAGAACACTCTGGAGTCATGAGCCCTATTCCCTTGCTAGGTAAAGTCTGGATTTGAGGTGATGCCTCAGGGATAAAAAGTGACATTTTGAGCCACAACATAACCTGACATAAGCTTCTGATTGAGTCTTTGAAAAAAAGCATTACATTCTTTGGCTGAGTGTGGAGACACAGAGACTGATCAGCTTGTTACAAGAGTTTCCTCACAGTTCTTCCTAGAAGTTGGCTGCTGATTTCCAAAATGTGGCCCTTTGTTTGGGGATAGAGCTGCTGTGGGAAACTACAAAAGCACTAAACCTCCCAAGAGAATAAAGTTGATGAATAGTAGCAGTTCCCATAGACTGCTGCTGGTCACACAACCTTTTCTAAGTGTTTTCTGCCCTACAAAGATCAAAATAAATCTACAGCTTTCACCAAATTATCAGCTGGAATATGTGTGTAAAATTATATTCACACAGTTGGAAGAAAGTAGTAACTTACAACAAAAATCAATTTTAGGAGAAAATACCATTTTTTACTTACAGTTTTTTAGAGCAGAAAAGTAGCTATGAGAACTTTGAAAAATTATTAAAAAAAAAAAAGCAAAACCATTTATGTGAATCACTTTGTGTTTTGAAATAAAATCTTTTTCACAGTGGAAAACATTATGCCAGACATTCAGATAGACACTAATAAGTGATATTTTCATTCTGCTTGCCACCTGAAGCTTTTATGCAGCCCTTGGGCAATGACTTCAGTCTCTTTAGGGTCCTCTTTAAAATAAACAATAAATTATTACACATTATATTGTTTATTATTATACTAATATACTGTAATGACATAATTGTGCAGTGTATTTTTTTGCATCTTATATATTACCAATACAAACTAATATGAGCATTACATTTCCTTTAGAGAGCTTCTCCCCATGCTGGTTTTAGGATATTCCTGCTCTGCAGATTCCTGCAGCTATTCACCGATCTGCATTTTAAGATATTAATTGCTGAGCTTGCAGCAATACAGAATTTTTGCTCAGTACAACCTTGAACCATCTTACCATCTTTCAAATTGCTGCTCAAGCTCAGTAATAGCTATTTTAGGGAACTGGAAGTGTAAGAAGGTACACAGTTTGGATGAGGAAAGAAGTGTAATATTCACCATATATATATATACATATATATATAGCAAACTGAGATGACTCAAGTTGGACTTGAGGCGAGCACGCCAGGCAAGCTCTAACACTGCTGTGAAAGTGGCACAAGGACACTTAACTGAACAGAGATGCCATTTTTTTCCATGCCTAAGTTATGTAAAAGTGTTTTTTTTATAAGGCCCACTGTTCATGGTTAAGTTTACGTTCTGAGATTTAATTTTCAGAGTGTTTCTCCGACTTCTGTATGTGTTGAAGAACTTATTTTTTTATTAACCAGAACTGATTGAAAAGAATGGATGGTCTTCTGCTAAATTTTTTTATTTATTTGCCATTCAAAAATAAATGGAGGGTTTAATTTTCAACTATCTACTTCTGAGATTTTCTAAGAAAATCAGGGTTGCTGGCTCTTCTTTAAGTAAAAACTGAGAAATAATTAGGAAGTTGCTAAGTTGCTAGTTACAGTTTGTATTTCTAGGTCTGCTTGCTTTCTGAGTTCTTTCGTAGTATCTTTTATTTGATGTACATTGCAGTCACCCACGGCGCATGATATTGATGGGAAAAAAGATGGCTTTCTCTCTTGCACTCAGGAGCTGTGGATTCTCAGGTGTTTGGGCCTGAATTAAAAATGAGCTTTAGTGATGGCTACCTGAGTTATAACTCAAGCATCTCTTTCTCTTTTATCTCTTCTAGAAAGCTGCTGGAAGACTGCTGCGACCCTGGACAGCTCTTTGCGATGACAAAACTGAACTCCCCAATGGGAAAGAACCTCTGGTTTGATGGTGAATTTTTGTATTCTTTCACCATTGACAATACAACTTACTCGCTATTCCCACAGGTTAGTAGCATTTTTCTTTTCTCTTTAAGTGTTGATATATTAATGTACTAAATGGCAACATGATACAAATGAATTAGCTAAATATTTGTCAATAAATACTCTATCTTCATTTCTCAATTCAAAACAGCTTTTTTACTTCTGCATTCTGAAAATTACAGAATAGCAGTATGTATATTAATATTTCCCTGGTCACTTTCCAGTTGTGCAAATATACACAAGCAATGAGATACAGCCACCTGTCTTGATTTTGAAGACGGTGATAAGTTCTGGCTATTTATAGAGTGTGAATTCTGTGTTTCTAGCAGCGATCACACTCCTGAACAGGGATTCAAACTGTGACAGAAACTTAGCTCAGTTAATCATGGACTGAGGGTCCTACATAACTGTGTCTCAGGAAGCTGGCACTATAAATGAGTCCTGGGAAGAGTGGTGCTGATGCTGTGTGAGCTGGCAGGGCTGTGGGGCTTGCAGGGTGAATCCTGATGAAAAACTGCTCCTGTAATGCTTAGAGATCTGCCAGTGTCATTGGCGTGCATATTCTGTTTTTCTTCTTAAGCTGTTCGAAAGGGCAGCTTCTGTCCTGTGGTTGGATCCAAGGTTAGATTAGATTGGTTCCACTGATGTCAGTGGATTTGCTGCCACATAGCCTGGCTGAGTTTATCTGGCTTAAATGTAAAAGGAGAAGTATGTATAGACCTAAATTTTCATCTCAATTGCTATGATGTTGATTATATGGAGTAACTGTTTACTTTTTAGTTTCTCAACTCATTCTCATCAATGTTTGCTCCCCTTTAGAAAACATTGTAGGCACGATAACAAAAACTGACATCATGACTTTTGCTGACTCTTGTTGTGCTTTGAATACTGGAAATTGTTGTTCAGTATGTTGCTTGTATTTTTAGTTATATATCAACTAATGTTAAATGATTTTAAGATATTGACACGGAGTGTGGAAGGAGATATGTTTCTTGTGGCTCTGGATTTAAAGAAAGCCAAACATCTTGACATATTAATTGGTTTACATGTTACTTTAATTTCTTAGATTAAAGGTATAGGTATTTTTTAAGTCTTGCAGTTAATGTTGAATCATCACACCAGGTTTTTCATTTGTTACAGCTTCGTTTATATTTGCAGCAGAGTATTGGCTTGTTAAACTCACGCTGCAAATAAGCATCATAAAATAGTGTTTTTATGTTTCATTTTTTAAGATTTTTCAGTTCTCAACAAAAGAATTATGACTTTGAATTAGTTTATTTTAGTAGAGAAAGAGTGTGGAAGAACTAAGATATTGGGAAGAGTGATCAGAGCTGCCACTTGTGTTAAATGGAGAAACGTTGTGTTGCTGTGTCTTGTTGAGGTTACTACCACTTTCATATCACTGCACTGTACCTTTTGCAATGAACCAGGTAATGGACCTCTACCTCCATGCCCTCAACATTCCTTAGGTCTGTTCCACTGCTGTTGGTTTCTGCAAGCTGAATAAACAAGTAAATGTCTGATGTGTGGAGGGTGCTTTCCCTCTGGTAAGGCTAGGAAGAGGCAGAGTGAGTTTCTCTCCCTGCCACTGAGTGTTGTAGAAGGCTTGTAGTGTGTCCCAGAGTAGCAGCTGTAAATCTTTTTTTGGTGACTGTTAATGAGTTGTTTCTACAGCATCGCTCTTTTTCTTGAAGAAAGCTGAAATCCTTTGTAGAGCTGTAAAACTTACAGACGTTGACAGAAACCACTTAAAATACACACTACCTTTTCAGTGTTCAGAAGGCCCGTGTCTGGGCTGTTATAGAGAGGTCATTGTGTTTTGTGCCGGATTTGAGATTTCACATTTGGCTTTGTTGGGATTAAATTCAGACACAGTGGTATCCTGCATCCTTCCACAGAAAATTACAGAGTACTGGATGAGCTCTTTCAGAGGGATAAGTGCTGGGTAGAGAGGAATCATAACCTCAGGAAGTTTCTAGGTTCCCAAGCCATGTCCCCAAAGAGTTTCACTTAGCCAGATTGAGAGTGTGGGTTCTGAGGAGATCTGAAGTGACAAAAACTGAGGAACAACATGAGCTGAGACTTAAGGGTCACTGGTTGCCTTGAACTTGCCCAGTGGGCTGCACAGAGGCTGGTACAGTACTACTGGGTTGCTGGAGGGAAAGCTGAACGATTGTGATGCTCCAGCTCCAAAGCAGTATTAGGAAACAGCTATAAGGGCTAGTATAAAAATGCTGCTCTTTTAATGAATTTACAAGCAGCTGATTTCTGAGAAATGCTACTCACTGCTACTCCTTCTTTTCTTGCCCCTACCCATAATTTGATTATTCCAATGCATTTTGCCTGCAGGAACTTTGTAAAACTTTATCAGATGTTTTCCAACTAAGCTTAAAAGCTTATGAACATTTATTTGCAGTAAATTCTTAAATCAGGTTTTTTTCTACCTCTCTCTTTGTTTCAAGAAAAATAGTAGACTAATTTTTCCATGCCTCTACTTTGAAAAATGATTTCTGTTAACTTACTAGCAACAGGCAAGCAATTTTTGTGAAGATTAGTATTCCTTACAAACGAATTCAGAAGCTTAAAATGCTTAGAAAATATGGGTAATACTCTGAAATGCTCAGGGGATGTAACAGGAATGTAATGGGCCACAGCTATGATGATATAATCAAAGAAATATTTCCTTCAGAATAAGGGGAAAGAAACTCCACCCCAACCTTCTGCTGACTTTAAGCCTTTCTGTGCTTGCAGAAGATTTCTCAGTGCTTAACCAGTTATTAACTTTCAGGATAAAGTAACACACAACTAAATAGGAAATGTGCTCTGTCTGATGGAATAGAATAAGCTGGCTATGCATCAGTGGAGACATACAGAACAATAAGTATCTCAGAACTTAATATGCAAAGTGTTATTTACTTTTGAATGTGAACAATACAAAATAGAATATTTCTCACCTGAGTAATCTGTGCAGAGAAAGTTCTTACAGCTGGTTCAACATTTTCTGATGGATTGCTTTTCATATAAAAATGCTTTCTCACTGAAATATAAACTTGGTATTGGTTCAGTGATTTTTTCAAATTTTCTTTGAAGTGAAAAGGTTAAAAGGTTTTGATAGTGGTAATGTTTCATTTTATTACTTTAAGAATGTAATATTTCAAATGTTTGTTTTTAATCAGCTCAATTGCTGGCTTTTTTCTATCTAAGTATTGTTTGATTGTAATTGTACTGCTTCCTCTTTCTCTCTCTGTGTCATTTTTTCCACTGATTTCTAGAGTGAAAGTGTTTTTTGTTTGTTTGTTTTTCTTTTAAAAACAATCAAACAAACAGAAACATTACACAGGCCACAACAACTTTCCTGTGCTGGAGAGAAAATGCTCATTATCAGTACCCCACAGAGAGGAGAAAGGGGGTGTAGGATGCGGCTGATCACAGAGTGTAGGGTGCAGTGAGGGTAGAGACCTCATCTACATCTGATTTCCCAAAACGCATTATGGCATCGTTGCCTGGAGCTGTTGGATAATATGATGTGAATTCAATTAAAGGCAGACATTTCTTGACAACAGCTTTATTGTATTGCTTGCTGTGATCTATGGCATTATTTCGCAGTCTAAGGAGAGAAAAAGCATGGAGGCTACATATTACCATACGTTTGAGTTTAATATTAATAAAGGAAGGTTATTCTTACTATGTACCTACTGGTTTTCTAAATCATTTCAAGTAGGCCTGAATTTTCAGTATTAGCCATGTAATGATGGTAATTTTGGTATGTAGCTGAGGCACTGAAGGATCAGGGATACAGAGGGCTCTATTGCAGGTGAAGTCAGTAGCATGGCTGGATAAACTTCTGATCAGCCAGGCTCTGATGTGTTAGGTTGACTACCAGAAGCTACGAGTGACTTGCAAATGTGTTCCTCCCCCACAGTGATCCAAATATTCCTCAGGAAATTGAACTGTGTGTTCTGTCTCTGGTAGAATGGGGATGAGCTTACTTCTGGCTCTTCAGCCTGGAGGTTGTTGTGCAGCTCTGGTCCAGTTGCATTGCACTGAGGCATGACAGAAGGTGTAACTAGCATTTTCCACCCTTCATTATCTGTTTAAAATAGGAAAAACCAGCCTCCCATATTCCCTCCAGTAATTTTTAGATGGTGTGCATAAACATGATTATAAACATGGGACTAGCTTGGATGCAACTCAAAGCCAGGTGAGAGGAAAGTGAATTAGCAGCTATCATCTTTTAAGTTAGAGAAGAATGCAAGTTCATTTCAAATATTTGCTGAAAGAATGTTGCACCCCTTGCTGGTTTTTTTTTTTTTTTTTAAATTCCCCAGAATTAGAAAACAGCAATTTCAGACTATCTTTACTATAAGGGAAAAAAACCCTCATTCAGGTATTTAACTGTTTATGCAAATGTTAGGTTTTGTTTGTTGTCAAAACCTTATAGCATGATTTTGAGTAGAACTGAGATGAATTTCCAAGGTCTATTATTCCAGGAATGTAAAAAAGATATTTAAATCAAGTGGATGTATTTGCTCTTTTATGCAAGTTGTTATTTTGAAGGAGAGAGAATAGGCTTCAAAAGAAATTTCAGAAGTTGAACTTCATTCTTCTCATTTGGAAAAATAAAATAACTCATTGTATTGTATTTCACCTGAAGCAATTAGCTATATGAGATACCAGTAAATTAGTTCAAATTACTGCAATGATTTCTCACCTGCTCCAAACTCTTCTAAATTTTTGTCTGCAAAATGTTGTCAGGCAAAACAATGGCTGCTTACAATGAGCGTCTCATGAATAATCATCTCAAATGGCTTATGAGAAACCCAGAGCAAATGGCTTTGTACTACAGATAAATTTGTGAAAGGTAGCAATTGTTTCTGGGTACCTTGTAAACAGGAGAAAAACATTATCTTTCCAATAATTAATTGAAGTTAAAATTTTGCCCTTGATGTAAAGACAGGGAAAATGCTTTACTTCTAAGTTCAGCATGGAGACATCCTCAGGCATTTTCTGGGTTATTCAGGTGAGTGTTCTGTTTGGTAACACCTTAATGATTAGGATCTGTGGGTAGTTTTGACTGATTTTAAACTGGAAGTTAGACTTGATCCAAAAATTGTGTGTAAAATGGCAAACCACCCAAAGTGAAGGGTTTAGGATTTGATGGATTCTGCTGTTGCCAGGAGGTTTGAAATTATTAACTTTGGTGTTGACTTTGGAAATGCTGTGTTCTTCTGTTAAGTGTTCTGTTAATTTTTTTGCCAGCACTCTGACTTACTGAAGTATTCTTTTCTCAGTAATTAATTGCTTCTTGGGGAAATTGAAATATTAGATGTCATCTGTGTCCTTATTTTTTTTTTTCCTTGATATCCTGGTCAGGGGAATAAAGTGCCTGCAGACATAATGGCAACCTTTTAGCAACCCTTATATTTTCTCCCATCGATTCTGCTGTCTAAGTGATACTTCTGTGACTTCTTTTGTGCTGCATTTAATTAGTATGTGGGGGAATTTCTTATTTCTGTCACTTCTCCTTCATTTTTTCTCTTTTTTTTTTTTCCCCTCCTTAAGCATGCTATAATGCAAGTAGTCATCTTGGTTGGGTCTATACATGTTTTTTTCAAAACAGAAGTGTAATAAACATATACTGTTGCAGTAATGGAAGAAATACTGTATGTTAAAATGAGGAGAGGGGATTATGTCTTGTGAAGTGACATTATGAATGCAATTAAAAAGAGATCTTCTGAATTGCTGGCTTCTGAATAGCCGGCTTCTGAATAGCCTAAGCAACTGTGTCAGTGCATGTCATAACTAGGATATGAAATGCTAAATGTACAAACATGACAAATTTTGGTCTCTTAGAGCATGTGTCTTCCCTTCACTACTAAGTAGTCTCTGCAGCATCGGGGTAATTGAGATCGAAAATCTGTCTTAGTATTTAGTTAAGTGAAACCTGTACCCTCACTTTGATTACTGACTAATTAAGAACCGTGTAATTAGACCATTTTGTGCAGCCTGCTGGCAGAGCAGGGATAGGGTAGCATCTGTTGTATCTGGTCGGTTAAGTAAAAACCAAGGTCCATCTGAAACTAGTCCATATAGACAAAGTGTGAACAAGCCCATTGGTGAAAATCAAAGTTATGCTAAAAAGTCTCTGAGACGGAATGTGCGTTGTTTGAGAAAATATGCAGTGGGCAATGATGTTCAATCTGACACTGTTGATTGCCAGATGTGTGCTTTGGTCTCTCTCTGCTTGCCAAAATGAGTTCAGCCAAAATGTGTTCAGTCAGACTGACTTGCCTGCCTGGAGTTTATCTGCGCGTGGCAGACAGGTTTTATCTCAGTCAGTGCAAATACATAAATGGACACCGACCTTTCCAAATGTAGCAAACTGAGGGGAAAGGGAGGAGATCTAACTGTGAAGTGTCAGATGACCCAAGGACAAAGAAAGGGGAGGAACCACCTTAGCTCAACATTTCTGTTTCATTCTGGAGTACAGAGTCAGTCACTTTCTCCCCTAGATTAGACTTTCTAATTTGGAAAACACTTGGCAGTAGCACAGCTGGTTTATTAATTTCCGTTGTACCCAGGGTTGTATGGTCGCTGACTGGTAGATGCAGGCCTGCCTAGGGCGAAGAGGCCATGGCAGAACTAGGTGAGGTGGGCATGGCTGAGTGCATGGGGCTTCCCCAAAGAGTGCCCTGTGGAATCCCCCTGGCAGAGGCAGATAGACTGTTGGGGCAGAGTGTGCTAGCACATGTTTCTACTCGTTAGCTGTGCAACTGAACTTTTCTAACTCAAGTAAAATTTATTACAGTAACTAAACCACATAGTTATGGATAAAGCCACATTATGCTGTGGGACTGTAAAAGACAGAGCAACAAAGACCATTCTGAACCAGAAGAGGAAGAGGGCAGCATGGGCTAGGAGGATCAGAGAGGCTGTACTAGTGCCATAAGAATTTTGCAGACTTTTTTGGTTAATGTTGAGCTGTTTTACAGGGACATAAATTTGCTTATTCAAAAGCTAGAAATGTCATAAGCAAAGGAACAATTAAAGGAAGTAGTCACACATGGAAGCTATAGGAGCAGTGAACTTCCTGTGGCTACCAGTAATTACAGAGCATATAATCTGCCATGCTGAGGGTATGATAACACGAATCAGAAGTAGTTCTAACCTGCCCATACCGTTAGGTTTGTTTTGTTTGGTTCATTGTAGCTTTGTATAATTGATGAGAATCATAGAATCATAAAACAGCTTTGGTTGGAAGGGATCTCAAGGATCATGAAGTTCCAGCCCTTCTTCCACAGAAGATAACATTCTTGCTCAATGCATGTTTTTTTCTGAACTCATTTATATACCAATATTTCTGCCCACAGGGCAATTAAGGCTTCTTTGGAAGCCAATGTTTAAATCTTGAGTGAAATATATCCTTTATATCCTGGCCACCTGCTAGCCTTCCTAATTATTTATAATTGTTAGTATTGAATTGTCTTGTTTGGTCTATAAACTTGTTAAAGTGTATGTAACTATATATATAACTTGTTCCATGATTATATTGTGTTATATCAATTTGCTGTATACAGTAGTTAGCTCTTTGTGGAGTTCAAATACTTCTGAAGTAGACTTAAAGTCAGTATTGTGATGATGCTTAGGTTTGGTTCCTTTTCATGCCTGTCATTTACTACCTGGCAAGAAGCCTGAGTAGGAAGTGATGGAACATACATATTTCCATTTTTCATGTGGTTGTTAGGTTTCTTGATGTGACTCACGTAAATTGTGCTGCAAATTGTCCGATGGTCAATAAATACTGATTCAAGGTGGTTATTTTGTGTGGTGGCTAAAGAGGTGGAATATGCTGGCAAATCTTTAAGGAAGTTTTCCTCAGGGTACACGAGTTCTCCACGAGCTCTGCTTTACTTCAGTCCATCAATCCCAAGGTGACTGCAGGAGGCATTCACAGGATTTTTTTTTTTTCATACAAGATGTAATATTGCCAGCAAAATACTGCAGTTTTCTAAGAGAACCCTTGATCTGTAAGCTGAAGGTCTGTTAAAAAAATCTTGGGGACAGAGTTAGGCTGGAAGTTGAAGATTCTTGTCTGCCAGCAGAGTGGCTGCAGCAGAGCTATCTGAATATTGCCTTGTGGAAACTGTCTCCAATGGCTTAATTTTTCTGTGTAAAGTATACTGGACTAATTGGCTCCAATTTATTATGAAAGTTCAGATGAAAGGCAGTAGACTCCAGATGGTCATTTGATTAGACGGAAATTACCTGAATTAAATCTTAAATGTTCTGTGAAAATGATGATGTTTTCTAAGAGCTCCAAATCATGCAACCAGAGTTAAATGCCTTCATACACAGGCATGGGAATTGCAGAACAAACATGGTCCATGGTGGGGGTCCTGGTTTTTCCTTTTGCTCACAGAATGTGTCTCTGTGAGGAAGGGCATGCAGATGAAGCATGTAATTCCTCACAACCTGTTCTTGGTAAGAGCAGTCATAATGTTTTGTTCAGGACAGTGTCTAGATTCATGGAACACTTTAGTCAAGGGTGTATTACATTGAAATGCAAGTGTGTTGCTGTCTCTTGCTGATGAGGTTATCTAGTCAACCATTCAGTCAGGTAGGGATATATGTACTATGTAATGCTGATAGACCAATTTCTGATGTGTATAACATCTCCTTACTTACGATTTTATGGAGTGTGACCAAAGTGTCTGCAACCTATTAAGTCCCATGGCAATGAGGCTTTCCTACAGAGACTAAAGAGAAATATCAGTGCAGTTAAGGTGTTAGCAGAAACACAAACAGTACTGCAACCATCTGTGGTATGTGTATGCAGGCAGCTTGCTCAGGCATCCATCCTCATTCACCTGTTCCATAGCATCTCACTGATCTGGTTGTATCTAGTTAAGCAGATGTCATAGCTGGCTGCAGATTTATGCTGGGGAATGCCTAGCAACAATATGTGTTGTTGATTGGGAGTGTGCTTGTTATCTCCATACTGTACTTGCTGTACTTGGACAAGAAGTGCCAGAGGTAAAAGATAAGTGCTCCAGATGTGTCCTCCCAATTGAGAGACACCAAACCAAAGTCAGCATGAACAAGTCTGGTATTACACAGTTCCTTTTGCACTCAGAAGACTTCACAAAGAAGTGCATTCGTTTACAGTACGTAATCCAGAGATAACCTTTATAATTTTACAAAGAGACCTTCAGGGAAAAGAGCCTTGCATCTTCACACTAGGATTCACCAGGCAGCACTACACCAAAGTACACAGGTGCTGACATTGCATTGACATGCGCAAAATTATTGTCTGGTGGGATGGATGGTGGTATTCAAAAGTCAGTGTCCTCTTACATTTGCCCCACATCAAATAGCTCTACCTGGGCTGTGCCTGACAGATACTATCTCACAATAATTTATTACAGCTTCCAGTAAAGGCAATTTCACAGCTCTCTAGATAGTCCATTCCAGTACTTCTCTGTCCTTACAGTTAAGATGTGTTTCCTGATGTCTGACTTAAAAGTATCCCTTGGCTATAATTTAAGAATTTATTTTCTTATCTTTTACACATACAACTGCTTTCACATTTCTCCATAGTCTTTTTCAGTATGCTAAACAACCTTGACTTTTTCAATCAGATTATTTTTTCTAAACCACTGAACATTTTTGTTTTTCTATCTGTATGTAAGGAAGATGCATGGCAACTGTGGAGATGATACAAAACATCAGGGGAATAAGGGTTATATCCTCTGAAGGGCAGACCTTACAGGTACCTGTCTGCTAGAATAGGCTTGTGTTTAGTGTGCTGATCATTCCTGTAGCCAAAGATCACTGGATGTTGCTGCTAATGAGGCAAACCTAGTGTTCTGGCAGTCATGCTCGTATTTTCTCCCTAATAATACTCACTGAAGACAGATCAGGAAATGGACCTGAGATTTCTTCTCCTTTCCTGGGTATGATGACTGTAATCACGGCTCTACCAGTCTGCTTCAGCTATTCTAGGCTTTCTCTCCACCACAGGAAAATGAACATTTTATACAGTTGAAAGACAGACAGACTATTGTCAGTGATCAGTGCCCTCTCCAAGGGACTCAATGAAGATTATATTAAGCTGCTATTGTACTACTGTTTCTGAGTGTATAGGGTCAAGACGAATTAGACCTGCCTGCAGGGCATGAAATAGTACCAAGAAACAGTTTGTCCCAGTTGATCATTTTAAATCAGGTTGTGAATATGGTAAGAATGGGAATGTGTATTCTGTTTTTCAGATTTATACAATACTAAAACTTATACAAATAACTTATCTGTAGGCTCATTCTTTTATAGACATTTCTCCATTCAGACCATCTCTGTCCTTTTCCTCAATCTAAAGCCCACTAGCTCCTTACATCCTTTCCCTTGCAGCAGGACTTGGCATAATGCACCCTGTAGCTTGTTCGGGAGTAACGTTACAAATTTAAGCGATGGGACTGGGCTTATTAGCAGACAGTTTAGGTGAAAGGAGACAACAAATGCAAAAGCTACGCAGATCTATTCTGTGATCCACTATTGCGCCTGAAGAAGAAATGAGAAAGACAAAGATAAATAATCCTTGGTATGACTATGATGCTCTTTAAAGCAATTCCCTTAAGCACTTTACAGTCATTCAAATTCAATATATAGTGTTACTGCACAGTTAAATCTATGCCTAGAAACCTCTGGAGACAGTTAAAACAAGGACTTTTGTATGGGGAATATGTAGATGAGAAATACTGTCAACCCCTCTTTTCCTGTGCAATAAACATATATACATGATGAACCACCTTTTTCTTCATAGACCAAATTTAAAAAAAAAAAAAAATGACCTACAGCACCCCATATTCTAGACAGTGTACGGATATAGCAAACAGGAACTCCACTCCATGGCATTAAACAAGGCCTTTGGAAAGTGGAATCAACACAGTTTAAGCTCTTCAACTTGGAAATACTTTCCATCTTCACGTGCTTTCTGCTTTTCCAGTTCACCAGTTTAGGATCTATCCTCCAGGGCTAGCACCTCCTTGTCCTAGTATGGCTGCTGCTGTGCCTGCATGGTGATTGAATTCATTCTTTTCAAGGCAGTCACTAGGCTGGATTGGGTGCTGGATTGTTGTGCATCTAAAGGAATATGGTGGGAGTATGGAATATGGTTGCAAAATAGTTGTAGTGAAACATGGCTACAAGATCAACAGCAAGGCTCTGGTTGACTTCAACATGACCAACATTAAATCAACAGTATCCTCTTACTAAGTATGGCCCTGCTAGGGACATGGGATTTGGTTTTTGCTTTTGCTCTCAGGGTAATTTTTTCTCCCCAGTATCTTGGCTTCTGTTAGTTTTTGACCAGATAGACGGAGTAATGACTGTTACCAAGTAACTTTTGGGGATTCCAGCAAGATGTTGGAGTGAGCTGGAATGAAGTGGATATATTGTAATATGTTCTCTGTGAGTGTCACTCAACCAGGTTATTTAAATTGCATTGTATTTACAAAAATNTTTTTTTCCCCCAAGTATCTTGGTTTCTGTTAGTTTTTGACCAGATAGACGGAGTAATGACTGTTACCAAGTAACTTTTGGGGATTCCAGCAAGATGTTGGAGTGAGCTGGAATGAAGTGGATATATTGTAATATGTTCTCTGTGAGTGTCACTCAACCAGGTTATTTAAATTGCATTGTATTTACAAAAATATACAGAGCCACTTCTTTTATTTTTTCAAAGTTGACCTTCCCACTGACAAAAGTAAGTTTTTATTCTTGTCAATCCTTCACAGTACATGTAACTACAGAATAGCAAGTTGGATTCTATTTTGCCATGTTCCTAAATAGCGTTGCCAACTTGATAGTTTTCTTTATATCATACACTTGTTGGATGCTAAGGTTTTGTGTGACTTGCTTCTCCATGGAGCTGACAGTGTACAGGACAGATCAAAATCAGACCTGATTTATGAAGAGATCTAACAGATGTCTTAATTTCAAAAATTACGTTTTCTAATAATAAACACTTTCTTTTCAGAGCTGTGAGAGCAAAGCTGTGGCTTGTCTGTTGAGACAAGCTCTTTCCATGCCTAAATTTGAGCTGAGGTCTGAATGAAACATGTAAAAGCACAAAATTTTTTTTACCCCCAGAAACTGAGCCTTTGTCTTGTCTCTCTTCAGATGGAGCCCAGTTGATGGCTCCTTAACATCGGGGTAGCTCTGCTTCATTTTCTCCTAGGTTTCAGTACAAAGACTCTGTACCAAGCTGTTGTTCACAGCTCCTTGGTCTGCTGTTTAAGTTCTTTCTCCTTCCCTTCTCACTGAATTTTTGACTGGCTTTGTATTGTCTCCTTGGTAGTGTCCACTCTTCACCACCTGCTGCCTCTGCTCTTCAGTCTTCAC
>VXAB01000881.1:39211-137327 GCA_013399175.1 Odontophorus gujanensis
TAGTACTCCGTAATAATATTCACCTGTTATTCTGATAGGTGCAGATCCCACAGTTCAGATTTTACTGTTCTACATTTTCTGAATGTGGAGTCATATTTTTTCTGAAGTGATTATCAAAATCTAGGAAAGAATTCCACTTTAATGCAGTTACCTGTTTGGTTTCCCATGTCCAAAGGAAACAGTGCACAGCTCATAGATGTTTTCAATGCTTTTTAATGTTGGTACATTCTTTGTTCACCTGATATAAGCCACAGAACTACCAGTCTTTTCCAGTATAANATCCCACAGTTCAGATTTTACTGTTCTACATTTTCTGAATGTGGAGTCATATTTTTTCTGAAGTGATTATCAAAATCTAGGAAAGAATTCCACTTTAATGCAGTTACCTGTTTGGTTTCCCATGTCCAAAGGAAACAGTGCACAGCTCATAGATGTTTTCAATGCTTTTTAATGTTGGTACATTCTTTGTTCACCTGATATAAGCCACAGAACTACCAGTCTTTTCCAGTATAACTCAGGGATTAAAGAGGACTCTTTTCCCTCTTTTCCCTTTCACATTGGTGGGGTTTAAGCTTATTTCCTTTGCTTGATGCACAAACTTCTGAAACTTAACTGGTCAGTTTCTGAATTTCATGAAGCAATGCAAAGTCAAATCAGGCAGAATTGTTATTGTAGGCAATAAAAGGCAAAATGATGATTTTGCAAAAAGAGTATGTATGCATTAAGGGCTTTTGATTAGCTGACATTTCTCTGACTTCAGCTGAATTATAGTATTTGTTAGCTTATTTTTCCATAATGAGAATCTTGTTGCTAATATTTATTTTATGACTTTTTTTTTTTTCCCTTCAGTGTGAAGTTATCTGTAATGGCACTGCATTTCTTTACTCATTATGTTTTTCTTACCTACCAGAATATGCAATGTCCCCTCTTGTTAGCCTTTTTTTTCTCAACCCATTCTTTAAGAAGATAGGTATGTTAGATTACAATTTCTTCTCTTACTCTCTCCAATAATTTTGTTAAACATCTCATTGGCAGGTGAGAAGTGGACCATTTTTTGAAATCTCCTTAAAACATGTGTGAACAGAGAAAATCTAAGATGTTTAGCATTCCCATTTTGATCAGTCACTTAACAGCACTTTTACCTGTTAAGTTAAGAAGCTTCTTCCATCTTCTAGAAAATTGACTAACATCCCATTTACTGTTTTACTTCCATGGGAGCAAAATACAGTATAACTTGCAGAAATGTGACAGATCTGCGTGTGGCTTTGATGAGTAGCCTTTCCACCAGAATTCTTCAAAGTTCTCTTTCTAAAAGCATTTTCTCTGAAATTATGCTTTTAGGGCCTTTTTTCATTTCACTAACATATGTCTAACTACCATTTACTGGCGCTGCACTCCAAGTTCCTGTCAGAAGAAGTCAATTTAGAGAACATGGTTTTGTGCTTTAACTTTGTCTTTTGATTGCCGTATCTGTATGTTTTTCCTTCAACAGATGTCTAGCTATTTAGTCAAGGGAGAAAAAAGCTGTCTCTGCAAAAATGATGAGCAGAATAAAAGTGGTTTATNCCACTTCTTTTATTTTTTCAAAGTTGACCTTCCCACTGACAAAAGTAAGTTTTTATTCTTGTCAATCCTTCACAGTACATGTAACTACAGAATAGCAAGTTGGATTCTATTTTGCCATGTTCCTAAATAGCGTTGCCAACTTGATAGTTTTCTTTATATCATACACTTGTTGGATGCTAAGGTTTTGTGTGACTTGCTTCTCCATGGAGCTGACAGTGTACAGGACAGATCAAAATCAGACCTGATTTATGAAGAGATCTAACAGATGTCTTAATTTCAAAAATTACGTTTTCTAATAATAAACACTTTCTTTTCAGAGCTGTGAGAGCAAAGCTGTGGCTTGTCTGTTGAGACAAGCTCTTTCCATGCCTAAATTTGAGCTGAGGTCTGAATGAAACATGTAAAAGCACAAAATTTTTTTTACCCCCAGAAACTGAGCCTTTGTCTTGTCTCTCTTCAGATGGAGCCCAGTTGATGGCTCCTTAACATCGGGGTAGCTCTGCTTCATTTTCTCCTAGGTTTCAGTACAAAGACTCTGTACCAAGCTGTTGTTCACAGCTCCTTGGTCTGCTGTTTAAGTTCTTTCTCCTTCCCTTCTCACTGAATTTTTGACTGGCTTTGTATTGTCTCCTTGGTAGTGTCCACTCTTCACCACCTGCTGCCTCTGCTCTTCAGTCTTCACTAGCATCTCTTTTTAGTTGATCTTTTAATCACAGTTAGGAGACCATTTGACTCTCCTGTTTAATATTTTCTGGGCTGCTGTCATGTTTCATGGAGATCATGTAGCTTACTGAAGGCCTTAGAGACAAAGAGCTGTTGTGATGATAGAGACAAGGAGCACGAATTTCATTTTGCACCTGTTTTACAGCAGCCACTTTTCTGGCTTCTGTGAAGTATGTCTGTTCCTCACTGCTGAGGGGATTTGAATTCCGGATGAAGCTGGTACAACCCCCTTCTACCTAAGTGCTATTCCATTAGCACACCTGGAGTGAAGTTCGAAGTGTTCTAGAAATGAATTACAGCTTTTTGTGGTCAATTTTTCAAGTGTAGAATGACGTACTCATGATTGGTGTCAGAAAGGGGTTGCAGTTTTGCAATTGCCTATTCCTTTATTGTCAAGGTGGTTTTTTTCAATCTTNGAAGTTATCTGTAATGGCACTGCATTTCTTTACTCATTATGTTTTTCTTACCTACCAGAATATGCAATGTCCCCTCTTGTTAGCCTTTTTTTCTCAACCCATTCTTTAAGAAGATAGGTACGTTAGATTACAATTTCTTCTCTTACTCTCTCCAATAATTTTGTTAAACATCTCATTGGCAGGTGAGAAGTGGACCATTTTTTGAAATCTCCTTAAAACATGTGTGAACAGAGAAAATCTAAGATGTTTAGCATTCCCATTTTGATCAGTCACTTAACAGCACTTTTACCTGTTAAGTTAAGAAGCTTCTTCCATCTTCTAGAAAATTGACTAACATCCCATTTACTGTTTTACTTCCATGGGAGCAAAATACAGTATAACTTGCAGAAATGTGACAGATCTGCGTGTGGCTTTGATGAGTAGCCTTTCCACCAGAATTCTTCAAAGTTCTCTTTCTAAAAGCATTTTCTCTGAAATTATGCTTTTAGGGCCTTTTTTCATTTCACTAACATATGTCTAACTACCATTTACTGGCGCTGCACTCCAAGTTCCTGTCAGAAGAAGTCAATTTAGAGAACATGGTTTTGCGCTTTAACTTTGTCTTTTGATTGCCGTATCTGTATGTTTTTCCTTCAACAGATGTCTAGCTATTTAGTCAAGGGAGAAAAAAGCTGTCTCTGCAAAAATGATGAGCAGAATAAAAGTGGTTTATTTATTTATTTTTTTTGTTTGTTTGTTTTTACTTTGGCTGTGTGTTAAGAGCAATTTATGCTGTGCATTGATGTTCTTCCTGCACCTTTGGGACTTGTAGGGAATCATTTGTGATATTTTCATCTGAATGGAGACTAGGAACTTTAATTTGAGGGAAGGAACAGAAAATAAATCAGTTTGACTAGAGTCTGTATTGCAGCCTATAGGTTCTTTGTGGTGTGGAATTCCCATTGCCTGTGCTCGGAGTGCTGAGAGAAGAACGCTTGCAGCCTAGATCCTAAGCCTATGTATGGTAACTATTGTTCAATCAGCCACACTTGCTTAACATCTTTCTTCAGATACTTTGACACCAAGAGATACAAAGTGCTCTGTGTTATTATATGTAGTGCAACAACATTACAAAGGAAGCCTTTAATTCATCCTGGTCTCCTGAATAACTCCAGCTACAGGGTTGCATCGAATAATTTCTCAGTGTAGCATAGCAGTGATGTTTCCATTGCTGCAGGCTGGTGCCATAAGGCTGCAGCAGCACAGTCACTGCTTCTGGATACAAATTACTCCTTTATTTATCATACTCCCAGCAGTAAGTTCCAGTAACTAACTGTTGCATCCTAATTCTCTATCTTATTTCTACCATCCCTGATGGTATGGATGTGGGAATAGAACTGCTGGTTTTGCCTGCCAAACTGTGCAACACCAAAATATGTCACTTAAAACACTGATTTTTAGAAAGTTTGCTACCTCAATCTATTGTGCAGATGAGGCATATGAAATATATTACTTCATCAGATCATTCAAATGCATGAAAAATCAAAACACAAATAAAATGTAACACACAATTGGATTGCATTCAGAATACTGAGAAATGTGAGTTGTGATCCTAAACATAAAGAAAAGAAAAATAAATATTTATTAATAATAAAGAAAGAAAGAGAAAGAAAGAAAAATATTTATTTTATGGAGAAAATATTCTAATTCCTATTGATTCTGTGATTCTGCCCCCATGGCTGCTTGAGCTGCTAATTGACTGAGCTTCTTTACTCTTGTGCTTTAGCTTCTTTAAAGCACTACTGTGGCTGTGCAAATGGATATGAATTACATCAGGGTTTAGAGACAATGAAAATCAGAATCTCTTGGGTGTATGATCAGCTATGTGTAGGATATTACCTCATCCACTGGGTCAACAGACCGAACTCACTCATCTGTTGTGTTTATTGCAAAATCATTACAATATTTTTTCATTAATTTATGTTTGTTATTTTAACTTGATTCATCATAATTTCCCCCATTTACTACTCGGCCCCAGACATAATAGTCTGTAATTGCATTCTTGTCATTGTACTCTCTTTATAAGTGTATGTGGGATATATATTCCTATAAAATTACGTCATTCAGTACTTTGGAAGTAACTGACATTATTGTGTCTACTGAAAAGATCTCCGCTGAGATCTTCTGTTCATATTCTGAGATCTTGGTTCATACTGTGGCTTGATATTTCTCTCTGCTTGCATGTATCTGGTTAAGAATTACAGATTTTTTTGTCTATGGTAACTAAGGTGTGAGCTTTTGCATTAGAGATCTATCTTTCCCTTATATTAACCTATAGGCCTCTACCGAAACCTAAAGCTCCATTGTTTTTTATTTTATTTTTTCCCTCATTTTGAAATACATTCATGTATATGTATGTGGTAGCAGAAAGAAAGGGTGAAATGCTGAATGCTAGCTGCCTGACATCTTGTATCCATCTATTCAGTGCTCTTGGAAGAGGTGTCCCTTCACATTTTACTGACCCTATGTGTGAAACCCCTTGCAGCTACTCCTTGAATCAGTCAGTGGGAAGAGGCAGAGCAGTGCTTGTGGAGAAGTTAACTGCATCATGAAGCAGAATATGTGGGGAGTTTCTGGGAGAATGGTATTTCATGGGCTCCTCTAAGCATAGGACTGTGATAAGACTCAAGGGGCTGCATGTTTCTCTCATTAACACTCTGGTGAAGTTTCACTGTGGTATTTAATTCTAAATGAAACAATGCAATTTTCAAAAGAAATTAAATACTGCGTCTGAGCTTTAGTATCGTAAAACTGATCCCTGTTATTAAATTCTCTGGACAGTTTTGTCTAGTGCTTTTATTGTGCTGGACATCCAAGGGGGTAAAAGAATTTGTTTTATGCTAGACTATTATCTTTATTTCTGTTGCTTTTTCTGTCATCAGAGCTGCCAAGTCTTTAACTCCAGCTCAGGAAGGGCCACAATCTTTCCCCTTTCCAATGTGAGACCATGAGATAGGTCAGAAAGGTGGCCTCTATCTACAGTTTGTAAGCTAGATTATAACTGCCACTGTTATTCCATATGTGGTCATAGATGTTAGTACCACGGCCTCTATGCCCAAATGGTCTTCTGTGCTGGCCTGTTAAGTTTTGTCACCTAGCATCCTTCTGCAGATGGATATGCAAAGTTAAGTCAAACATAGTTTTTGACTATGTACCTGGAAGATGCACCAGAGGGAAAAGCTCTACATGAGCATTCCTTTTATACTAATCCACTTCATCTAGCTTGGTGGTAGAGACCATGAAGTTAAAAGTCTGCAAATGTGCTGTGTCTCACTAAGGCAAAGCAGAATCTGAATAAAAAAGATAAAACAGTGTAGATTACAGACAACACAGTCCCTTTTGTTCCTGGTGCAAATACTACCGGTAGTTGGTGAGGGACATGAAAATGTAATTAGGTGTAAAGAAGTGATGCTACTTCTTCTCTACATATTCTGAAATCATTGCATCTTTATTTAGTGGAAAAAATCAGCAACATGTTATTGCTGTTAATGTGATTGTTACAACTGAATGGTCTAATAGTCTTCTGTTTCCAAATATCATGCATTGCATTGTGTGGAGATCAACACACACAAAAAAATGAAAGATTTAAGTGGTCCACTTGAGCTCTTGCTCTGCACGGAATCTTAGCAATAGTGAAAATACAAAAAGAGAAAAAAATCAAAAGCAGCAACATCCTGATCTGATTTTCTAATCACAGGTCACATTTTTTTCTACTCTTTTTTTTTTTTTTGCTTTTATATATATATATATTTTCAAGCGTGACATTTTCAGCTGAAAGATATTGAGAGAGAACATAGTGTGCAACATTCATGATGTCATTTTACAATTTTTTTTCCATGTCTGCCCTTTTTGGCTATCCAGACATGAGTGGAGAGCAACACATGCTGAATATCTCTCTTTAATTGACAGTAAGAGCTCTAAAAACAAGCTTACAGATACTGTGGGAAGATGAAACTACAAGTCTTATGAAAATCCAACAGCGAGGCTGTGCTGTCTCTTGCCATGAGACTTCCCATGTGAATAAAGAAAGCTAAAGGGAAATATAGAAGACTGAGAAGTGTCAAAATCAGACAAGTTCTCAAAGGGTGGAAGACCATGACAGCCCTTGTAGGACTCTTGTCTTCATGAAGGGGTGAAAACTGAAGCAGTACGAGTATAAAGGGAGTGGATTCCTTGCCCAGAGAAACATACATGGCAAGGATGTGTATTTAAGAACATTGCATGGGAGTTGCACATATCTGTCATGCTTGCATATTCTTCTTGTACACTACCAGGTATGAGAGGATTCAGCACAGGGTTGATTAATGACCTCTTGACCCTATGGGGGATTTAAATGTTCTTAAGTGATAAACTCTATACTCTGTTCTCCCTTCTTCTGAGTGATGAAGCTGAAAGGTTTACTGGTAGGAAACTTGTCACCCTAGACTAGTATCTGGAAAGGCCTGAAGGAACTAAATGGAAGTAAAATCCTTGAGAAATTTGCTGGTGTGTGGTGCTTAACACGTAGGGAGCAATCAATCCATTGCATTCTTGTTGTGTTTATAGCTTCCTGCAGAGAGAGTCATCTTGATCATCATTAGATTACTTTGAATTGCTTTTGGTTTGAGAATAGATGTTAGTTGAAAAATGAATTAAGTTTAGTCTAATAGAATATTGCAAAATTATTCATTGATTCTGACAGTATATTTTTGTAAAAAAACAAACAAACAAAAAAACAAAACAAAACACAAAAAAACAACAATATGATGCTTTATTCGATAGTGTGATTTCTATGGCATTTTATTTAGCTGGCGAAAGAGATTTCCACCTTCTTAAAATTTGTGATGCTGGCTTTTCCCTGTTGTAACCTCTGACCGGGGAAAGCATGTCATTTTTTGAACTTTTTCACTCAGTACACCTTGTATACCTGTAAGACATTTCTACTGACCAAACTGAATTGAGAGTAGGCATAAGGGTATTAAGAGGTAGTAAGTGCTGTCTCAGAGAGGGACACGGTTCCTTATTACTTTTATTCAAGTGCAAACCAGACCTCAAAGATAGCACCTTCCATTACCCAAACAGAAATAACAGCAGCCAACTTTGGGGGGCTCTGTGTGCTTCTGGGAGAACTCTGTGGGCCTTGGAGGGGGTTCTGCTAGTTTATATCAGCCGAGAAAGGGCTTGTGGAAGGGCCCCATCCTGCCGTGGCAGTTGCTGATCCAGAGCTGACCAGGGTCATGACCTGCCAGTACAGGTGGGTGAAGGCTTTGACTGGCCTCTTTGGCTGACCCCTGTCCTGAAGCTCCTCAAAATGCTACAAGATAGATGTGGCCAGCAAAACAATTATGAAGGTTACTGTGTAAAACCATTGAACTGATGCAGAAACACTGAAGCACACGAGAAACAGCATATGTTGAGCATTCCTGAAGCAGGAAATTGAAACAGATTACCTGATGTCACTCCCAACCTGAATTATTGTATGATGTTAAACCTGAGGGAAGCACAAAGTAGATGAAAAAAAAGTGTCTCAGTAGCTGAAATTCATTTTGTTCCAAAGTGCCTTTCCCATAGGCATGCACTTTCCTTATTGTGCACAAATTAAATGGACTTCCGCTTTTCAGGTCCTGATACGTAAACTGCACTACTGAGACTTCAGTTTTAGATTGGGTTTGCTCCCTGAAGTCAAGAGTCATGTTTTGCTGTGCTCTCAATGGAGGAGCTATTTCCAAACTTCCATTTCACCTGGTTTGCAACAAATAATAAATTCTATTTGTTGTTTGAGAAACCAACACCATTACATAGTGAAATGATTGTCCCCCATTTCATTCTTATATTGCTTAATATTTTATTGTTGATACAGTAATAAGTTATTCAAACAAGTACAAACAAGAGAGGCTTGTGGCTGTTTGTGTGCAGTACTGTTCATTTTCAAGATGTGTTTTCAATACTGGAAAAGAAAACATATTACGGAAACTGCAATGATTTTGTAATGACAGCTTTTCCTTCTGCCCTTCTGGACTTCTAAACTTCTGCTTTCATAATCTCTAAATATTTCCTTTAAAAAAATTGATAGCCACTCATTATATGTAAATACTACTGTTTTGCTGTCTGTCTTTTTCACTTCTCAGCAAGGCTGTATTAACCTTGGTTCTACATTTCTGCAGAGTGACTGACTGAAAAAAAGACAGTATTCCAAATGAATATCTTTGCTTTATGTGCAGTTCTTTTTTTTCTGGATTTTATCAAGTATTTTATCCAAGAATATTACCATTCATTTTTCAGCTCATAGATTACCTTTTCTTGTGTTAGTTACGTTATGAACCAGTGTGCATGCTATCTAGGTATGTGGATGAAGGACGAGCTAAAGATGTAAGATAGATATTGCAGGCTTCTGACCTAGCTCAAAGTAACAGTTCCTTGGAGCTAGGTACATCTAATTGTTTTTTCAAGCTGTTTCTCATTTCCTTGTGTGTTTTATGTATTTGATTTGATTGAGTGCCATGAGAGGCTTAAAATCTATAGAAAGATGAAAGTGAAACTTTCTAAAGAGGCTTAATTTTTCTCATTAATGGAGAAGAGAAAAAAATTATCTGGAAGAATTATTAAAGGCAGTCAACAGTATTTCGCAAAACTGAAGCTCAGTCATTAAATTCAACTCATCCTTTAATTGCAAATTTCCTACAGAGATCAGTCCTTGCTGGTTGACTTTGATGTCTTTTTAATTAGCGATTCTCAATAGATGTCATTGATTCTTCAGAACTATGTAGAGGTAAAGCGAAGGCAAGAATCATTTTTTGATTAGCAGATCTTTTCCTTTTAGAAATTAGTTTAATTTATTAGCTAAATGGAAGTGTATTGCTTTGAAGATATCCTAAGAAACAAAAGTTTTAAACTTTGATATTTGATCATTTAATGACTAAATCTATATTTTGGTGCCTGTAGAAGTTGAATTGATTACCTTTGCAGCAGATCCTTATTCGTATCAATGGGACCAGAGAACTCTCAGGCGTTCAGCGAGCTATTCCTTTGCTTAAGTGTTATTGTCTTTTATGCACAGTAGAATTGGAAGCCCTTGATATTTTTTATGAGCTGAAACCAACCTTACTTACTGTATGCTACTGGTAAGATTTAAAGAATTTTTTTTGTTTCTGTAGCAGAATATGCTTCTTAATAGATCAGCCACATATATGCAGATGGGTTTTCTGACATCATCTTCAGAGTCCTGCTGCTTCCACTCTTTTCTATCTATTTCATTTTCAACACAAGCTATTACTGCATTTCACAATTATTTGCATTCTGCTCATGCTATTGCAAAAACATCCTTTATAAATTCTGCAGGGATGGGATTGGACTTAAAATGCTTGAAAACTTTGTGTTAGTGGATTGGTCTTGGCAATAGAATGATAGAATCACAGAACTGTTTGTATTGGAAGGGACCTTCAAGGTCATCTAGTCCAATTTCCCTGCAGTGAACAAGGACACCTAAATTAGATCAGGTTGCTCAGAGCCCTGTCCAGCCTGACCTTGAATGTCTCGGGCATCCACCACCTCTCTGGGCAAGCTGTTCCAATACTTCACAACCCTTATAAAAAAAGCACATTTTTCTTATATACAATCTAAATCTCTTCTCTTTTGGTTTGAAACCATTTCCCCTTGTCCTATCACAGCAGACCCTGCTAAAGAGTCTGTTCCCTCCTTTCTTATAGCCCCTATTTAGATACTGAGAGGCTGCTTTCAGGTCTCCCTGGAATCTTTTCTTCTCCAGGCTGAACAGCCCCAACTCTGAGCCTGTCCTCATAGTATGGAATAACATTGTGAGAACCTTTGTTACTTTAGGATAACGAGTAGCATGCCTTACTGATCAGGAATTCAACCTTTCAAAATTTTCAGATATTTTTCTATATTTGACTGTGGTTTATCCCACACTCTCACAAGAGAATAATTCAGCGTGTGAGTACAGTTTCTGTTTTTTCCTGCATCAACTATAAGAAAGCAGATATCTTGCTATTTTCCCTATTCTTCTTTTAGTTTCAGCTTGTTACTCTTCTTCCATCCTGAAAGCACTGAGGGAGAAATTACAGTTGGAAGATGCTGTCACTGAGCAAGCATATATAACTAGAATATTACAGTTAATTGCCAAAAATTTAAGCTCTGAAAGTTAAAATGTATGTCTAAATACTTCCTTGGCCAGAAAATGGCACACTGTAATGCAGGAGATTAATTTAAAAGTTTCTGCTGCATTTTATTTGGACCTGTGGAAGAACTCATTAAAATCAGATTACAGCTACTCTTATTTCTATTAGACGTGCATAACATTAAAAAGGTAGTTTTTCCCTCAAGTGATGATGAAATATTCTTGCTTCCATGAAATATCTAGTCAAAACTACAAAAATACTTAATTTTACCTTTGGCTTGAGCATAGAAGTGTTGTTGCAGTGTAGCTCTGGCATACAGCATTTGATATTGTTTGCTTTTTCTCATCCACTTAGTTTTAGAATAGATTAAGAAGAAACGGGAAAAGTAGAGGACAGGGAAATCCTTCAAGAACAGAATCTCGCAGTTAGGTCTCCAAATCTGAAAGGCAAATGCTTGCTGATAAATATTCAGCACTGTGTAACATTAAGTAACCTGTGGAATACCAGGCATGTTTGAATGTTCTGCCATAGTATGCCAGTGAACCAGAAGACAAATTGTAGTCCCATGTGTAAATGCTATACAGTGTGAGCTTACAATTCTGAGTTTTGAATTTTATTTGAAAGGATGTTGTGTGTGTAGCTTTTGAGGTGCTGGCAAGCTCGAGAATCCCACATGATAGATGGTGTTTTCCTCTAAGCTTGGCATGGCATCTGATGTTGTCAAATGATCAGGTAAAAAAAAAAAAAAAAAGAATTGCTGACTGTTTCTGTGATTACAGACAGAGCTTATTGATTCTACCTATGAATTTAATTTTATCTTTATTATCACGGAATATTTAAAAAAATAAAAAAAATGAATTATTCAAGTGTATGGGAAGGTGTATAGGGAAGCCAACATAGAAAATCATTTATAGATTCTGGTCAAGCTAATATTGATGAAATTTGTACTTTTTTTCTTTCGTTTTGTGCACTTTATATAGGACTTAGATTCTTCATGGAAAATCTAAATGCAGCCATATAGAAGGCAGCTTAAGTCTTTTGTGAAGCTTTCCGGTTGTAGAAATGTTGGAAACTAACATCTTTCAGAGTAAGAGAATCTACTCAATTCCAGTAGGTTGAGTTCTTTTTTCAAATTAATCGTGAAACAGTATTTCCTCTTTCTCAGTTTAATTCGAAGTTTGGGGTTCCAGTGAATTGCTGGTTTTAAAGCTTAGATCCAAAAGTCTTCCAGAACTTTCACATTTTCCCATTCATTAACGTCGTCTTGTCTTATGAACCACACAGAGTAGAAGCTCTCCTTTCACATTTCTGCATCATTCACCATTTAAAGTACTGTTTATGATAAAACCTTGAAAGTGTGTTTCCTAAAATAAACTGCTACAATTTCCAAATGTAATTTTTTTCAGAATCCCTACACAGTGCTATCCTGTCTGCATGAAGGCTGATTCAATAAAATTAAATGCCATAGCAGGAATTTGAAAAGTTCTTTTAATCCACTGCGAGTGAGTACTTGCAGCAACTCCATGCTGGGTGGACAGCTTTTACAGAACATACCATTTTGAAGTTCTTGCTAAGTACAGCCTGGACTAAAAGTGACTGCCAGCTAGTTACTGGTACTCCATGTTTTTTGTGAGTAGTAGGTAAGTTGCAAAGTGCTCTCCTCTTTGTCATTACTCTGCTGTTAATATTCCATATATCCTTTTGAATGTTAGAGGTTTTCCACTGCAGCAGAGCAATGCTATCTCCCAAGTGACATTTTGTCGTTCCATGATCCTGTATAAGTGCATAATAAAATATTAATCTCTTGAAAAATCATATAATCAAAAATGTATATTTGTGAAGGGCACAAGTTTATATGAAATACAATGTTTAATTCCAATTCAATCCCTGATAAAGACTTGTATGATAGCTGAGATGTGATTGAGTGGTGTTACAGAGAAGTTTGCTCTGCCTGGACCTCTTTTGTGTGAGCACTGAGCCTCAGATTTCAATATTTGCTGATTAGCAGCACCTCTGTGGAGAAATGAAACTAAAAATAAAACTGTAGCTGGAGGTTCATCTTGAAATTCCTTTCCCATCTCCTGGAGGGATTTCACAGTCACTGTCACTGTTCCTTGTAATAATTTCTTTGCAGTCAGATATTGGGATTTGTTAGTATCTGACGCCAGTACTTTTAAAAACATGTTCAGCTTATCTACTGCTGTTGATAATAAGCATACACAAAAGGTTAGTGTGCTACGTACATAGTTGAGTCAGTCCTGCAGGAGTTTCATTTTGATCTGTTGCACACAGTTAACTATGCTTGTTCCTAACCCTCTGTTTTTACAAAATCACAGAATCACAGAACTGTAGGGGTTGGAAGGGACCTCTAGAGATCATTGAGTCCAACCCCCCTGCCAAAACAGCTCCCTAGCCCAGGCTGCACAGGTAGGAGTCCAGGCGAGTCTTGAATGCCTCCAGGGCAATTTACGTCTCCTGGGCAATTTACTGTTTTGTAACAGTACTACCTTAAAGGCAAATTTTTTGGTTTGCTTCTTGCTTAACATCTTTCGTATTCAGAGAGTACAGAGAGCTCTTTAAAAATTGTAGCTAATGCACGTTTTAAAAGTCTTAGTGGAGACTTGTGAACAGCGAAGTGGAGATTTTGTGAACAAAATCACAAAATCATTGTGTTTTTGACGTTTTTCACTTGCAAAATATAGGTTTACCCAGTTTCACAGCTTTTGTGATAGACCCTTGCATGAGTGCAAGACAGTTTAGAAATTACACAGAATTCAGTAAATCTACCAGTAATGTGTTGCTGTGGTTTCTTAAAGTCTGTACATCTTCTAGCCCCCACCATTCAGTCAAGATTTATGAGAAAAGGTTTTCTGCCTTTCCAGCACCCATAGTTCCATTCTAACCCATGTTTCTTGTTGTCTACATAAAAATAACTTGTAAATTTTTGTTAGCGTATTGGATGCATTTCAAACTTTGTGCAGTTATTTCAATCAGTAAGTATAAACAGAAACGCCAAGCTGAAAATAGGGGTATAATAGAAAATATTGGAAATTATGAATTACTGTTATGTGAGACCTATTATAGCATCATAAAGTATTCTGAGTTGGAATGGACTCACAAGGACCAGCAAGTCCAACTGTGATCTCTGCCGAAGACCACACGAATTTCAAACCCTATGTCTGAGGGTGTTGTACAAATGTCCATTGAACTCCAGTAACTTGGGGCCATGACCACTGCCCTGGGCAGCCTGTTCTGTGCCCACATCCTTCTGCTGCAGACCCTGTCCCTAACCCCCAGCTGCTCCTCCCCTGACACAGCTCCATGCCGTTCCCTCGGGCCCTGTCGCTGTCACACAGAGCAGAGCTCAGCGCTGCTCCTCCGCTCCCTGTGAGAGCTGCAGCCGCCATCAGGCCTCCCCTCAGCTCCTCTGCTCTGCGCTGAGCGCACCCAGGGCCCTCAGTCGATCCTCACACACCTTGCCCTCTGGACACTTTTCCCATCTTTGTAGCCCTCTGTTGGATGCTCACTAATAGTTTTGCATCCTTGATCTCTTACATAACAATGCACACAATTTTGAAGAAAATCTTAGTGGAAAGAAAGTTGTCCTTTTATTTTGTAAAAAATAATAATAATAAAGATCAGTTTTACTTTAAAAATAACAGTTAAAATAACCAAAACAAACAAACAAACAAAAACAACTAATCTAGGCCCTAAGTATTTTTGGAGGGATGGAAAACTGTTATTTTCCTGAGAAAATATCAATTACTTTTCAGGGGTGAAAAGAAGAATGTCAGCATTGGCACAGTGGCACACAGTCACGTTTGCAAGATAACCATCAGTAGTTGCCCCTTACTCTGGGCTGATGCCTGCTCAGCTCGCTTGTGACCTCAGCATTTGGACTGAGAGAGACAACTGAAACGTGAGGAGCTGCAACCACCCTCTGCGTTCCCCTACAGAGGACACACTGTCCCTGCAGGAGTGACGTTGATGTTTTTGGAGCCAGCTGCTGTCGAGCTGTCATGTCTCTCTGCTTGACAGCACCACCAGAGGAACAAAAGGCCCATCTTAGCAAAGATGATTTGTAGACAGTGAAACAAGGAAGAAGAAGCATTTTCCACCCCACCATGCCCAACAGCATAAAAACAATGCCTTGTTACCCGTGGTTAAGACAAATATAGGCTTCCTTTAAAGTGTCAGCTGCTTCTTTATGCATAAGTGCGTGAAAAGAACAGTCAGGGCTGAATTTGTCTTCTTGTTGACTCTTGGAATTTTGTTGGCTCCTCAGAAAAATTAGAACTAGGCCATTTTTTTCAGGATGATGTCTTCTTAAAGGGAACAGTAAAACACAACATATTTTTCCAAATCCAGAAATGCTTATTTGAAAACCCATTTTATTGTAATTTAAGTTTCAAGTGTTTTAAGTGTTTTTGACATCTTCAGCATTAAATCAGAGGCTGAACACTGCAATTTTTTCTGTTTTCGAAGTAAGAACTTAGTTGCTGATTAACTGTCTTTGGCAGTGAGTGGGTAAAAATTAACAAATTAACAACTTAACAGTGAAATCAAAGTGAATTAGAATACCATTATCTAAAATAAATTATGTTTTATTAGTACTGTGTAATGTTCTTTTAACTGATGACAATGATTTATTTTTACTTAGATGAATGATGAAACTAATCAGTGAATTGCTGGATAGATGCTCTGTTAAATTAGTCCTGAATTCAACTGGGAGCCATTAATCTATTGCTTTGTGTGCTTATTTGTCACTGAATTCATAGGGAGATGTGCAGCTTCTTATTCCATTTATGTAAATAGGAACTAGGGCATCTTCATTGATTATCAGTGGAGTTTCACTCTTTTGAACTAGAGAAAATGAGACAATAGACCCCCCTGTTTTATGATTAGACCCCTTATGAAGACCTTCTTTATTTTTTGTCTTTAAAACTTTTAAAGGGAATCAATCCTGCTTATGGCAATATATAACTTTTTTTTTTTCCTTTTTCTTTCAGTTAATGATATTAGCTAATTCTATTGTAATGATATTGTAATGATTGCTTAAATATGGATGTCTACTGGTCACTTATTTTTATATTCTCTTGGTTACATTTGATACACTGATGTGCTGATTTTTCTAGTCCACCCACGGGAGTCTGTTCATTAAAATTTAATCAGTGAAGAAAATAAGAAATGTGTTGACAGTAAAAACAACACAGTTTTGAGAAGTTAATATAAATGAAAATGCTTTTGTTACAACTTTACAAACCAAATCAAGCAGGTCAGTTTGCAATTCAAAGAAGAAAAACAACTGATCTTTTTGTGAGTATTTAGCAGAAATGACAGCTGGGTCCCAGTACATGGCAATTTTCCTAGCAAGGAGTTACACTGTGGGAGGTAAAGAGGAACAGCATTAGAAAATTTCTATTAGACTTGTGAAATGTATTTTTCTAGTAATAGAAACTCAGGAGCAATTTTGTTTTTACTGTATAGAATTCTCTCCAAATAGCACCATCACCTTAAAAAATGTAACATTCTTGATTGTAAATTGCCTCCAGCTGAAATTATAAGTCATGCCTAAGACAGTTTTAAAAAAAAAAGTTAAAAAGGTTTAATTCTCAAGCAAGTTGCAGCATTTATCTACCTCTTCAACATAACGTTCAGAAAATCTGAAGACCGATCACCCACACCATGAAGATAGCATAAGATTAGTTGACATGAGGAAGAAAACAAGTAATTACCAGAGTCCATTTTCAGTGGTTTTTGCTCTTAAATGAAAAAGGAAACCAGCCTAACAAATGACTCTAGGTTCTCATAATTATTTAATTTTAACCTTAAATCCACAGTCTATACCCAAAAAGCCAGTGGTAGGAATAAGTTGATGCAGGGAAACTTCTTGAAAGCCGAATAGTGGTGTGGAAAGGTATTAACAGGGCTAGTAATTCTACTGCATGTTAGGGCTGGAGCTTCCTTATCGTTAATGACCTTGCAATTTTGCTAAAGCTGTTTACACCTTGTATTTTAGTCAGCTCAAAGGAAGGAATGAGCTGAATGCTCCTGGGAAGTCACAGAATGAAGCCCACAGCACTTTAGCTTTGAAGATCTTTTATCTGTGCTGTCTGTCCCATGAGTGTCCTTTGGAGGTGGAGGGAAGTATGCCATCTGCACTAGCATCCTTCAGTGGTTAACTCTGCAGCTGCTAACTGCATCACAGGATTATGATTCCTAACAGTTTCAAAGCTGCTTTTTCTTTTGAAGAGAGACAAAGGAGCTACGTGTTTCATAGTAGCTCATAGGCAGCATTTGACTTGTGTGATTTGGGTATGAAGGGATAATTTGTACAAATGGGCTGAGAACAGAGTTCCTGAAATGCCCCTGCAGTTTGAACTATGTGCAGGCTTGTAACCTGAATGTTTGAAGAACAGTTATGCAATATTAAAAAAAAATACATGTTTCTCCCAGAGCATGCTAAAGAATTCTTCTTCATTAGGGTAAGAACAGCTGGAATGCCTTCAAGCATCAGGGACACTTAATGTCTGCCTTGATTTTATAAGTATAGTCTTCTGGAAGCTGCATCTGTTGAATGTTTTAAGCTAAATGGTGGCATCCAAACTGTCCAACGTCTATGTTGTGTCCAGAATTAGCATTATTTTGTTGGGGGAGGCAAAAGCTTCTGTGGGCTTTTGTGGGTATGGTGGCTTTTCACAGAGAACTGCATTTGGCTTGGTTTTCCTCCTGTATCCATTGTATGAGTGGACGTCTTCACAGCTTAGGCCACAGTAGTGATTTTATTTTCCACTTCTATTACCATTTAACTCCCTCAAATGATTCTTGCAGCTCTGATCTTGTTCTTCTGTCTCTTGGGCTCTCTGAAGGGCAAGAGTTTCAAAGATTCATATGCTCTTGGAAATGGAAGTATATATGCAGATGATAACTAGTATAATAATCTCTGAACATAACAGGATATATGCCTCCTTTGAAGGACAGCAGTTCATCTCAAGCAATATCAAGGGCCGTTTACAAATTTTGAAGCATTTAGTAACTCCTGAATGTTAATTTTGGGGATCTAGAGAAATTCAATGAGTACTGAACTCACAGAAATTATGTGACAGAGTTACCACAACTCTTAAGTTAATGGCTGCTGCCTTTGTGATTTATTTGTCACAGCCTTGCATGTGCGTAACTGGCTGTGTTGGAAGAGCTCTGGCATATCTTGAATAAGAATGGTGATGTTATTTATAAAAACTTTCCTCTTCTAAATTTCCTTCCATCCCCGTCCTGCTCCCTTTACTAAGCCTGTGAGCTTTCATTTGGTCAGGGTCACCTCAGCAATGAGATGTCCTTTAAATTTCAAGATACGCTGCTAGTTCAATAACTGGGTAAATTAAAAAATGTTCTTGGGAAGGCAGAAGCAGAATCAGAATGCAGTTGCATACTCAGTATTACTCTGCTGTGTTCCCAACAGTGGCTGGGCCTCAGTAAACTGGAACTGATTTTTCTACTCTAGCATATGTTAATCCAGAATTAGGTTATGCAAAATGCTTTAATTTATTTTATTGGAAAGCAGGTTATGGTTTTATACTATCTGAATGGAATCTAATTTGCTGAGAAGTGATGGTGAAACAAATACATCTAAGGAAGAAAATAACTAAAAGTAGAAATAAATAATAATAAGCAGAGTTTGTGCTGTAGTGCTGGGTCTGTTTTCTAGGCTGCGTGCACTGTTGTAATACCTGGTGAATACGTTATACAGTGCTGGATGTTGCTCTGTACATTTAAGTGACAACAAGTGCTGCCATTGTTTGAACTTGTCCTCCAGAACAAAATAATTGTCTTCCCATGCTGTATCCTGTCACTGTGGCATTTGCATCCTCAGTGGCTCAGGCAGTAACTTCTGTCTCTGCTGCAAAGTCAGGTTTTGACAAGTTTGATAAATGAAAAGTTCCTGCATATGTTTTTTTCTTTTTTCATGAAAAGAATATTAAGTCTTGTATTGGAGACAAATTCAATTCTTATAACTTTATCATACTACTTTAAATTCCTATGCTGTTCGCCCCTTGACCCTCTTTTACATTTATATATGTATATATATGTGTGGGTATGTGTTGGGCTACACTGATGTACTGTGTGCTATTTAAGTAACTGACCCAACCCTACTAGAGGTGAATGACTCGAGGCTGACAGGAAGATGTTCCGCATGTAACTTTGAGATCCTTTGGGGTGAAGAAGACTATGCAAATCTCCTTTATTGCTCTGTTTGACGCATAAGATAGCATGACAATTTGACCTTGCAATTTAACGGCCTGCTAAGCTGCTTCGAGGGCTCCTTAGTTAAAATGGTTCCTTTCTAATTTTCATTTCTTCATTATTTAGGAAGCTGAGCCTTCAAGAAGCTTCTGGGAAGCTCTAAATGTCTTTACCTAGTGCTTTAGAGTGACCCAGCCCAATGACAGAACAATAGAGGGAGCCAGGGTGACTCTTGAGTCCCTGCTGTACTCACATTGCTCCTTCTTCCTTCCTTTCTTGTTTTTTTTTTTTTTTTTTTGTTTGTTTTTAAATGTAAAAAGTCACTTTCATGCTTTTTGTTTGTTTGTTTGTTTGTTTGTTTTTCCCTGGTAATTTTTTTTACTCTCTCTGCAGCTTGGCTAGGAGACACATTTGGACTTCCTATCTTGGTCTTTATGTTTATCACAACTATGCTATTTTATTCACGCAGAAATGCTATTAACTTCTGTGTTGCAACTTTCTTGAATTTTGGTTTGGGGAGTAGGGATAAGAACTGTCTTGTGTCTGCTCACTAATTTCTGGACTTCTTTCCTAGCTCCTCATTCTCCGTTTTCTTTCCTCACTTTGAGCCCTGCCAGCTCCCTGGTTCTCCAGGAGCAGCTGCTACAATGATATATGTGTTCTCCTCTGTAAAAACAGTCCTTGTTTTGTGTTGCTAGGCTACACCCTTCCAGCTGCCACTGAAGAAATGCTCTGTGGTGGGAAACGGTGGGATTCTCAAAAAGAGCGGCTGTGGAAAACAAATAGATCAAGCGGATTTTGTCATGCGGTAAGATTGAAACCTCAATGACAAATTGTCTGCCTTTCCCCCTACTCAGTCTCTGACTTTTCAAAGCTATTCAGTTGTGATTAATCAATTATAATTTGCCTTGGGTACTTTTCTTCTCCCCATTGCAGGGTGTTTTACAGAAGTGATTTGGGTAGAAGTATAAGAAGGGGCAATAAAGAGAGTTTTGGCTGGCCTCTGCAGATATGTGTGTACTGTGGGGCAAATCTGCAGATGAGTGCATTGTGGTTGTGACAGACCTTACAGTGATTTAGGAGGCATTAAGACAGGCATTTAGGAGCTGCTTTTCTTTTTGATGATTCCTTATTAGACGGAGTCTCATCTTGTACTGTACTTCATCCTTCACAACTCTAAATGAGATCATACGCAACCCATTGAACTCGTGGTGAGTAGGTACTACGCACACGGAAAGGATTAATGAACTGGGACCAGCTAAAATATTTCCACATTTTTCCTCCCTCCAGTTTAATTTCTGTCTGACTAAGGAAAGGCCAAACCTTTTTCCTTGATACCATCTTTTTTTGAATTCACCGTATTTCCTGTAACTTTGGTCTTTCTGAAGTCATAGGAATCTGTCAGAAGGGTGCTGAATCAGCTACTGATTTCTTGACTGAATTTGGCACTTTCTAGATCTACATTCTTTAAGGAAGAAAGACAGAAATTGGCTCCTTTTTGTTAAATGTGAACAAGAAAAACATTGTGGGGCAGAAACTGGAAGATTGCTTCCAAAGAGATGGGAAATGGAGTTTCTTTAGGTTTTGAGATGGATGCATAATGAACTCCCACTTTAGCAAGTCTACTTATTGAATCCTGATGGCTTATTATAAGGCCATACAGACTTGCTCTAAAGCAGAGAGTATTACTATAATTTCTGGTTTGCACCTCAAGGAACAAAAATGCTTTTTGTGTTAAAGCAAAGAAATACAGCAAACTAAAGACAAAGGCTCAGAGGGAGGGTCTCAGCGTGCTGATTACCATTACTGCAAAGCTCCTTCAGTGTTCCAGAGACTAAATATAAGAAACTGCAGGGTATGCTATGGTAGTATTATGTAGACGGAATAGGAAATTATAATACTGTAGGAGCAATCTGTTACAAAAACAATAGAAACTTATTTTTTTTAAAGCTCCTGTTACAGCCTGATCAGATTTTTTTCTTTTTTTTTTTTCCTCTCTAGGGAGGTTAAACTAGCCATTGTCTGTACTGAACTTATTTTGAATTGGGAAGAAACAGTAGGTAAAAACCTGCAAAAATCCCAGAAACGGCCTGCAGGCTGTATTGTATTAATGGTGCAGTCGTATTTATGAAAATATTTCAGTTCTGTTGAATAAAAGGAAATATGCCACTGGGAGAGAATGTTTTTGTATCAGGTGGAAAATTTAGCAGATCTTGTCTAAATCTGATTTCTGTAATTGGAGAGCTGAGAGAGGAAGAGTGTAACAATAACTTGCATAATATTTTGCATTTTTTTGATAGGAAATGTGTCTAATGCCTTTGAACTATTTCTGCATTGCGAAGTAATCATGACAGGTTTTGCCATTGTTCATACCTTCCTTTCTCGTTGTTTTTGATTTCACTTACAGCAGTGCTTATGGAAATATGATTGCAGCCATCTTCTTTGATAAATTGTAATCACTAAGGTTAATTAATGAGTTTAAACTCATCTCATTGCTGAGCATCTTCTACAAACACAGTTGTACTGACACAGAGATTAAAAGAACAGCAGTTTTCAGCCCCTAGGTCACACCACACTACATCTGCAGTAAAAAAGGTGCATGACATATGGTGTACATGTTTAGTCAGAGTAGTTATCATAGGCTTTTCTTGAGTTATGTGGGTGTTTTTCAAGTTCGTAATCTGCATTTTTAGGCTGTTTTCTTTTTTAGTTTTCCCTTTCCCTTCATGCAAGCATTTTAAAAAAGAAGTGTTGGGTACTAAATCATAAACAACGTATTTGTCTGTATTTTGACAGAAGAGACATATTTTCATGGCATTAGATTGTGAAGAAATATTTCTGTCTTGTGATTTTCTCTGTCCCCCAACTGCTTTTTATGTCTCTGCTATGGACTGTGCATCTGCCAGGGAGAGGATTTCTCTCCAGGGAACTGGGGGATGTTTTCCATGCTGTTTGCTGGTGAATTTGTTCCAAATCTGGAAGAAACTTGTCATTATGTTCAAGCTGACTAGTGACTATCATAGTTTGGAAAGGACAAGCTGTTATCTTTTAATTACACTCTGCCATGCCATCTAGCCATACCAGCCTGGATGGAGCTGTAGATGTTAAAAATGGTGCCACTTTTGGGGTTAGTAAACAATTCCAGAAAAATATTGCTTTCAGATACCATAGGTAATTATTATCTTGACACTGGCTGAGGTGCCAGTGGAATAATATGGAATAAAAATAAATATTTGAAATAACATAGTAGTCCCTAGTGTTTAGTGTAGTACAAATAGGCAGGTAATCACATAACATCTGTCAAGTGCACATGCCATTGCTCAGCCAAGCTGCCTGGATTCTCTGCACCTGTAGGAGCTGGACTTCTCTCTGGGCCAAACTCAGAAGAGATGTTTCTGCCCTGCAAAGTTTGAAGGATCCCTCTCATTTCAATTGTCTGTTTCTGTCTATTGAGCTGGAAGGCCTCAGATGTGAAAAAGGCACACATGAACTGCTGTGTTTTGTTGATGATTTTTTTCCCCACACAAAATCTGGGCCTAAGCAGGGAGATACAGAAGGCCAAGAAGTTGGCTGGTAAGTTCTCCTCTTTCATTTATGTTCATGTAAAAAAAATGCTGCCTTCAGACACTGTCCTTTTTCTTCCTTCTTTCCTGCATATGCACGTACTTACTCCTCAGTACCAGGGGCAAGAGTAAGATGATAAAAAATACATACATCTTAGTATGAATCTTTTACTTCTTGGTGCATTCCTCACCTGCACAGGACTTAGCACTCTGCTGACCCTTTCAAGAAAAGGGCAAGGAGTTTTTGAAGATGGACTAATTTCTTGCTGAGTTTCCTGTTGGATACTTAGGCCACTTCTTAATATTTCACAAAGAACTGATGGGGAATGTGATTTACTGCTGAGGGGAGTTAATGTGCTTAAATAATGCTTCTGCGACTGATGTGTGAAATAAATAAAGATGATAAAACTAAGGATATATCTTGGTCCATCACAGCACTTTTAAATAAACTTCAGTCAAAAATGGCTTCTTTAAAACTTGCCATATGAATCTGTGTTTGTTCAAATTAGAAACCATTAAACCATGGCCTGCCAGAGGTCACTTATTTAATTGCTCTGGGGCAAAGTCACCTGTACATACACCTTTCTTCGCAAATATTTGTTTGACCTACCATTGAAAACTGCTACTGAGAGAGTTTCTACAAACTTTGTGAATAGAATTAGGCTGATTAATTTGTATCCCACTTAGTGCAGGTAGAGAAATCAACCAGTTGGTGTCCTTTTTTTTTGGTTTCTTCCCAATTTTTTATTACTTAAACCTTTCTCAGTTTCTTAAGTTTTATCATTCTTTATCTGGAAGATAAAAAACAGAATAAGCAACCAGTCATTGCTGGTCTTGATGGTTTCGTGACTCATCCTGACTGCCCGGGAGATACATGGAGGCATTGCTGGAAACAGGGTGCCAGAGAGTTTAATGGGAGCATGGACAGAAAAATGACATCACCTTCCCCAGGAGTGCAACCCGTGTCATGGAGACCCGTGTCTCCCTGATAACTGAGGAGAAGTGGTGGATTTGAAGTAACAGCTCCCTGCCAGGCTGAGGCACTGGGGCAGCTGGGAGCTGTACCTAAGCCTGTGTGGACAGGATTGTGTGGGGAAAAAAACAAAACCACCTCAAAAAACAAGCTGACAACACTAAAATTGAAGCCTTGCTCCAGAAAAATTCCCAGTTCTACTTTTCTTGGAGAATCTTGGGTTTCGTTTTTACTCTGTAAGCATTAATATTATTCTTCATATCTTTAAAAGATATGAAGAATAATAGAGATTTTAAAGATTTTAAAAGTTAGACAACTCTGAAATTGGAAGCATTGTTTTGACACTCATTTTTGGTGTAATTGCTGTGTATTGAGTTCATTTCTCCTGACTGATTTCTAGAACTGAGCTGAGGGTTGGATACTGCTTGAATTTATGTGGATTGCTCTGAAAGTGATGACTGATATTTATTTCTATGGAAACTATAACAGATACAAAGAACACAATCACACTATTTGATAGAGCAAATTCTCAGCTACAAAACATTATTTTTCAACATAGTCACTACCATTAGCGACCCCTTTTTTGCCAGCAATGAACGAGAGCCTGCATGCCATGCTCATAAAAACTTCCACCAGTGGAGGTGACCTGCAGCACCCATTTCCTCACCATGCTCACATCTGCAGCTTGGTTTTCATCATCATTCACCAAGCGTCTATGTCAGTGGGTGCAATTTTTTGTGCATTGAAAAATTCACTTCCACACCTTTGCTTCATACTCACTTGCTGTTTTGTGAGACTGCCCCTGCTTACCTCTGACATACAAATGTAATTACATCTCAGAGGGAAGGTTCAACCTCTACTGCTATATCATCAACATCCAACTCTGACACTGTGGGCCAAGACATTAAAGTAGGAGGCATTACTTTTGGAGCAGCCCTCATGTTTTGTCCTTTCTTTACTCTCCTTCTTCCAGTTCTTTACTCAACAGTATTTAGGACTGCTCCTTGTTTGCAGGTTTCTGTCCACTTCTGTCTTTTGTGTTCCTGTTTCCCTACTTGGCAAAGTAGATCTACTCAGTCACTTTATCTTTTTTATATTATTGCCCTGTCTGCCAGAACAAGACTATGAGAGAACACAGTATGCACACAGTAAATAATCACTTATATTTTTTTTCTCTGTGTTTTCTTGGTGAGTTCTTGTATACTGAAGGTCATTTATCCATTGTTTGCAAGATGTATGTGATGTGTGTGCTGCTACACAATGATATCAGTGTGGAGCCTGTTGCTGGAAGACAAGACAAAGCAGAGTGAAATGCAGAACTTGGAGGAAAGAGTTTGAAAGAAGTTTTGGCTTTAGATAATAACAACCTCTTCCATAACCTTTCAACTGGTTAGAGGTGCCAGGTCTCTTTGTTTTTGCTTGATAGTTACATAGGATCATCTCCTCAAAATATTCTTTTTTCTATATTTCCCCGCAGTTCAGTACAGATATGTCCTACTGTGTGTATGGGATGTAGTATAGTAGGAAAATGTCAAGCTTGGTCCAGTATTTGCATAACGCTTTCACATGTTCTGTCAGCTTGCATTTCTTTTTCGAAAAATGCAAACTTGCAGACTTAAAAAGAATGGGGTTGAAGCCTGTTAATCTTGACAGTCAGTTAAAATCTTGAATGTCTTTCTGTACACAGGTGCAACCTTCCTCCTCTGTCCAGGGAATACAGCAAGGATGTTGGATTGAAAACCCAACTGGTGACTGCAAATCCCAGTATAATTCAGAAAAGGTAGGGAGCGTGTTGTTCTGTCTTCAGAAACAAAAAAGAATAAATGTGTCATTTGTGTTCTAGATACTAGTGTGCCAGAGTTATGTTCTGATCCTGAAAAAGATGAAATGCACAGTGGTTTCATGTTAGGTGAAATAAACAAAGGTCTTTTCACTGTAAGCAGGGAAGATAAGGAAGACTGAGTTCTTGCAGAGTTTTTTCTTCTGCTTTTTTCTCCTCCATGCCTCCAGTTCCCTCTTGTTACCTGTACGACTGGGTATGTACCAGAGGTGCTTTGTCTAAATGCAAACCAGGCACATATCAAATGGGTGTACCACAGTGCTGCACTGGTTGGGCCAACTGGCTGCTGCATCCCACAGTTAATGAAGATACTAATTTGGATTTCTCTTTGGTTAAATTCTGCTAACTTCCCTTTCCTTACTCTCTTTGTATTATTTGTTTGATAGTGACTTACAAGTACAAAAATGATTAGGATAGAACTGATCAGCAGGTTTTGATTGTACAGGTTGTGCTTCCTAGGAGACTGGGATACAGTTTTGTTCTTTATTAGAGTTAGCTGAAATTTTCCAAATCGTAGTAGCTGATGAGAAAGGGGAAGAGACAAGGAAAAAGCTGTCAGTGCCAGCTCTGATTTTGCCTCACTGAATTTTAATTACCATGTTTTTTTGTTTTGTTTTGTTTTGTCACCCAGAATGAGATCTTGTAGTAACCTGTCATATTCACTGAAGAACACAGAGAAAAGACGTAAACTGAAGGAGTGAGCAGAAGATGATTAGGCATAAATAGAGAAGTATAAGTATGAGGAGGTGAAGGACTGTGAAAGGAAGCAAAGCAGTGAAATAAAATGAATAATAGAAAGCCAGGTATGTGAGAAAGAAAGAAGGCACTGAGCAGACCTGGAAACTGATGTTTTGTGCTATCTAAATGTAATATTTTTCTCTCTGCCAGGAATCAAAGAGTTGTCTAATTTTGAGTATAAAAGATAGTTTGTATGACAGTCTTTGACAGAGCAGGAAAGAGAAGGTGAGAAAGAGGGAAGTGGAGAAGTCCTCAACTTCAAGAACTGTATCCAAGTGGAGAGTGTCTGAATAGAGGAAGGCACAGACATGCCTTTAGGGTAAGAAGAAAGCAAAACAAACAGAATTGGAAGAGCATGCACCATGTGCCAGGCAAGAAGAGGGAACTGCTCGGGGGGCAATGTGGGATCCTGTGGGAAATCCCAATTCCCAAATCTTGTGGGAAGTACACAACTAATGAGGTTGATTTAAGAAGTGAGATGAAATGTCCAGAACATCACATAGCTTGGCAGTAGTACTGTCAATAAAATGAATAAGAACAGTGAGAAGTACCATGCTTGCGAAGGTTTTTACAATTGCCAAGGCAGAGGATTATTAAACTCATTAATATTTTCTGTCCCCCACAAAATGTCCCCCCCCTCCCCCCCCATCAATGGCTAGAGGGGAAAGCTTACTGAACATAGTATTTTTTTCGGAGAAGAGGAAAAGGAAAAAGAGCTTTAGTGATGGTACAGGAAGACTATGAAACTATGCTGGAGGGAATTTGGAGTTAACCAGTATGGAAAAAAGGAAGGAGTGGGCAGTTGTGCAACTATACTCTTTGGGAGAGGGATATCAAATGAAGAGTGAGTGGATGAAGAGGAAAATTGAGAAAGTGAAAGCGGAGAAAGAATAGGATAACAGGAAATGAGATTGTTCTCAATGTCCATTTTCAGCGTGAATGGATGATGACTGTGATGTGAGACCTTTGATGAGAAACTAATGTGGTGTGTGTATGCATGTGTATTGATTAGATAAGGAGATATACAATCAGTTACTAAGAGTAAGTCAGAGAACAAATTAATAGTCCTGAAAAATAGCAGAAACCTACTCTGAGGTTTGAAGCTCTTGAGAGATCTGGCACTTTTCTTCCTCTGCCTGGTCAGAAAGATATTTTTTAAAGTGTGTGTATATTTTACTAATGTTTCCTGCATGCTCTCTAAACTCATTATTTTGACTCCTGTGTGGTAAATTAAAGTTTAATCAAAGGTGCAAGTGAGGAATTAAATATGAAGAAGACTACTACCCTCATGAAACAATCAATTTCTATAGAAATAACCTTTTTAAGGAACTAAGATGCTTATCAATGTAGGCTTCCATGACATTGAAGGACTTTCTCAGATTAATGACTGATATGTATCTGTTTCTAAGCTATAAGTTAACTAGTTTCACATAATGGCATTATTCATTATAATTCCTCCACTGTCCTCTTGCCCTTACTTTAAGTAGGTTGATATTGATGAGGCTTGACGTCTCAATTATCTCTCAAGTGTGTTATGGCAGATTTAGTGAATTTGTCCAGCAATACCATTCACTGCTTCTAAAAGATGTATCTTTACTAGATAATTTATGATTAATCATATTGGATAGGGCAAAGTTTTCGTATCAGGGATGTGGAAATAATTTTCTGGGTGTTTTTCTTTTTTCTTTTTTTTTTTAATCAGAATTAGTTGCTTCAGAAAATTAAGTTGTTGCTGGTAATTATTGTTCAGTGATGTTTCTCTCTAGCTTGAGAGCCTTAGGATGAGAGAGTAAAAATTTCAATTCTAAATGTTACCATTTAAAAGTCTTGAAGTAAGCAAATAATAATAAAAGAATTAGAGATCAAGTTCTTGCTCTGTTTTAAGCAGCAGTATGATTATGCATGCAGGTAGTACAGCTTTTATGTGTAAAACATTGTGCTCAGTTCTCAGCTGGATTTGAAAAAGTAGGAGGAAATTCCTACCGTAACATTGCTTCATATCATACAGAAGTACTGACAGCAAAGTTATTATGATAGAAATTTCCCTGGCTGACTAGAAGACTCGTGATGACTGCCCCAACTTATTTTTTTCATCTAAGATGTGTCACAGGCATCTCCCTTCTAGTAATCCTTCAAGTCTGTGTAAAGCTTCTTTTTCCTCATGACAGTCAAAACTTCCTTCCCTGTCAAATCCAGATTTGAGGTTGTAATTGAGATTGAAATATGGAATAAAGCTATTCTTGGGACCACTGTAACTTCTTTCACCCCCTACATCCCACAATACCCTAATCAAATAGAGGACTTTAGACAAGTTGGTATCCTTGATGTTTCCAATTCATTCCCCTGCCATCCTAGTCAACTTGACCTTATCTGCAGAGAGCCAGGCAGATTATTCTTCATCTGTCCTTCTATATTCTTTCCATATGTAACTGCTGTAAGTCACTGCTAGGAGGGAAGCTGTATAGTAGCAACATGTGTGATGCATATGTGGATGTTCTTAGGCTCTGTGGAAAACTCAGCAAAGTAACATTACTTGCAGTGATTGTTTCTGTATTCTGAATTATTCACCTATGACTGTGGAGCAGAAACTGACTAGTCAATGGATCACACTGAGACATGAAAACACTTATGTAGATGCCAATGATTTTTGAGCAATGGCAGATTTTGACCAAGTGCTACAAGGAGTTACTATGTAGGATATAGATATTATGTGTTTCTGAAGTCACTGATTAAGAGCTGTTTTGGAGAAGCAAATTCTAGCAGTTGGATACTATCTTGCTACCTCAAACAACTTTGATAAATGTCCAAGAATACCCTTACCTCTAGTCTATGCTTTCAAATAGTCTGCAAATAAATGTGGTTTTTTTGCAGCAATTTTCCTTTCTAGTTGCCATGACTTCTCACTCTGTTTAACCTATGTAGAGATGTACCATTGTTAATGTGGATATAGCAGTCCAAATAGATTGTTTCCTAGCATCCGCTGAGTTTCAGATGTACTGGTATCTGTTGGTAAGAGTTTCATCCACAAGCTGTTTGTTTTTCTGACCTGTGTGGAAATAATCACATTAGCGAGTGACACAGCGAACATGATAGCATTCTTTATTTATTGTAATTCANCTATGACTGTGGAGCAGAAACTGACTAGTCAATGAAACTGACTAGTCAATGGATCACACTGAGACATGAAAACACTTATGTAGATGCCAATGATTTTTGAGCAATGGCAGATTTTGACCAAGTGCTACAAGGAGTTACTATGTAGGATATAGATATTATGTGTTTCTGAAGTCACTGATTAAGAGCTGTTTTGGAGAAGCAAATTCTAGCAGTTGGATACTATCTTGCTACCTCAAACAACTTTGATAAATGTCCAAGAATACCCTTACCTCTAGTCTATGCTTTCAAATAGTCTGCAAATAAATGTGGTTTTTTTGCAGCAATTTTCCTTTCTAGTTGCCATGACTTCTCACTCTGTTTAACCTATGTAGAGATGTACCATTGTTAATGTGGATATAGCAGTCCAAATAGATTGTTTCCTAGCATCCGCTGAGTTTCAGATGTACTGGTATCTGTTGGTAAGAGTTTCATCCACAAGCTGTTTGTTTTTCTGACCTGTGTGGAAATAATCACATTAGTGAGTGACACAGCGAACATGATAGCATTCTTTATTTATTGTAATTCAACATCATTATAAGTAACAGAGCCCCTGAGGTTTGTAACACACTTCCTGACACTGTCTTTGAGACATAATCCAACAGCCAGTTGAACTGTGTGAAACTTCTCTCCCTTTTCATTTCAGGGTCCTTGAAGGCACACACTTTGTACTTGTGAGAGAGCAGACAGCTGTGCAGCTGCTCTTTGAGCTGCTGCTGTTGTCAGCTTGAGGAGCAGATTGTGAAAGAGGACTTGGAGTCACTGCCCTCACAATCCCTGCTGCATGATGAGCAATTAAGTCTGCTCCATTCTCTGGAGAAATGCCTTCCAGTCTCCTGCTCAGCCTGAGCCCTCCATGCTGGAAAGTGGCACAGGGTAGGAAAAGAATGTGGACAAATCCTGCTTGTCTAGCAGGAAAGGAGAGCCCTTAAATCATTATAGTGAAATCCTTCGGTAGTTATGTAACATTGCTAATGGAAGTAGTCTGACTGAAACTTGGAGAACAAGGTTTAGGGTCAGCTGTCAGACTTAGCAGCTTGGTATGAGCTTCATTTCACTGAATGTGAATAATTTTTTTGCAGTAAAACTTAATTCAACTTTTTGATCTCTGTGATGCTTCACAATTTTTGACAACGTCCATTTCCTGCACTAAAGTAAGATGAAGGAATGAGACTAAAGGCTAACAAATGCAAAAATTCTGCCTCGAAGCTTTGAAAGGTCAGTTAAATATTGCTGTTGTTTGTTAGGTTGACACAAAATTTGAGTGGGATTAAATTGCTTTTCTAAGGTGCTCCCTGTACCTAAGAACCAGCATCTTTCCTAGGTTCAGTCCTGAAGACAGCTTTCAGTCCCAGTGTCTTAAGCCATTATAAATAAAAAGACTGAACTGAGGAAATGATTTAATTTGATAAAAGCTTATTTAATCTTTGATTAAACAGATGTACAGTGTTAAGCCCTGCTGTCGACGCTCACAAAAATAGTGCATCAGAATTCCTCTTGACTGTGTGTCTGTGTTAAAAACAATATATTTCATCCCCCCCTCCAAAAACAAACAAACAAACAAACAAAAACAACAAAAAAACTCAAACACTGAGAAAAATAAGTTATTGACGGAAAATGTCTTGCTTGTATCTTGTTCTTTTTTTAGGAATCAAGGGGATGCGAGGATCTTTTCCTGTAAACTCATTTACCATCAAATTTTAAATAATTCACATAGTGGTTCTTTTATTCCTGGTACCTACTGTTGAATGTATCTCAGGTTATTCCATTGAAAATCACTCCAAAATGATAAGAATCATTTTCATTCACATCACAAAACTGCTCTTTTATGTTCTACAAGATTCTTTGAATATTTCTGCCAACAGCAAGAGGATAACATCTCTGAGAAGTAGTTCTTGTGTGCAAGATACAGAGTACAATAAACACTTCTTTATATAGAGAGACCCATTGTCTTTCAATCAGTCTTTCCTCTAATATGAAATTCATTTAAAATTTGCTAACAACTGAAGCCCTAGTTTCTCCTTGTGGGGAGCACCTATTTTTGTCTTCATTCACTCAGAAAAGTGTGGTGTTGGAGAGGACTTAGCAGTGCTGCCAGTAGGCCAAAGGCAGAACCAGGAAAAAAGACCAGGAGAACTGTAAGTTTCCTGGGGTGGTGTTAGCAAGGTGATTAGAGGTGACACAATACCTAACCAGCAAAAGAGATTGCTAGATATTAGAAAGAATATCTTAGAGACTGCTGTGAAATTCACATAGCTTATGTTTAAGAACAAGTCTCATAAGTTGGTCTGATCGAGTAGAATTTTCCCAAGACTGAGGGAAAAGCAAGGGTAGGCAAGATGTTATTTCAGGAGAACCTCTGCTCAATTACTCTGTAGAAATCTTTATACTAAAATAATTGAATAATTGATAATGGGATAAAATGAGAAATTGTAAATGAGATGTCAAGAAATCATAGTTTGATGCTCTCAAAAATCAATGTTTTGTTAGTGATTACAATAAGGCAAAGATAGAAGACATTGTATCAAAAGAACCCATTTGGATTTCTGTTAGAAAGATCCTCAAATTTCAATATAACATGATTACTGTGGAACCAGAGAGGCAAAGGATGCATTATCTTACATGTGTATTTGTGCATTCACTACTTTAAAAAAGGGATTTTGGTGATAATCTTCATTATCTGTATTGCAAATGGCATTTTAATTGCAAATTTCTGTCTTATGAAAATCACCAGCGCTTGCCCATATGTGCTGATACTCATTAACACGTTGTCTCACACATTTTCTTTTTTTTTGGCAAGCCGTTGCAGGAAAACTGTTTCTTTTTCTTTTCTCCCCCCTCCTGCTGTCTTAAGACCACTATCTTGAAGAGTCTGCCAGCAGCACCAAACAGAAAGACAACCAACTGTCTGGTTTTCCATTATTAGATTTGTGAAATGGGGGATCTATATATGTCCTTGAGCAAGTAATGCTTTTAATTAAAGTGATTTTTTTCATCCTTACGTCGGTGCAGTCAGACTTGATGTGAGAGCTACTAATCCCATTTCCTATCTGAAGTAGTGTACCCAAGTATGTCCTTCATATTTAAGTATGTTCAAAGTTAGTGAAATAACTTGTATGTGTACGATTTGTCTAGTTCAGTCAATTTAGTGTCTTCTGTGAGCACTCAGATTTGTTCAAGGACATATCCCAAAAGATTTTTAAGTGCCCAGTCTCTGTTTAGGTAACTGATCTTTCTAAGTAGTCTGTGGCTTTTAAAATGTTATTACCAAAATTAAGCTTTTTGAGGGGCATAATAAATATTTTAGGGCATTATTTCAATGTGAATTTCAGTGAAAAGATTAAATGAGTAGAACAGATGCTGAAGAAAAGGATGAATGGAGAGAGAAAATACAGTGTGGAAACTTTTAAGGGAAACAGATGCTCTTCTGATATAAATCACTGCAGTACCTATTGTAATAATTTATGCCCATCAAACACTTGACACAGGATTTTCTCTTGTCATGTAAAGATCTCTCTTTTGCTCTTGGAACCTTTGGCTGGACTTGTCTTCCAAACTGAATAGCCCCAAGGGGGGGGTGGATGAGGCACCCTCTTCTCCCCTGTCTTCTCTGGCATCTGAGTGGCTTTCTCTGTCCATCCTGGAAGTGTAGCCTGTCCTTTGAGGAGGAAAAGTAAGAAATTTGATTTAGTGGAAAGCATCTCTGCTTTTGTTGCTTTTCATACTATTACTCTAGCTCTAAGCTCAATGTGCAATTAAAAAAAAATCTGTAAGTGTGAGGTTGTGACTCATGAAAAAGGTTTTTAAAAACAAAACCTGATCTGATTAAAAGGACAAGTGGCTTGAGTCAGAATGTTAAAAAAATTCCTCTGTATTTCTTACACAGTGCTTGTTAAAGCAAGAGGATACAGCAGGAAGTTTACTGATTTTTCATCGTGCCCAGGATGTTTTGCTTTCTTTTTCAGTCCAGCTGCATGTCTAGTGTCTTCCAAAAAGCAATAATGGTATTCTCGCAGCTGTAGTATATTCTTGTAGTAATTTAAAGAAGTAAAATGTATGATCTGTAGGGAGAGAAAATACTAGGTCAAAATGTAGACAAACATTCAATCACACAGAAGTCATTTCACGAAATATAAACAAGAAAAAGTACGAAATTTAAAAACAACTGTTCTGAGAACTATTTCTGGTTTGTTGTTGTTTTTTGTTCATTTGTTTGTTTTTATAAGATGAATCAGCTGACACTGCCTATCCCTACTGACCTTACCTTATTTATCTGCTTGAGGGGTAAAGTTATAGGCTTTATTTTCTTTCTCTTCTGCTTCATCTATACCCTGGAAGTATAGCAATATTAATCCTCTCAAGAGTTGACCTCAGACCTACTAAAGTCAATGAAGCCGTGTCTGCATTGCAGCAAAAGTACTGCTTCCAAACTAGACAGGAAAAGGTGTATGGCCTCTGTCATACACAATCTGTCATACACAAACTCCCTGGGCCACATATTCCAGTGTTTGCCCTCCCTTATAGGAAAAAACACCTTTCCTCTGTCTAAACAAAATGTCATAGTTTCATGTATCGGGTGCCTACACCCCTTAAGGTGTCTAATTTGAAATATCTGCTTAGATGTGCATGGCTGAGAATACTCTCAGTAGATGGTGGAACCTGAGCTCCAGGATATAACTGTGTCTTCTTTGTAATGAGATTTTAATCTCCTCTTTTCCCCACCTTGCACTCTGCTTAATTCTATCTACTAGATCTTTCATAGAATCATAGAATCATGAACTGGCTTAGGTTGGAGAGGACTTCAAAGATTGTCTAGTTTCAACCCTCCTGCCATGGGCAGGGTTGCCAACCACTAGATCAATCAGCCCAGGATCCCATCCAACCTGGCCTTGAATGCCTCCAAAGATGGGGCATCCACAGCCTCTGTGGACAACCTATTCCTTTGCCTTACCACTCACTGAGTAAAAAAAGGTCTTCCTAAATGTCTCACCCAAATCTACCTTCTTCTAGTTTAAAGCCATTCCCCTTCGTCCTGTCACTATCAGACTGCATGAAAAATCAGTTCCCCTCCTGCTTATAAGCTCCTTTCAAGTACTGGAAGGCTACAATGAGGTCGCCCTGGAGCCTTCTCTTATTGAAGCTAAACAATCCCAACTCTCTTAGCTTGTCTTCATACGAGAGGTGCTCCAGCCCTTTGATCATCTTCATGGCCCTTCTCTGGTCTGGCTTCAACAGCACTTCATGCTTCCTTTACTGGGTGCTCCTGACTTGGACACAGTCTCCAGCTGGGACAGAGTTGGGGGAGACCATCACCTCCCCTGCACTGCTGGCCACTCCTCTTTTGATGTAGACAAAGATACCACTGACGTTCAAGGTTGCAAGCTCACATTGCTGCCTTATGTTCAGCTTTTCATCTGTCAGAACCTTCAAGTCCTTTTCCGCAGGGCTGTTCTCAGTGAGTTCTCCCCGGCTGGACCTGTATCTGAGATTGCCTGGAGCCAAGTACAACACCTTGCACTTGGCCTTGTTGAACCTCATTTGATTTTCATGTGCCCACTTTTTGAGCATGTCTGTGTCCCTCTGGATGACATCCCTTCCTTCTATTGTGTTAGCTGCTCTTCACTGCATTCACTCTTACATTTTGCGTGCCAGTACATATATTAAGGTGGTATAAGTAGTTTTTGTCACTGATATTTTAGGTCATATACTGTTTCAGAGTTGTTGTTTTTTAATTGAGATCTAGTCTAACGCATGTGAAAACACCCATGGTGTTTTTCCCTCACTCCCAGTGACAATATTAAAGACAGAGCAGAGGAAGCTGGCTGGTGGAATGGTGAGCTGGGTAGCACTTCTTGGCTGTGTCCTAATTGGAGGTAAATTAAAGCTGCTCAAGTTATGAGTGAAAGACAAAATGTAACATAACAACAAGAAGAATAGGACAGAGCGTTCTTTTTTACATGTACAAGGGTAAGTTAGGTAACTGGAGGATCTGTTTACTCTGTAAAAGGTAAAAGGTGTTTCTTAGTTTCTTAGATTCATAAAACTGAACTTTGGTCATCATGAGGATATTTGTCTTGCTGTTGATATGCTGAAGGGTTCCTGTACATTTCTGTGCTATTTAAACGTTATTTTTCACTGTATTTATTCCAGACTAAGCTCTTTGGAAACAACATTCCAAGAAGTGGCTAGATTTTGTATCCTGATAGTAGTCTGGTCAAGCAGCAGTCGGAACAAGAAAATAGTAGATTTTTTTTTAAAAAGGAAGTGAATTTTAAAGCAAAATAATTCCTTGCTGCTCCAACTAGTTGCAGCTTCACTGTTCAATTTTGTGAGACTTGGGCCTTGAAACAGAAGATACAAATTTAGTCAGATATACATCTCTTTACCAACTAAATACAGTGACAGCCGAGGATCAGTGCCGAATTTGTTCTTAGACTCCCATTATTTGTAAAATAAATAAAGGATGAATGGCCAGGAGGGTGGCCTTGGAAATCTGAATCAGAATAGAGGTTAAAATAGAATAATACTGAGCCAGATTGTTGATAAGAAAATGATCTCTGTACGTGTATGGTTCTTTCTGTAGATGTAAAGCGCAGCTGTGTGTGTCAGTAAAGCTCATTACTCTTTACCTGATTCGTTATAGGTGAAGGATGACTTATCATCTGCACAATGTTCTTCCCATCAGCTGACCTAGCTGGGGCTTTAGCAGGGACATGCTAAATGTGCCAGAAGTCCTAACCATACTCTGTTCTCTGGTCATGATCTGCACTCTGTCCAGCTGTATGTCTCTCAGTCATGCTGATTTTCCTTGTGCTCTGGTCTAGGCCAATAAAAGTGTAAATGCATGACGGACTTGGAACACTGAGTGCAAACTGCTCTGAGGTAGAACAAAAGCAAGCCTTTGTACTGGCATGAAAATGTCTTGATAGTGCTAGTAAGTGAAATTTGAGGCAGTTCAGAAATGCAGTTTCTTTACTGGTTGTCTTCTGGCTTGAGTCCCTTCATACCTTGTCCCAGAGGCTCCCCCACTGAATGCTAATTTTAGCTGTTCTCATCTTTCTGTGCCAGGCAGGAAGGAGCCTTTGGAAAAGCTGCAAAAAGTGGGGCTGGTACTAAAGCATAACTGGCAGCGAACTGCAAGGTGTATTGCTGACCTTAAGGAAAGATTTCTCAGTGTTGATCTTGAAATATAATGGAGAACAGGAACCAAAATATTTTTTTCTGGGACATGATATCAAAGACTTGATCTCTGTCCCACTTTAGAAGCTTTTTATTTCTAAATGGAATAAGTTTATGTCAAGCTGTTGTTTACGGACTATTGTGGAGCAAAGGCATTTAGCAAGATAGATGAAATGTCATTCTCCTTCATTTTTGAATAGAGTAACAGGAGAATGAGGAAACAGTCACAGCCAGTGAAAATCCAGAGCACCATCTTCCTGGCTCCTTGCCCAGTGTTCAATCATAGGTTTCGTTGTGGTGGCTGACATTTTAAGTAGACTTACATTCATGGCTACTCTTTTATCAGCATTAAATCTGCATTAAAAGATTAATGGGACCTTCCAGAGGAGCTCTACAGAGTTGCTAATTGCTGTTCACACATTGTCAGAATATTGGAAATTTTGGTTCTCATCTGTGATGTATTTTTCTTCATATAAGAGGCATGTATCAAGTGACAAGCTTTCTGTCTGTCAGTGGTTTATGCTCTGGTTCGACCTAATTCTGTGACTAGTGGGATAGAGGGATACATAGACCCATGCCCCAGGAAAGGGGGAGGGCATGGAGATGGGCCTAAAAACAAAACAGTGTCAGTGATCTGAGGAGGAAAGTTAATTTTCTACATATTATATAGGAATGCAAGATAGCACAATATAATACAATATAATTGGAACTGGAGCTAATAAAATGAGAGAGTGATTGTCCAAAAACATAGGCCTTACTCTAATGCTGATGGTGAGATGGCTAGGGATCATACACACTTCCAAGATGAACAAAAAGGGGAAAAGGGCTGTCTTGTGACATGAAAACAGTTGCATCTTTCCCTCTGAATGAAAAAAAGAAACTCAAAGTCCTCTGAGGTATGTAGTTCACTTCTGAGACAGATATACTCAGAACTATCAACGATCTACAGGACCAGAGCATTAACTCTTTAACTCCCCGTGCACTGCATGATGTTATGATGTGGAATACTGATAACAATAATCATAAAACTGTGACACTGTCCAAGGAATTTTCCATTAGCAAGGACTGTCAGGACCCTGAGCATCCCACTTTCCCACACTGTTGATGGTATCCATCAGTTTTTCAGGGATGTGTCCCTTCCTGTTAATTTTCCATTAAGCAGAAGCACAGGAAGCAGCCACTGCATGTAAAGACCTTCACCATCCTCCTTTTATTTTTTTTTATAGTGTTAGTGTTCCTGTTCATGAATGTTGCTGGGTCAGCTCAGTTCTGGCACAATATTTGCCCTCCTTCTCATTTCACTCTTTGCAACTTTGCCTTCAAATGTATTTCTGTGAACTGAGGTCACAAATAACCATCATTAGCAACAGTTTTTGAAACTGAAGTAAAAAAATTGTAGATTCATCAGTGCCACTAAATGTTATTTACTTTCTTGAAGTAAAACATGTTTAAGATATTAAATATATATTAATATCTTTTCCCCCTTTGTGAGTAACATAATAATAACAATAATACTGTAATATAATAATAGTAATAATACTGTCCTACAGAGTAAACTTTTTTAAGGGAGTGATTCTGTCTTCACATGGAAAAGGCATGCACCCATGGCAACCTTTGAAATGTGGTTCATTGCCTTCAGATAACTCCTGCAAAGATCCGATGACTCTGTTAAGGCAGTGAAGGTATTGCAGCTGAAGCCAAACCTGGAAGTTTCAGTATAATTGTGCTTATTTTGCACTACTTAGACTTCTAATTCACTGAAGAGCATGTATTGTTGAGCGTGGAAGGGATGCTGTAGTGGTTAGAGCAGGAACTAGGAGGCAAGATTCCTGTTGTGTGCTAGCATTTTGATGTCAGAAGAGATCATTTTGCTTCAGCTTACTTGTTTGAAATGTTGTCTATAAGAATACGTGTTGGTTGATTTTAGAATAAATGTTTTTCAGAGTTCCTGGTGACCTTGTGTAGAAGGTAAATAATGCCATTTGGTTAAAGCTGTTTTTTGCCATTGTAGTAGAGTGTAGTTTGTAGTGACTTGAGCTAGGATATTAGATGATCTTATTCCCATTTTCTATTTCATGCTTCATTCTGCTCTTTAACAAGACCTTGTACGTAAAGTGGCCTTCTCTAGCTGAACTTAGCCTTTGAAAGCTTCTTTCTGCTCTTTTTCCTTTTCTGTAGAGAAGATAGGGAAGAGCAAATACAGTCTGACTAACCAGACGACTCCTTCAGAGCTTCCTCACAGCCTGACATACGAATTTGTAAGCAATTGCTGTTGCTGCTGAAACCAAGGAGGTATGGGGAGGCTGGCAGCTACTGCATGGTGCGGAACTGGAAGGGAAGGCTGAATGAGAGTGGTGCAGAGATCTGAACCCTAGATCCACCTCTCTTCTTTCTTGTACTAATTTTTTCCCCTTTACTCACTAAACATATAACACACTGAACAGGTAGCACCAACTCTGCGTGGTTGGAAGCAAAACTATGTCAGTGCCACACAACTGTAATGCATGTGACTGATGTGGGGCAGCATGTTCCCCTGGTGAGGCGTATGTATGTTCCTTCTTTGTGTCACTTATCAACTAGTTGTGAACATCCTTTGGCAACTGCATGGAAAGGGCTCCCTGTGAATTGCTCAGAAGGTTCTTTGCAACTTTCTTTCATGCTGTTTGGCAGAAGCTTGAGTTGTCCAAAGTGAATGAGTGGTTGCGTGCTTACACTATAACTTTGAAGTGCAAGCTGTTCAGACATCTCTGACAGAGGCAGCAGCCTGAAGAAAGAGAACATCCTAGTACACGATGAACTGACTGCTTTCAGACCGGTGGCACATTAATAGAGCTGGGAGTATGTTCTCACATATACTCTAACTTGCTAAACAAATTTGCTCAGACCTTTCTTCTCTTTCTACATTTGCTCACAACAGACAAGCCCTTTTCTTATTAAAATATTTTCTGAATCTGTACATCTGCCCTTAATTCTATGGGATTGAAACAAAACAAAAAAACTTCAAGAGAAAATTGTTTATAAGAAAAACAATTTGACTATTACCCACCTTGCAACTGCTTTGGACTTCATGCCCAGTGAGAACATGTTGAATATGGAGGGTTGAATACTTAAAAGAAACTGAAACTGAACTGCACTACACAAGTAATTTCAACAATAAAATAGAGTTCCATCACATTTTTGTGTGCGCCTGGACCTCTTGGTGAATTGTTTAGTAGTTCTGTGAAAAACTACACCGTTGGTATGCTTGCTGTGCCATGTTCGCTCAGTTCTGAGTCATTGTGAGTTCAGGCAGAAATTATCTACAAGTTTCTTCTTAGTATTTAAATTATATAAAGCGATCTGCTTCATGCCTTGTAAGTCTCGAGTCAAAGATCTGGCTGGATTAGCAATGCAGGCACAGCTGGAGTTACTGATAATGGATAACATCCTCAGCTGGTGTATTATGTTCACTATAATTCTAGGAAGCCAGCAGAGCTATACTAATTCCTGTCATCTGAACAGCTATACTTTCTGCAATTGCTCTCTATCTCTCAGCTGCCAAAGCTTATGTTAAAACTTTTGTGCTCCTCAGGCGGAACTTAATGATATCTCTTGTGCTTGAATAGGGCAGAGCACCCTATAAACAGTAGGTTCTCTTACAAGTGATTTAGTGTTAATGATGGGAGATCTTTTTGATTTTTGTTGAAGTTGAGATACACTGAAGGACCAGATCAAGGTTATTTGTGAGGTACTTGTAGTTTTTATGACAGTTTTCTTTTATTATGAAGGTGGCATCAAACTAAACGTTGTTATTTAAATGAGTAATTCATGAAATGATGTCATCACATTACTCTTAATTAATCAGAGACAGATTCCCCATTTCCTTTACCATTTTAGTAATTTTCACTTATGTATCAGTTCTCCAGATGTCCAAGAACACAAACACAAATTACTGCAGAAATCTGTAAGAGAGAAGCTGATAGTTTTTAAAGACACCAAGCAATGGTTTATGAGTGTTTTTCAAATTGTGGAACATTTTCAGTGCAGAAAGCAACTCTCCAGAATTATTTCCGTGTTTGAGCCTATATCTTAGAATGGGTAGGACTGGAGTAATATGGACAAACAAAGCATTAATTCACTTGTAATTTAATAGCCTTGCATTTTCATGTGATAACATACAGATTTCCTATTGTAAGTGCAGTTGTTCACTAAGGACAGCTGTAGAGCTGTGGATCCAACCACACTGCAATTCATCTCAGCTGACTGTGGACATCATAAAGTTCAGACTTCTGCAGTTAATGTGGAGAGGAGTACCCTATGAAGATGAACTGCCCTCTGAAGGTGCTTATTTCTCTAAGCTGATGATAGGGGTGGTTAAAATGACTGTCTTACACTGAAACAGGTATTAACCCTCCTCCAAAACCATTCCTCTCCAGTCTCTCAAATAGTAAAGGCAAGAGCATGTGTTTTGACTGGGAAAGTGTTGAAAGGAGTTGGTTTGAAAAGCAGTGTCTTTCACCCAGCCTAGAAGAACTGCGATGTATAGACAGCAGAGTAGGAGATTTCCACTGTCCCAAATGCTGGCTGAGACCTGACCCAAATGAAACTGGACAGTAGTTCCTCAGCATCCCTACTGCGTATTATCCTTCTTTTTATTGCTGCGCCATCCAAAGAGACAAGAAGGCATGTACTCTGCTAGGCACTGTGTAAGTACAGAACAAAAGGTGTTTTTCTCCCAGGTTGCTGGCACTCTGCATCGTCTCTGGCCATCAGAAATTTAGGTCGGCTTCAAACAGATTAAAAAAAAAGCTTCCTTAAGTGGTGAACTATGTTTGCAGCTGCTGGGTCACATTTTATTTCAATTTAAAAAGTTGTTCCATGTTACAAATGTTTATTTGTTATCCATGCAGTAATCTTTGCATGGCTCTTGTTATCTGCTTGCTACCCCAGTGCAACCCCGAAATTGTTCGTAAGTGATTGTTATTGCAAAGAGACCAAAGCAGTCTGCACAAACCATTCACGGACAGGGTAAAATAAAAACAATTTTCTACCTCCCTCTTATATTTTTGGATGTCTGTATCTAAAATATATACTTAAAATGATAAAATTTACTTCTGATACCCTAACCTTAGGGCTCCACAGACAGTTATTTAATTACCTGGAAGGTACCTCCTCCCCACCCCTCCGAGAAGATGATTCCTTTGAGTTGCAAGAAATATATAGGAGTGGTTGGATTGAAATTTTTATTTTGTTTTGAAGCACTAAAGGTATTTTTATTTGAGAAAAATGGGAACTGGAATACATTTTCAAGTGAAACCTGACACTCTTTTGTTTAGTATATATTTAAATGTCTTGATATTCTTCCCCTTCAGCTCTTATTGCAGTTTTTTTCCTGAATCATATTGTGTACGTCTTTGTGAACTGGGAAAAATTGTGGGATGATTGGCATCTAAGCACTTGGGATAGAAAATTCCACCAAATATGTTGCCTAATTCTCATCAGCTAAGAGAAAAACAAATCTGAATCATATTCTCAATAGCATTGTGTACTCATAGTAATAGTTAATCTCCCAAATCAATTGCTTAGGATTTGCGGTTTCTTAATTAAGACCTCAATTTGGGTTTGTTTTGTAGGAAACCTAATGCTAGTAAAAGCAGAAGCTACTGATTAGTAGTTGAAGTTCCACATTGTTTTTATTCAGTAATGAAGAGATCTCTTCTAGCTATGATTAATATTAACAGAGATCCTTATGTTTCTGAAGTCCTGTCACTATTAGTTCCTATATATTTTGCGGTGCCTGTGCCTTTAAATTCATGTGATTTCTTCATAAAGTGTAATTGGATATTTTTGTTGTATATAGCAGGGAATGCTGTCTATTATTTTGAAGCATGACATTTTGATGACTATCCATAAAACAGCAGTCTGTTTCTGGCCAACTGAATGCTAACATTCATTTCTGAAGGAATCAGTGACAGCAGCAGCACATTATTTATTTAAAAAAAAAAAAAAAAGGTGACGCTATCCTGTTTTTTATTTCATTGTTGTGCATTTACAGACTCCCTTAAAAGCTTTAAACCATAGAGCATTTTCTTCTGAAAGGTTAATGCTATGACTAAGGAGGATATGTGTTCTAATAGTCTTTGTTTATAGGTATAGCTTTGCAGCCACACGGAATGAACAGTGCTTCTTATTTTGATCTAATATTTGTAAGTATTGCATGTGCAAGAGTTACTATACTGGAACAATAACACTGAGAAACAGCCCTGTCACACTAGTGACATTATAATCAGTGTTGCCCATTATGGTTATGAATTTCTTTTGGAACTGAAGGTAATTACTGATATATTGGTCACCTTCAAAGCCAGTCTCTGGTATAGATGCAGGCACTGTCTATTCTGAACGTCACTGCAGCTCAGTGCTGTGACCAGCTTTTCTGCTTTTTTTGTGGTATGCTGCTACTTGATTTTGCTTTTGAATGGACATTTAAGTCAGTTTGAGCATGAGAGAAGAGCTCCTTTCCTTCCTTGTATTTAAGTGGACAAAGTTGGTGCAAAATCTGCAGTTCTACAGTTTCACTAGTAGTGAAGGAACAAGTGAAGGTTCAAAACTTGCAGTTAATTACCAAGAACTGAAAGTGGCACCTGGCAAACATCACAAACATCAAACTAAGTAAATCTACAAAGCTCAATAGCCAGTGGCTCAGCTGAATGGATGGGTTACTTGGGGCAGCAGTCCCTACTGCTTCACCATGTTGTAGCAGAACTGAAGTATGAACCTAGGAGATTATAGGGTCCTAATCTCCACTAGCTGGTTACTAAATTAAGCTAAAAACCAAGAAAATCAGCTTTTCCCTGGGTGCATACGGTTCTAATGAGTTAAAAAATAAGTAAATGAATGTAAAGTGTTAAATCTTTATTTTTTGATGTTTCAAAGAAAATACCCATCAGCAATTATCGATGAGGAATGACTGACTCATGTTACAGCATCTTTATAGTAGTTGGTGAAATTCCTCAGAACAGCTGTTCTTCAGGTAGGCTTCATGTTTCTGGTCTCCTTCCATTGGTTCACAAGCTTAGGATGCAAGGGCCTTAGCTGTGTGTTTACTTAGAAAACACTTCAGGTGTATTTTAAGTGCTGCCAGCCCCTCTTTCCTATCTGCTTGCTACTGGTTCAAGACAGAATTTGTGGAATTTTGTGTGTGTTCTCTGGTTTTGGGTCAGTGCACCTGAGTGCTGCATTAGCAAGTGGCAGAGTTTTGCACTGAAGTATCTGGACAGCATTTGCAAGTTTAATTTTACTGTCTTTTCTTGGAGGCAGCAATTTAGCAAGCTGTTGGGGTAGGTCATTATAAGAGGTCATTATATTTTAAATTATTACAATGAATGTGAGTCGAAGCCTGCAGCATTTCTGCAAATCCATCCAGTTGTTTCTGTTTAGCTTTCTGTTGTGTAATGTAGTTCCTTTAAATAGTTATCCTTTTTTATGTCCTTGCTCTAAGACATCAGACATAGAAGTGGCAGATAATTATTTACCTCTGTTAGTATCAGTCTCTCATTGTGGCAACTTCATCAAAATCGTTTTAAAAATTAGCCATAAAGTGCATTAAAAGTGAGACATAAGAAGTTATTTGTGATAGTTATACACTGTTCTAGGGGGCGGGAGTGGGAAGAGGTACTGGATTTTTATGTATGTTCAGTGTATGACAGAAGGACAGTTGGGATAAGCCATGCTGTGATATCTGGAGGGAGCATTATAGTCCATAATTTTAAACACTCCATGGAGAAGTTCTCTATTTTTTAATATTGGCAATCAGTCTGTTTGCTTCAGCGTTGCAAAAGCTTACACACTCTTAACAGGAGTTCCCGTTGTAGGAAATTAGGGAGAGCTCACAGTAAAGCTTTTTTGAATCAGCAGAACTGGAAATTGTTCCCCAAATTACATAACAATCATGCTAACAAGAGATGGGTAAGTAACAGCTGCTTTCAATATCAAGGATTTTCTCCCCAGATAACCCTGCACAAAAATCGAAGTGTCGTTCTTTGTTATACTGATAATCTGAGACAAACGCATGATTCAGAGCGCTTAAGGACTGAAAGCGGAGTAGTGATCCTTGATTATTTCCATCTCTGTTACAACAAGCCCTTTCTTCCCTCACCCTAGGCTAGTGCAATATGTCTGGTTCTGAGCATCCAGACATATTTTGCCGAGTCACAAAGGAAAGGACTGTGTGTCTGTCTGACTCCCGGCAGTAGATCTAACCCCCAGGAAAGAAATACTTTGAAGAATGATTCAACAATAAAAGTGAAACCAGTAGAAATACTTGGTTTTACATGTTGTTTTGTACTTGCTTTTCCTTTATCTCAGCTCAAATTAAATGAAATAAGTTCTATAAATGTGTGCTCAAGAGATTTGAGAGTGAAAGCTGTTGCTTGAAATGCCAAATATGATTAAAGCTTTTTTTTTTTCACTGATCTTTGACTCAATTATAACATTAGAGTTTGCCTCTTCTTGGACATCATTTCCTTGCAAGCAGAGGCAAATGCACAGGAGTCCACAGCTAATAAGGCAGTTCCTTATTGCTTTTGGAGGTCTGGTGTTCAAGGCTGACAGCAAAATCAGTTAATGCAAGCACTGTGTATGTTGCTACGCATCATTTTTGTGGTAAGAGTGATCTTTGTGTTATTGTACTGTGGAAGATGTCAAAACATCGGTGAGTTTTTGGTCTTGGTAGCTTGTGAGAGGTAACATCATGAGAAGCTGGTGGAAGACAAAGTGGAAGGACCAACGGAGGAGAGAAAGGCAGGGAAAATGTGAGAAATATTGTGGTGTAGGTACAAGCTCCAAAATAATTTATCAGAAAACATTATGAAATTTTACTTTGTGCTATCAGTCAATTACCAAGGTTTCTCCAGAAATGTATGCGTTTATGAGGTGGGAGCACATGTACCAAACTATCTAATGATTACTTTGTCAATGTTCCCATAAGCAAAATAAATACTTTTGCTGTCACTTTGCAACTCCCATTTCCAACTGAATGAAATGTGAGAAATAAAAACAGGCTATTTACGTATTTATATATCCAAGTCCAGCAGAAAGATGCATTTATAATAATGGTTAGATTTGCTTTTTCTTCTGCCGAGCTCTCCTCTGCAGTAGCTGAAAACTATTATTCCAGAATTTTAAATTTTTGTGATCATGTTGCCTTTTTACATGATGGATGCAAGTGTTTTTGTACTGTGCATTAGCCTAAATGAAGTTGTTTATAGGTTTGAAATGGGAAATGGAGGAGTCCTAACAGATTCACTGAAATTTGGTCATCCTTGCAGCTGGAAATCTCTACTAAGACCATCCAGATACGTCTGTCTGTCATTGGCCTAGCAATAAAAACATGTAAAGGCCTATCCTCATCTACTTCACAACAGAGGATGTGCTTGGCCTATCAGGTATTTGATGGGAAAAGCACACCATGTCATGATGGAATCATTGAGAGTATTTGTGATATATGTGATTGGAGAATCAATCGAAGGGCTGATTAGTATTTACTGTGAAGTTAGAACTACTCAGCAATGCTCTGCAGTACTGATCAGGAGACAGATTCTCTGATTTTTGTTTGTTTATTTGTTTGTTTGCTTGTTTTTCTTCTGTCATGAATGAGTCATGTCTACAATGTGAACTTGCTGCTGTGGCTCTTAACATAAATGTAGTGTTTCCACTGGACAGCAACTCTGCTTGGGTGACAAAATGAACCAAAAATTGCAGATGATAACACCTCCCCTACAAGGACAGGCTGAGAGATGGGGCTGTTCAGCATGGAGAAGGGAAGGCACTGGGGAGACCTGATAATGGCCTTACAGTATCTTAGAGGGACTATAAGAAAGAAGGGGACACTTTAGCAGTGTCTGTTGTGATAAGACAGGGGAAAATGGTTTCAACCCAAAGAGAAGAGATTTAGATTGGATATAAGAAAAATGTTTTTCACGATAAGGGTAGTGAAGCACTGAAATGAGTTGCCCAGAGAAGCAGTGGATGCCCCGTCCTTGGAGACATTCAAGAGCAACCTGGATGGGGCTCTGAGCAACATGATCAAGCTGTAGGTGTCCCTGTTCATTGCAGGTGAGTTGGACTAGATGGCCTTTAATGGTCTCTTCCAACTCAATTTTGTGCTTCTAATATTATTTTTTTCTTTTCTGTTTTTACCTTTCAAATCAGTATTTAAAACAAGACAATGAACCCATCAGCTCTGCTGTCTGTACCCAAGCATAAAAATGTTACTCCCTTGACCTGCCATTCTACTTGCCTCGTCCTTGTCTCTGGTCATGACCTGTCAATCACTCAGCCTTTTATTTTCAAATGGTTTCCCAGAGGAACCTGGCTGATTATCCTTTTCCTTTTCTACATACTGTGCAGTGTTTAAAATACACTCCCATTCCATGAGTGTCTTTGTTGTCTAAATGCATTTCTTTTTGCTTCTCTTCTTGTGGCTTTTTGGGCCTTTCTTCTGAGGAGCTGAACACGTCCTAGAGTGTGCAACGCATTTCCCTGTCGTCTAGCTTTCCTTAACTCCACCCAACAATCTCAGGGAGATTAATGGGAGCAGAGAAAGTGTGACATGAGCTGGCTCACGTCTCTGTTTGTGATTACGAAGCCCCATTTTCACAGATGGGCACAAACCCAGAAATGTGGACAGCTTTACACAAGCAATAAATAAACAGCTGTGGTTAAATCGTTACGCTGCAAACTGGACTGCAAACTGTTACACTACAAACTGGAGAAGCTTTGCCATAGAAACAGTTTAAAAACAACTAAACCGCCTCACATTTTGTGGTTCTTTAGTCATAGCAGTACGAGTTGTGTTTGTTCTGTTCGGTGGCTCAACACTATAAGTTTGCTTTGATTTGCTTCTTCAACTGTAAACTTTTCATTGTGCAGACTATGTTTGAGATATACTATTTCAGATACCATTTACCATGATAATAATGACAACACCAGGAAAAAAAAAATCTTAATTGTGAATAATTTTTATAGAATTAGAGGCACCACAATGTCCTGTTCTTAATTAAAGTATCAGCTGACTGGTCCTATGATTCTGCTTAATGAAATGGGAAGCAGCTGGGTAATGGAACTAACCGTTCAGTGTTCGGCCAGCATATCATTTATAGGAATAGTGGTGGCCTCCAGGGTCTAGGCTAATGTTCTTTGGTACTAGGAAAGAGACGAAAGGCTTTGTTCAGCAGAAGTTTGCAAATCATGAAAAGGTTCAGGAACACCCTGCAGCATCTGGAACCTTTGGGCATAAACCATATCCTTTGAGAAGGCAACGTAGTGATTTTGAGAAGTGTTTGCACTTGCATATAAGCCTGTATCAATTTAGGTCAATTTCTCAGTATCTCACAAACTAAACTCAACCTTCAACTCCCTTGTGCTTCACATATAGCTACTTTTATAAACTGATTTCCATATCACTGTTATTTTGATGAGTTTTTGGGGGGATTTTTTTCACTCTACTTTTACATTGGATCTCACAAAACATTTTTTCTCTTTCTGACCTCAGTCTGCTTCTAGGTACAACCTTTACATCTTTTTCTCTCTGCCTTCTGCGTATCTCATTATATGACAACCCCAGCTTCGCAGCAAAGGCATGATTAGCAGTTTAAATAACCTGCATCTGCTAGGTGATGTTAGTCTTTGTAGCTGGCTCATTTCACAACATGTTCAAAATGCTCTAAGGTAGAGATGATTTTGCACAATGCTTTATTTTTTTATCTTTTTATTATTTTATTTTATTTTTTTGTGCAGTGAGGAGAGCATTAAACAGATCTAGTGATGTGTTAAGAAGGAAAAAAAAAACAAAAAACAAGAGGATGGGCCATCTGCTGTGCAAGACCTTGCCTGAGGGAGTTAAAAGCAGCATGATGCTATTATACCTCATTTGTGACCACCTGTGCTGGTGCTGTACAAGCAGGCTTTCAGACTGTGCTGATGGGGCTTTGTTTTTATTCATGATTGCAGCTGCAGTGTCTTTGCTGCACTCATGGTGGAATTGTTTATCTTCATCATTCCTGCCACTTTGTGTATGATAGTTATTTCCACACACATTCCTTTTCATGTTTATTTCTTAATCCAAGTGGTTTGAGGTAAAGGAGATTTTTAAGTAGCTGTTCCTGAGGGTTAATGATTGATTCTTTGCATATCTGACAGACTGTCTTCAACTCCAAAAGATCTGGATAAGGTCCCAGAGGCTCTTCTCTTCCATTCCTCCTTCCCCTGACAATTGTCCATGTTTCAAAACCCCAGTGATGGGCTAATTGTGCTCTCGTTAAATGAAATTCTACAGTGACTCCACTGAAATCAGACATGACATCAGCAGTGTTATTAAGGCAAGGGGAGCTGGGTTTGTTGTTTTTCTGACACAGCAAACTTCTCTAATCCCGTATTAGCATATGGTAGCTGTGTATCTTATTTTCAGCTGGGACAGAATTGTTTTCTTCAGGGTGTCTGGTATGATGCTATGTTTTGGTTCTAAGAGAAAAACAATGTTGATAATACACTGATGTTTATAGTGGCCTGCAGTATTGTAGAGAGCCAAGGCCATTCACAGTGAAGGGCCCAAGGAGCTGGGAGGGAACAGAATTAGGACAGCTGACATAAATTACCCAAAAGGATATTCCATATCATATGACATAAAGTGGAATGAGTTCTGAAGGGGTGGGAGTTTCTCTTGCTCTCTTCTGCTGCTCTGGGACAAGCTGGGCATCAGTCAGGGGTGGTGAGCAATTGCTTGCGCATTACTTGTTATACATATGTTTATATATATTTGTGTACATATATATGCATTTGTCATAATTATTATTCTTTTGTCTGTATTAGTAAATAGTTTTATCTCAACCCACAAGTTCTACTTTCTTCTTCTTGATTCTCTTCCCCATCCTACTTGAATGCGTGGGAGCGAGCGAATATCTGGTGCTCAGCCACCTGCTGGGTTAAACCACAACAGTGCCGGATACATGATGTATTTCAGTACTAGGTGTAGTTTCAGCAGAGTAGGTACAGTGCAGGGATTTGTACGTGGTCAGTGTTTGCAGTGACAGACTTTTTGTCCTTTTCAGTAATTCTGTTGTCTATGAAGCTTGTTTGGTGTAAGATTCTGGCACTAGATAAGGCATTATTCTTCGCTGGCAAGCAGATTACTTGTCATAACATGCTCAGACTGCACTATTGATGCATAATATACCTATCTATCATCCCTTAATTTTACGAGGATGAATGCCATCTCTCAGAATAAGCTGATATAGATCTCAGAAGTACATTCACCTGGGATATATATCAGGGTAATACTGAATTAATCTTTTTTAGGTTTAGATAACTTGATCTCAGTGATTTTCTTGGTGTGACAGTGATATGGCTGGATAGTAGGTCCATTTCCATCAGGTGATGACAACCTCACTTTCCAGAGAATTGTTATCTGTGGTGAAGGCAACAGGGATTTCTCTGTAGCATCTCTGGGCATGAGACCAGACCCTTCCATTTGAAAGATGTTATTGCTTTTTTTCTTCTGTGTCACATTCTAAACGTGTAGTAAATTGTATTTTTAAATATTTTAAATGATGTTTCCATTCATCTCTGTTTCCAAGCTGTTGGTTTCTACAGTCATTTAAATGTCTGCCTCTGACCATTTTCCCTTGATCTCATTACAGCTTTCTCTGTTTCTCTGAGCTCTGTCTGCGATGTACATTTTCATTCAATACAGTGCTTGTAATTTGAGAAAGTGGTTGAGGGAGGACAAAAGATGAATGCTTGAATTTTTTTTTTTTGGTTATCAGAACTCTGAAGTTGTGTTTATCATTCACTGGTGGATGTGTCTTTCTCATAGCTGTAAAACTCTTGTAAATCATTAATATATCATGAGCATGAGTTTGAGTGTAGCTTTCTTTAAAGGATTTCCAGAACCTGGATTATTATCACCTTTCGTGTTAAAGGAAGTAGGATTGGGATCCAGATCTTGTTGTTCTGATTATAAAAAGCTCTCAGGCCTTGGTTTTGGAACTACAGTTTTTGGGTAGCATTGCAATATGTTTTTTGGAAGAGTAATTTCTTGAAAAGTGTGATTTATTACATTTCTACAGTTTGCTTTCTAAACTACTCGCAAGTTCTTATCAAGCAAGTGGTAGTTTAACCAATAACAAATAAGAATTTTGAGTTTTCTAAATGGTCTACACCAAAGATAGCTAGAAGTCTGAAACAAATGTAGAAAAAGATAAGACTCAAGTATAAACACAAAAAAGGGAAGTGGTCAGAACATCTCAGGTCAGGAAATGTTTTGTATTGCGTAAGATGATCCCTCTCTGAGATGTATTGAAGATACATCTATAGGTAAGCATGACATAGAGGGTAACAAATCCAAACAAAGCATTTTTCTTGGTTTGAATAAAAATTTTTATTTAGAACATTTTATTCTGTCCTTTTTGAGACGAGAAAAACATTTGCCTTGTTAAAGGTTGTTAGAAGCAGCTGCCTCCTCCAGCAACCTATCGCCCATCCTTCCTTGCCCCTGGAGCCCAGCTGAAGATTCAGGGTCTCTGTCTGCTTTCCTCTTTGCAGGTTAACCTAGTAGAGAAGCCAGACAAAGCACAGTGAATGGCCGCTTTAAAAACCCTTTTCTGTCAGCCCCTGCTTTATCTTGCTTCTCTTTCCCTTCATATCCTTCCATCAGTGTGTGTGGCTGTATCGACTTCCTGACTGCTGGTCATGTGTCTAGGGTTTCAAAGCTCAGGTTGATCTTCCCGGAACTAGCTACCAGTTTCCTGATAGCCCATCAATCAAGGTGACCCTGAGGTTTGCCTACCGTCATTATCTCCATGTTTACTTTGTCAGGTCTGTGTCTCAATGTGTTAGGATTTTCTGTCTTCCTCTTTTCTTATCATCTCAATTTAGTATTTCTTCCATCAGACAACCCTGCTGGAATAAACACTCGCCCCCATACTTTTTCAGCAGTCAGTGTGACTGATCAGGTTTGATTCTCCTCACTGCCTCCCTTCTCATTTTTTGGTGAAATTGGAGCCCCTGTATGGTCTTATTTATGGTGTTATCCTTTCCTGACTATTGTTTTTCTTTTTTCTCTGTGGAAAGTGTCCTTGACCAGATTGGCTTAAAGGAGTGTATATTCTACTTCAACTTTTCCTACTTCTCCCCTTGTTTGTCCAGGAATTAGTTAATAATTTTTGAAAGAAATAAAACTGTGTAGTATCCTTTCTCAATATAAAGTTTAAATAAGAAAAAGATTTTATAAAATTGGATGCAGAAGTATTATTAATTGCATGTATAGGAATCGTATGGATGTATATTAAAGAAGAGGGAAGCACATGCAGGGTACACAGATCTGTGCAATTGTTTCAACCCTGGAAAAGAAGTAGCAGCAGCTGAAAATGGTAGATTGGAGTAGAAAGAGGGAACATTATTTTGTGTTGACTAAGATAACTGCAAATCTGGAAGGAAACATATTGAAGAATAAATGAGGGGAGAGGGTGTTATGGGAAGTCTCTTCCAGAAGTATTTTCTCCCAAGAATGTACATCACTCTTTGTGCCTCTGAACACAACATTTACGATGAAATCTTTCCTTTGTATTTGTCACTTAAGCTAGCCTCCAAAATAATCAGTTTTTCTCTGCCTTGATGTTACCCATCCAGATTCAGTACCAAGTGCAGATGCCATTCATAAAGGCTTAATCCTGTCTTTCAAATCATGTATCCTGTCATATCCCATTAGTTTCTTTCAGTGCTTCAACACAGTAGGAAATAGAAAAATCCTTTGAGGAAAGTATCATGCAATCTCCAGCACATGGAGAGTAATTTAAAATGCTGGAAGTCTTGTTTTTATCCTCTTCTAGTACTCTGAAGGAAGCATTTCATCTAAGCTCTGATGCATTGCCCAGGAACATCAAAATGGGAGGTAAACAAAATCTCTAGTAAGAATCTGAACTTACGTGCAAGACATTTGAAAAATCAGCTTTCTCCCTGTCTTCCAAGGCTTCTCAATATGAACAGGAATAAAAAGCAGTAAAAATGGAATGGCTTCAAAAGAAGGGATTGTGTTGTTTTTGGATTTTGTCTTTACATTTTGTACCAGCAAATTCCCTTGTCTATGAAAGTAAATAAAAAGCATCTTTCACAGATGAATGTCCTAAGTTGGACAAGTTCAGTCTTGAAGACTGAGTTTCTATAACAGCTGTAGCTTTTGGGTTAGAGCTGGGGGTTAGAACAATTGAAATTAGTTCTGTTTTATTTGGATTGCAAAGCAATTTGCACAAACTGCTTTTGTATTAAGTTCAACCACTCTCTTTTTGAGGAAATTTGTTTTAATCTGCTATTCATGACAGTTTTCTAGCATCTGGTCTGGAATGTACTAAAAACATAACATCTTCATAATGAGTTAAATGAGGAGTATACTACACTGCCTTCTTTCTATTCCCTGATCAATTTTTTTTCCCCTGTATTTTCTAGCAGCGTTTCTTCTGAAAATTCCTGCTTTGAAAATGTAAGTAGTGAAAGCACAGTGATTTTCAACCTGTGTGGAGGACTTTGGTAGGTTGAAGCTGGTTTGCAGGATTTTTCCATCTGTTTCATCTTTTTTTTTTCTCCTACAGCTGATTTGTTGGAATAGGAAATTGAAGTCGGCCAGAAGTTCATTCCATTAAGATAAACGAAATGGTACTTCTGAAGAATAAAGTAGTATGTTTATTAGGTATTGCCTGATCCTGTGTTGGCTGCTTCTGGTAGGTTGCCAGCTCCTGTGTACAGGAAGAAGTCAATGGGATAAGAAAATGCTCACATTTGTTGGTGTATAGCTTCCTTACTGGCAATTTGAGTATCTTTCACATAGTTTTGTTTTTCAGAACCAGCTTTGGTTCTCTCATGCTGAATAATGTTCTGCAAATACTACTGTTTAATCAGACTATACATGGAGATAGTAGTATTAAGCATGAGTAAGTACATCAGAATCTGATCAACAATCACTTGTTTTTGTTTAGTACCATATAAAGACTGATTGGCCCACATTTGTTCATCTTCTCTTGTTTTTGTTTTTGTTTTTTTCCTGGAGATCTCTGCAGACCAGGCTGTGTCTGTTTAGCAGACACAATTCCAGAACTGACACATACACCTACTTTGAGTGTTGTTCTGTCTTAAATCTGTGTTTCTTTTTTTAATTACTGTTTGAAGGTGGACTGTCATTGATATAAAGCAGTCACATTACACTTCAAAACAGTCACAAGGTGAATGGGTGCTTTGAATACCTTGGAACTCAGTGCCTAGTCCAAATATGCCCATTCTAATTACATTAGAATAGGTGTGTTTGAGAGTCCTGTGAACTCTTAAGTGGTCTTTGATTCTTAAGGACAAAATAACTTGTATAAACATGATGATTTAGTGGTGATAGTCTGGGGGAGATGGAGAAAATAGCGCTGTACTCATGACAGCCCCAGCTCTGTTCTGAATAAAACCAAGACTTTGTGTAATAGTAAGTCTGGAAAGTTGGATTGGGAGGAACATGATGAAATTCAACAAGGGCAAGTGTGAAGCCCTACACCTGGGGAGGAATAATTGCACACTTTAGTGCAGGTTAGGGGCTGACCTGCTGGAAAGAAGCTCTGTGGAGAAAGACCTGGGTGTCCTGGTAGACAACAGGTTCATCATGAGCTAGCTGTATGCATTTGTGGCCAAGAAGGCCAATGGTATCGTGGAGTGTTTTAAAAAGAGAATGGACAACAGGTTGAGGGAGGTGATCCTCCCCCTCTACTCTGCCCTGGAGAGGCCATATCTGGTGTACTGTGTACAATTCTGGACTCATCTGTTCAAGAAAGATAGGGAACCTCAGGAGAGAGCCCAACAAAAGGCCACAAAAATGATTAAGGTCCTGGGGCATCTCCCTTTTGAGGAAAGGCTGAGAGACCTGGGGCTGTTCAGTCTGGAGAAGAAAAGATTGAGGGGAAATCTGTCAATGTTTGTAAATATCTACTGAATGGAAATGAACTGGATGGGGCCAGGTTTTTGTCAGCAGTGCCCAGTGACAGAAGGAGGGGCAATGGACACAAATTAGAGCATAAGAAGTTCTTCACTTTGGTGGTTATAGAGCATTGGAACAGACTGCCCAGAGAGGCTGTGGAGTCGTCTTTGCAGGGAATATTCAGAACCCACCTGAGCACTTTCCTGAGTAAGCTTCTATAACCTGCTTTAGGAAGGGGCTGGGGTCGAACCTCTGCAGAGGCTCCTTCCAACCCATACTGAAGAAGGCTGAGTAAATTTATCTCTTTGGTCTTAACTGTTTAATTTATACTTCACTTTCACCAAACATGTAAATAATGTAAATAGCAAAGTGAATGCTTAAAACTGTTATGGCTCTGAAATATCAGTACTTTCCTGGTGGAAGATGCGAGAGGGACAATAACTTTTTTTTTTTTTTCAGGAGTTTGAGTATTGTGATCCCAGAATTTTGTTGTCATTATTAGTTTTCAAACACAACAAAAAACATTTATAGTGAGCTTTCCATGTGAAAGCTTAGGGCTCCTGATCTGTCATATATATATCGCAAAATAGGGCATGTGAAATTTCAGATTGTTGTTATGGAACAAAACAGAGAGGTTTTTTATGATTCAGGGCAGCAAATCAGGAGGTGTTTACTTGAATCTTGCAGGAAGTTTCCCAAAGGAAATGAAATGCAGGAAGAGGACAAACAGGATATTTTAGGTCAGAGAATGTACTCATATGGATGTCTGTGAGCATGTGAAAGCATGTAGAGCTATACTCAGCATAAATGTAAAAATAAAACATAAAACTCTTGACTGTTCACAGACTGTGCTATAACATCTATACAATACTCTGACCCTTCTGCTGCAGTGGGGAATGTGCTGCTGTGGGATATATTTTCAGTCCTGCCCAGGGTCCTTCCAGCCTGAGTGAGACTGGGCTCTGCCCCTTCCTCAGCCTTTGGTGACCTTCTCCTGTTTGTTTCCTGCAGGCATTACCTGGAGCACAAATTTTACTCCCAATTTCAGCTGTGAACCTGGCAGGAAAGCAAAGCAGGACACAGCACTTTGCTGCCTCAGAAAGTCTGTTTATGTGCTGTACCCACACATGATCACAAACCTTTTGCTGCCATGAGGATTTACAGCAGCAAAATATTCAGATCTTTGTTTTTTATTCCTCCGTCACACTCTATACTGGCTTTTGTAGGCTAAGACCTACGCTAGTTGTTCCTGGCTAGTGAAGTTACATCAACCATAGAAAGGTCCTCTGGCTGCCTCCCTGTGCTGCAGGAGACTCCCAGTGGTAATTCTTGTGACAGTGGCAAATTACAGCTCTTTTCTCATTCCTATTGCTCTGCACTGGTGTGTTTCTCTTATTTGATTTGCCTTAGAGGTGGAACTACACTGGTAAATAAAAAAGGACTAGGGAGTAATCCATGGCTCCAATGCCAAGCAGCACAGAGCATGAAGGCTGGCTTACAGGCCCATCAGCTGAGCAGTGTGTTTGTCTTGGAGGCAACTGGCTGGAGTATCTGGAACAGAGCTAACATCACTCAGCTATGTGAACAATCAGGAATCCAGCACTTTTTCTTGCTTTGGGTTCATTTTTAATTGAACAGAGACAGTGAATTTCTCAACACTCTTACAGCAATACATCCTCAGAAGTTTTTAGGTGCTACTGTACAAAATTGTCCTCATAAAAACAAGATTTGTACAAGTTCCTGGTGTTCTTTTGGGTATGTGAATTTCTAGAACAAGACTGAGTTGGTATTGCTGCAATCAGTTTTGTCTACAAATATCTTTCAATGTCTCCAAGGGGTATGGAGCTGCACCAAACTAAAGGTGTGCATGAAGTCTGATAAGCTGAGATTGCCGAGCCATTGTTGTGGGATTTGAGAGTTTGAACGTCCTGAAGTGTAAAGAAGAAAAATCTAAGCAAAATGTTAGATGCGGCAAATCAGTTTTCTCTGTGCTGAGCACATTTTTTTTCCATGTCTCTGTTGTGAATAGTGGGCCTGCTCATAGATTTTTACTTTTTCATGTGCAAGCTACAAATGTCTTTTTAAGATCATCTGTAAAGAGTTTTTGAATAGCAAATATCATCTTAGATTAGAGGCAAGAAGACACTGGCAGTGGCTTTGATTTCTTATGCTTCAGCACCATCTGACAGTTTGTAGCATTTGGTTATTTATTACAGGTTTTATGGTGGTTATAAAACATCAGAAAACTTTTTGGGGCTGTTGAAGGTTTCTACAGCAACTTCCTTCTGAAGTCAGCATCTTTTACAGTGCTAACAGGTGGACACCCACTCCAACAAACTCCTGATCCACGCTGGCATCTCAGCTGCGCAGAAAGTCCTCAGCAGATCACTGTCCGAGCTTGGCAGAAACTGTAAACCCAGGTGATTCCTCCACTCCTTTGTTCCCTGGGTGCTGGGGAAATCTGTACATGTTGCTACAGTCAAAGTAGTTGTACATGAACAATTTCAGCTAGATTGCGATGAAAGAGATACGGCTGCTGTGCTATCCCAAGAGACATGGTGGTTGGTGTACTGTAGCTGAACTAGGTCAGACATATGCCTTGCACATAACTCTAGAACTTCAGCATTGATTCTGAGAAAAATAACCAGAAGACTAGCTGATATATATTGTCTCAACTATTTTTTCTAACTGGCTTTTTAGGCAGGAATTCATTAGGCAAATTATTATGCTCTAGTGCAAACTGTTTGTGCTTTTCACTCCACACTCCTAGATCTGTTGAGCAGAAAATGGATCTGGGTATATCTGCTGGAACAGAGTACATGAAACCTTTCTGTCGGAGCATTCATGCAGTGTGATGTCATTTTTCTTGTCACTTCATACTTGAACATGGTTGCTGCCATCCCTCTTTTCTCTTGGTGCGTTTAACAAGCAAGGCTCAGGAATGCAAATGATTATGCTAAATGAATTGTCTCCTGGACAACTGTACCCTTGTGTATCCAGATGATATCACTGTTTTTAGTTAAAGGTTTACAGTGTGCTTCTTGAATGATGAACTGGTAGTTTTTGAAACGTTAAATATCTGGCAAGTGATATCACGAAGCAATATATAATAAAAATCAGTATAATTTATTGAAATCAGAGAAACTGTGTCAATTTAAAGCATCAAAAATCATCTTAATGTTGCTACCTTTCCAAGATATTTTTCAGGGTAGAGAAATCTTTCCAGATGTGATATTCCTCAGGTTGCTCTTTTTTAAAAAAAGAAATGCAGATGTAGGGGGAGGTGGAAGAAATGTTCTGATTTTTCTAACAAACAAAACCAGTTTGAGAAGAAGTTGTTGCTATTACAAGCAAAGTGCTAGATTGCTGTAACACAGTAGTTTCCTGACCAGTTTGGCAAGGCAAAGCAACACTGTGTACTGTGACTTTTTTAGAGCAGTAGCAATCAGAGAAGGGAAATTTGGCCCTGAGGCAAATTTAGATAAAAATATGTTGCTTGTTGAAAAGTGTATTAGTTCTTCAAGTCATTATCTGGGTAAAGAGAGATTCTGCAATAGCTCCCAAGTACTTCTCATCAGTATACAAGGTATTCTCGCAGATGTCTGTAAAACAAAAGGCTAAATTCCATCAGTTCTACTGCTTCTCTGGCTCCTTTGGGAATATCCTACTGAGCTGCTAGGGTTACAAAGATCTCATAACTGGTGGTTGGTTTTTACCTTTGAGGAATATAACCACATTTTTACCATTCCTCAAGGTGGGTTTTATGGCTGAGGCAGTCCTTTGTCCCTTGTGATTCATGGCTAACTCCATATTCTTCAGTGGCACTGTCACATCTGATATTTAAAGCTACTTTCAAACCTACAGTCTAACCTTATCTGAAAAATGCTGTGTCCTTATCAAATGGATGCCATTATGGTATCCTATCGTCATGTCTCTGCATTGTTTGTGGACCCCAGACCATGCCGCCTTCTCCACTCCAGAATACCCTTTAGTCTGGTTGTGAGCTCCAGACCTAAGGGTTTTTAATGTGTGGAGTTACTGCTGCTTCATGGAGACAAACCACTAATGGATTGCATTTGTTCTTGCTTGATTATTCAGCAATGGTTTAAGATAAGGGCTTAACCATTGTTCATATCTTTGTTTTATGCGATTACAAGAAACACATTAAACATGTGGAAGTCATTTAGTATTAATGTGATCATCAAAAGTCCATGGGTAGAATTTCTATTGTAATTCAGTATTAATTACTCCGAACATTAAAGAAAAGGAGCTTAGTTTTTATGCTGCCTGAATCTGACAAGAATCACCTTAATTCTGTAGCAAGTCGAACTTTTCTCCTTAATCATTTGAATGTGAACATCTATAACAGCCAGTGCTCTCTGGGTTTCAGAGAGAAAAGTTAGGAAGGACATAAAAAGAAATTTACAGTTTCAGTGATTTCACATGCAACACTTGCTGGGAAGGCACTTACTATGTCCTCTGTAACCCATGTGGTGCCAGTCGGTCACTTCAGTCTAATTTAGTCTAATTCCTGTCATGGCACTGTTTTGATACCTTCATGAAAGGAATTAGTGAGAAGACCTGAATCAATTAAAAGAAACAAAACTGGATCTGTTTTGTTTTTTATTTATTTATTTTTGTGTGTGTGTGTGACTAAAACTTACAGATAATATAGTTTAAGTTCTCCATAGGCAATCATCTACAAAATCAGGCTGAGTAGTTTGAGTAGTTTCAGCTGGATGACAAATAGCTTGGTTCAAAAAACTGCCCAAGGAAGTTTGAAGAATGTCATATTTTATGTGAGAGGCAAATAGTCACCTCATTCACTGAAGTTAGTCATTGAAGGATTAGGTCCAAATTCTTTTCCCTATTCTGCTGGAAAGAACTTAAATATCTATATGTCATCTAGTAGTAGTAGTCCTAACCACCAATAAAGGGGCATGCAAGGTTTTCTTGCCTGGTGCCTTCTCATTTTCTTAAACATCTGACTTATGTAAAACAAAAGGCATAGCTCTTACAGGTGTGAAAAGAACACAGACTGCGTTTATAAAGCTACTCCTATACTAGATAGTATCAACACCACTGATACCTCTCTGGCATTTGAAAACTGTAGTGAGATGAATGTCTTGCTCCACTTTTATCCACAAGTAGATACAGTACTCAAGGATGAAAACTACCTTGTAGTATTATCCTAGTTCTAGAAAGCAGAATTTATTTCCTGCTACCTAAAAAGAAAAGACACTGTATCTTATTTGAATGAAGTTAATGAGGAGAAAAGGTTGAAGGAATTATAGCACTTTCAAAAATACTGAAACAGTTGAAGAGATTAGCAAAAGCTCCAGTGTGTTTCAGATGTATGTACTGTACTTTTTTGTTATTGCAAGTGTTCTAGTCCTAGCAATTTAAATTGAGTACAGGGTGTACTACCACTTGAGAAGAAACCTCATCAGTTTAATCATGTTGAAAAGGAATTGAAACAGCATTAAATACCATGCATCTTAGAAATATATCTGGATGATATACTCAAAACTGTGTTTCATGCGGGTACCATGCTGGATGCACACTGTTATGATCTGTCTAGACTTAAGAAAAGGTGGAACACAGAAAGGGGAAATGGAAACAGATAAACATCCTATCAAAAGCTGAAGTTGTTTCCAAACAAAGGAAATGTGTGTTTGTATGGCAGGCAGAAAAGATTTCCTATAATATGACATAATATGTGTATGCTCAATTGATTATAGAGTCACAGAATATTCAGTTGGAGCAGACCCATAAGGATCATTGATTCCAACTCCTGTCTCCACACAGAATCACCCAAAAATCAGACCATGTGTCTGAGATCGCTGTCCAGATGCTTCTTGAAGTCTGACAGCGGAGGGGCATGACCACTGCCCTGTGGAGCCTGTTCCAGTGCCTGACCCCTCTCTCAGTGATGAATCCTTTCCTATATAACCTTCCCTGGTGCAGCTTCCCTTGGATTCTGTTGTTCACCAGAGAGAGGAAATTAACTCCTGCCCATCCTCTCCTCCTTGTGAGGAAACAGTAGGCCATGATATGGTCTCCCCTCTGTCTCCTCTAAGCTGAACAAACCAAGGGACTTCGACTGCTCCTCATATGTCCTTCCCTCTAGACCTTTCACCATCTTTTGGAGACTCCCTTTTATGTCCTTTTTGTACTGTGGTGCCTCAAACTGCACACAGTACTCAAGGTGAGGCCATGCCAGTGCAGTGTAGAGTGGGACAATCACTTCCTTCCATCAGTTAGTAATGCTGTGCTGAATGCACCCCAAGATATGGTTGACCTTCCTGGCTGCCTGGGCACACTGTTGACTCATGTTCAACTTGCTACTGACCAAGACCCCCAGATCTCTTTCAGTGAAGCTTCTCTCCAGCATCTCATCCCCTAGATTGTATATATAGCCAGGATTGCCCCTTCTCACATGCAGAATTTGACTCTTGTTGTTGTTAAACTTCATGTGGTTGGTGATTGCCCAACTTTAAAATTTGTCTAGGTCTGTTTGCAAGATCTCTTCACTCTGGACAGAGTCAACAGCTCTTCCCTTTACTCCATTTACTCCAATTTCATTTCAACAGCTCTTCCCATAAACTCCATTTACTATAATTCTTGGGGCTTGACTCATCATCCACCCATTTCATTATGTTTTTGTCTACCTGTACGCTGGACATTTTGTTCAGAAGAATACTATGAAAAATAGTATCGAAAGCTTAAAGAAATCCAAAAGATAACATCAACTGGCTTCCTTGATCGATTGGATAGGTGACCTTGTCATAAAAGGAAATTATATTAGTTAAACAGGACCTTCTTCTCATGAACCCATGTTGGCTGTGACCAATGACTGCATTGTCTTTCAGGTGCTTATCAGTAACTTCCAGAATAGTTTTCTTCATATTTTTTACTGGGCAGAGAAGTGAGAATGACAGATCTGTAATTACCAGGGTCTTCTTTCTTGCCCTTCTTGAAAATTGGAACAGTATTTGCTAGCTTTTAGTCAACTGGGACTTCTCCAGATTCCCCAGACCGTTAAAAAATAATTGAGAGAGGTCTTGTGATAACATCAGCAAGCTCTCTGAATACTCTGGGATAAATCCCATCAGGCCCCATGGACTTACACGCATCCAGGTGGAGCAGCAAATCCAATTAAATTATCAGGTATAAAAGAAGTGTTCAGAGAAAACAGGGCCATTGCAGACAAGCTGTATGAATTATTTGCACATGTACTTACTGTGGAAGAAACTGAGGACATTCCCTGTGCCAATGAGAAGATTAAGCGGGCTGAAACGGAGGTATTTATGTGAATGTATTTGACAAGACTGTACTTGTCTGTGAATATGGGAGGAACAGGATGGTGTGTTTCTTCACTTAAAACTGCACTGATACTTGAAGATGGGGAGGTGTCAAATAGGGGATTGATGTTTAAAAACAGTTTAAGCTAAAATTGTTCAAGTAGGTCAGTAAACCTGGTGTCTGTACCAATCAGATTGGTAGAGACTATATTTAAAGTGACTGTTATCAAGTGCCTGGGTAAATGTGTATGCTCTTGTGAAGAATCAGCATAGTTGAATCCAAGGAAAATTTTATGTTGTAAAACTTCTAGAATTCTTTGAATAGATCATAGAACATGTGGATAATGGTGCTATGTAGCCATTAGGTAAAGTCTGTTTGAATTTTCAAGAGGCTTTTGACAAAGGAATCAGGACAGTTATGTCATAAGAGAGAAAGTATGGGGTAAAATAATTGGTTGGAAGGCTATAGGGAAGAAGACATTAAGCAAATACTTGAAAGTAACTCACTGGGTTTACTACACAGTCAAATTACTCAGGTGTCATAGAATCTTTAGAACCTGGAAATGCGTGCATGTGGACAGAGTTTAAATATATTTCTCATATTTTCAATCTTCCTGCTACATCCATGTATGAGTTGCAGAATGAAGGGTAGGCATTTTCAATTATCTAGAGAACAGCAAATCAACACATCTCAAACATGATCTGTTAGAAGTCTTGAGAAATACCTTCCAATCCTTCCAGGCATAACTGAACACCACCAGAATTACTGATAAACATTGCTGTAAATTGACATTATATGAAAGCAAAGTCTTCAGAATGGACATTTTGAAAACTCATTTAAATTAGTGACTTAAAGGTCTAGCCACATGTGCAGTTCTTGTTCTGGCTTGAATTCTCCTGGTTCGTTTCCAGGGATTTTAGTGATGACATGGACTCTTTTGCCAAGGTCTTGAAGGGACTTCCTTGTCTGTTGAACTGTCAATGTTTCTGTCTTTCCTTTTCTGTCTTTTTAGCTTCTTGTCCGACATCCATTAATCTAAATGCTCCAGAGCAATTTTTCAACTGAATATAAGCAGAAGAGCTGACAACTGAGGCTGAATAGATGGAGAAGTTAATAAAGGAAGTACAGAGATCATGTTTTGCTGGTTTTAGAATTTTGTAAATTGGTTTTACCCCATTTGAAATATTGTTGATTCACTCCATCTTTCTGTGGACTACAAACAATTTTTATTATCAAACTTTCAGAAAACAGCATTCTTTTATATAGATTTGTACTCCAGCTTTGGACCATGTGACATGATCTCAGGGATCACCAGTGGTCCATATGCTATAATTTAAAAATGTTTTTTAGGTGTTCATATACTTTAAGAAAGAAACAGACAAGCAAAGAAAACCTGTTTTAGCTACAGTTATTGTTGTAACGCCTATCAAAGCATCTGTTCTTTTAAATTATTTCTCTTCAGTCTACAGTTTATGTTGCACAGGGCATAATTAAGAAGAAAACAGCTTAAGTCGTACGTTTTTTTCTACTTGGGAAGAATTCTAAGATGTTGAAGGGAGGATATAGTTGAATGTCAACTACATGAATTTATGCAAATTATTAATACGCTAAGGAGGTGATGATAAACACTTACTAAACAGTCAGAATACAGAATACTAGCCAGAAAGTGTCCTTACCTATAAATTAGTCTTTCATGGCTGTAAAGTTTTCAGTATGCTTTATATTTGGGTTACAGAACATTTAGGACTAGAATTAATAGATAGAAAAGCTTTAATGTTAGTAACATTTGTTGCAATGCCATACCAGGCAGTGATCTCTTATGACTCTTATCTGGTCAATGTTTAAAACACAGTTTAAAAACCTAGAATTGGAGGAGATATCAGTTCTGTTCTTCTTATGTTTGGATGCTGTCTCTAAAACAGAGTGGTCAGTTTTAGAGAATACAAGTTAATCAAGAGGAAATCTTCTGAAGACTCTTATTTTCAACATTTTTTCGGGTAATCCTAAGATCAATTTGGATCTCTATAAAGAAGGAACAAAAATGATCAGGCCAAATTTATTCTTCTGGTACTTAAGGGAGGGATACAAGAAATAGCTTCACTGTAGGATTTGGATTTTCTTGGAATTTTGATTTCCGTAAAAACTCATGAAAATGTGTGATCTGATGGCTTTTCTTCTTATAGACTCACTCTGCATGCAGTTCAGTAAAACTGAATGCTAAAGGTATCAGGATTAGTTCTGTAATTTTTTTTTCTCATTGATCTCTTTGGTTCACATTTCATTGTTTTTCTTATCCTCCAGACTTTCATCTGTAAGTGCTGTGAAATATTCAGAAAATTTATAAATACCAGGCAGCAATTCCATTTTGACAATGCATGTAGTTTACAGTCATGCTGTTCTGCCTCTCCTTTTATATTATTTCCACTTGTCTGTGACTTTAGTTGCCGCAATCTTCAAAGAGTAGAACTAAGATGAGCAGTTCATCTTTTGAAAGCTAAGATTCATACTGTCAGACAACAGAATGGATTGATGTTTAGCTCTACTAATTTTGCAAGGAGGTATTTATAAGCACATTCTAATTTGAGCTGGCAGAATAAGGATCACAAACAGTCCCAAAATACCAGTGAACACTGATTTTAATGTTTCATTGCTTTAGTGTATAGAATACCTCTGTGTTCCACTGAAGAACAGAGTCAGCTTTCTTTTGACACTATATATAGTATTTCCAGCGTGACAGTGTAAGAAATTGGAAATGGGTGGAAGTTTAAAAAAAGCCCTATTAATACAGAATCCAATCATAAGATGATCTTGCATCTTCAAAGGGATTAGAGTCTACCTCTGCAATGTCTAACTGGACTATGAGTGCATCAGGGTATTCTGAAGGTCATTGGGTAAGAATAGAATGGAATTAAGAAATGACCTGGCTGAAAAATATGTATTCTGCAGACACTGCACAGTATTTTTCCTTCATTTTGGGTCTTTGGAGCTAGCAGTGGGAGTGAATGTAATCCCTAACCTGAGAAAAGCCATTAAAAAGGTGTATAGGAGAATCAGGCTAATTTGTTTGTGTTTAATCTTTGGAACCAGAGATGAGAATAAAGCACAGGTTTTCTAAAGTTGGAAACCTCTGTTCATAAAGAAAGAGGAGGCAACATGGAATCTCAGTGAGCTGTAAGCCGTATGAAGATGTTGAGCTAAAGTGAGTGTTGGGGGAGAGAAGCATCTCCCCTGAGAGGCTGAGTGGAAGATTTGCTACCTTTGGGTACATAGTGGGCAACCAGACTGGGGAGCGAGGAAAGCGAGTGGAAAGGAAGAGATGGGGATAGTGTCACCCCACTCAGCTAGGTTACTCGACTGCTTGTGGAGGGACCTGCAGTGAGAACAGAGGTGAATTCCTCATGCTGAGGCTGTTTTATACAAGACTAGATGAATCACTGGGAGACCGCCTCAGAAATAAGAGCCTTCTGCATTGATAGACAATGTTTGGCATGTCTAGTTTTACTGATTTAATTGATTGGTCTTTGTGATTAATCATGTTATTTCATACCTTTTCTAACTGCTCCAAAGTGCATTGCATGCCTGATTATTTTGTTTTGCTTGAGGATCTGAGCATCCTTCGGAGACATCAGAGTTGGCTTTGACATTTACTTCAATGGAATTGTAATTCAGTCTTGGGTAAGGTAGCTTTCCCTAGGCTGTGTAGTTGGGAAACTTGGGATAAAACAAGAAAGGGGGTGAATTTATAGTGCATTAAGTGCTTGTTTCTGGTTCCCTGTGTGGACAAGTAGAATAGCTGACCTTGCACCTATTGCATGCTGAAAGTGCCAGTGTGGTGAACGTGTACATGGAAACTGTGGTGCTGTTAATTCAAACACAATCCATGTTTTAGAGACGTTGGCTACACAAGCCCCAGGGAGGGTGCATACTCATGAAGCGTGTTATATGAACGAGTGCATAGGGCATTAAGGAGTGCACCCCTATTTGAAAGCGTAAAAACAATCGGAACTGAGTGCAGTGAAAATCCTGTGTCACAGCAGAGGAGGATCAGGTGAGTGATTGCAAGCTGACTTGTGACCCCAGCTGTAACCGTATGCAAACAACTGCAGTAAATTGCTAAATCATTCTTGGCTGATACTGACATCAAACTATCTAAATCCTTTTTGTAAGGTTGTCTCCTTTCTGTAAGGACAAACACACATATATATATGGCTTCTTCTCTATTCTCCTGATACCTATTTGTCTTAATTCTAAAATAATACTCTCAACGTTTTTTTTTTTTTTTTTTAAAGTCAGCTTTCAATTAATCCAGAATGCTGAACTTGTGACTTTGCAGATGCTAGTGCTGTAAGTGACTGATATATCTTCATAGGCATGAGATAGTGGCTCTCAGGGGAGATCAAAAGGAAACTGAGATGCAAGAAAATGCTGCCATTATTAGCTGTCAGTGGATTAGCTCACTATCACTACAGAAGGTTCCTTATGCTTACGGGAAGTCATCTTTTAGTATGAGAGAGCAGTCCTGTCCCAAGTATCTGCTAGAGAGCATCAGTAGGAACATTAGAAACAGATTAAAAATAAAGCAAACAAATAAACAAACAAAAAACCCCAAACCCCTTAATTCTCTTAAGTCTTTGTGCTACCAACAATGAACTGTCTCTGGAAATTTTGTCTTGGATGCATCATTCTGTCTGAGAAAGTAGATCACAACATCTGAGGGAATACTACAGCTGATAAGAAAAAATTTGTTTCTCTGGCATCTGTGCAGCTGTGCCTGCATGTGCCCATTGAAAGTCATGCTTTTAAGTTGATCTGTCATACAAACCTGACAGCAAAAATGTGTTGCTGAGGATTTCATGTACTTCCTGGCCACTAATGAATGCAGTGGCAGCGAAGCGCCCAGGCTGAGCAGGCTGCGATCTGCTTTCACCAGCCTTCACAGCATCATCACCTCTCTGAGCTGCTGTCAAGCTGCCAGGGCACATAACTGCCAATTACTGAGCATCTTCTGTCTTCTTCAGGTGCTATTCAGGGCTTGGGATATTCCAACTCCAGTTTTATCTGAATGCTGGCAGCCTGCCATGCATTTGTATGAGCTTGACTGCAGAGGTCAGAACAATTTCATGCTTCTCCCTGAGAACCGTGGTGTTGTCAGAGGTGTGCTCTTGCACAAAGGATTGGATCATTCGGTAGGTTTATTTTGAAGCCACACTGCAGCCATTGAAAATACTGAATGTTCAAAACAAGAAAGGTAGAGGCAAGGAGACATGGACACATTGGAAAAAGTCCAATGGAGGGCCATCAAGATGATGAGGAGTCTGGAGCACCTCTCATGTGAGAAGAGGCTGAAAGAGCTGGGTCTGTTCAGAAGAGGGGACTTGGGGATCTTAGCAATGTGTACAAACACCTGAATGAAGGATACCGTGAATATGGAGCCAGGCTCTTCTCAGCAGTTCGCAGTACCAGGTACCAGAGGCAATGGGCACAAACTGGAGCACAGGAAGTTCCTTCTGAACACCAGGAAATGCTTCTCTGCTGTGCAGGTAACAGAGTCCTGGCGCAGGTTGCCCAAAGGGGTTGTGGAGTCTCCTCCTTAGAGATCTTCAATAGCTGCCTTAACATGGGCTTGGGGGCCACTGCTCTGGAATTCCCAGCTTGAGCAGGAGTTGGAGCAGATGGACATAGAGGTCTCTGGCAACCTCAGTCCTTCTGGAAGTCTGTAAAATACTAACTAGGAACCAGTGGCTCCTTATTCCCTATCCACGCAAGGACTGGCACAAAGGGAGATGTTTGTGTGTTCATCTGAATGTGAGGACTGTACCAAGATGGCAGCATTCTTGCCAGTACAAACTGGAAGAAGTCATATGGGGGTTGGATTAGATGATCTCTAGAGGTCCCTTTCAACCCCTACAGTTTTGTGATTCTGTGATATCAGCACACTCACGCATGTACTGCCAAGCTAATCAACTATGGAGGAAAAGCCCTCCTGGTCTCTCTGTTCTCCTTGTCTGATAAGAAGGATGTGACATTGTACCCCAAAAGCCACTGTTGAGGTGGGATTGCCTGCAGTACTCCCTGTCTGCATTGGTTGTTAAAGGAAAGTATACTTGAGCTTCAAGTAAAGTATATTGACACTTCTTGTTGTGTACAATTTGTCCTCAGATTTTTCAGTCTCTAACCAGCATGTGAAAGCTCAGAAAGCTAGACAGGGCAACTCTCTGTACAAATGGGGAACAAAAAATACCATTTGCTTCTAATAATTCCCTTCATGAGGAGTGCATGATGGGCAGCAGCTTTTTGGCTGTTTCAGGTCATCAGATGAGACATAATCAGCATGTTTTGTGCTTCTACATGAGCTCCTGGCCATCTGTGTCATGTCCATCTGTTGACCTGGGCATGAAGTCTGCTGATATGATTATCCAGACAACATTTTTTCAGAAAGTGATGATAATGAACAAATCCTTGCAGTTTACAGTTACATGAGAAATGCCATCCATTCTACCTGAAGTCCCACTATAGACTATTATCATAGCAGTGTCATTCATTTCTTATTACTTCTAAGACATTTTGGGAGATTTATGTAGAATAAATGTAAATGTGCCATGACAATGATGATATATGAATATTCAGAGGCGGTTCTTGTCCCTCTATGATTATATCTGAGCATTCTAAGTGTATTCAGCTTAAAGCTGCACAATGCTTTTCTGTGAATAGCAAATTTGCTGAAAAAATAAGCTTTATAATAACCACATCTATTTGCCACAAGAAGTTATAGTTGTTAGCCAGCAAAGGGAAAGGATGTGGTAAAACTGGCTTCCAGGACTGACAGAGTTGTCTGTGTACTCCTCTACGCCAAGGTACAAGGGCCTGTTGCAAAGGCAAAATAAGTTGTGTGCTCAGGTTCCTTGTACTGTGAAAAGAAGCTTGAGCCCCTCCCAGGGGATGCTGCACATCACACAGAGAACAGTACACTCAAAGACTGCTGCAGATCCTGTTTTACCTTTCATAAATAATTAGAGAATTTTTAGGATAGGGTCTGAAGGCTGATCCAACACATAGGTGAATATTGAAAGTGTTAAGCTTGGGATTATTTTCCCCCTTAGTGACTGGATTTCCTGGTGATGGAACAGCTTTACTAGCATGGACCCAATTCCTGTGCCTGACAGGTTTTCTTGCTGCTCTTCAGAGAGAGAGAATGGTAAAGCTGTTTAGGGGAACACTTGCTGGTCTGAGAAGACCCACACAAGGAATGTAGGACAGTGAATTTCTGCTAGGGTACACTGGTCTTTGCTGGCCCTCCACATACATCTGTGTCTTTGTCCTTTCTACAGAAATGACAAATGCAGTGTTATGAAATTATTGTTTTGTTTCATATGTTCAAATTGAATAAATTCCTTGAACGACAGGAGCTTTGTCTCCGTTAGCTACTCCACACAGAAAGACCAGGTCTGCGGAGTCAAAGACTAATGAGGAACCATGCAGATCTCAGGAGTTTTGCTTTGGAATAGCTTTGCTCTAATCCCACCAGGAAATCTTGAAAGAAACTTGTGGCGAATCAGGAGACCAAATACTGCATTTTGAAAATGTCAACAAAACTTTTTAAGTTATTAAGAATATTTTCTCTTACCATAAAAAAGACTCCTTAGAACCTGATACGTGTTCATGAGATACTTTTGTTTTGCTGAAGTTTTATTTTTGTTGGCAGTTGTATCAGCTGAAATTTTAACTGGTGCTTCTTGAGGTCTTCTGACATCCTATTCAAACACACGTATCTTTCGTGCTTGAATTTTATATAAAAACCATATGAAAAAGGTATTCTTACACCTTTTTCTCCTCCTGTGCCAGAAAAAGGAAAATATCCAGTGCCATTGTCTGTTTTCTTGTTCTGACTCCTCTGCTGTGTGATTATGAAATGAGTTGTGACACATACACGTGTCTCAACCATGAGAACTGGGAAAGAGGAGGCAGCAGCAAAGATGAGACAATCATTCAAGAGCTGAGAAAAAAATAAGAGATTGTGTATGGGAGAGCAGCCCAGCTGCTAAGCAAGAGGCACCTGTGAGCCTTGTGCAGAAGTACTGTGGATTTTCCTTGCATACTGGCTGAAGTTTATAGACAATGGCATGTTGAAAAAGCAGGGAGAACCTACTGGTGCTCTGAAGGCTGCAGTGACTCTGGAAAAGGAGCAGGTAATCAAGGGTGAATCATAGTGATTTTCTCATGCAGTGGTATCACCTGGTACAGCCCACAGTCCAGGACAGTAAGTGCTCCTGTTTCTTAAGAAGTTTGTGTTTTAGGTATTGGGTTTTACTAGAGACTCTGGCTGATGTCTGTCTGTTACACCCAATGGAGCTTATTCATGAAACTTTATTATTTTACTGAAACGTGTAGTGTTAAACCTCACTGAGGGTGCTGGTGTGTGTGAACAGCCTATAGCTTCCTGCCAGATGTCTCATTCATCTTGGCATGCCGAAAGTATATGGGAAGGAAAGGTTATATTATTGCTAAAGTACTATTTTTGGAGTATTATTTAAGTCTAAAATCAATAATAATGTGGATATCAGTAAACAGCTATTGGCTACTTAAACAAGTCATAACATGATGTAGATTTTACAGCAACAGTTAAGTAAACTATAAAAGCAGAGAAATAATCTGTAACTATACATTGCCTTCCTCAACTAGTCTCTCTTCTAACTTGCACGTTACAAATATCAATTGCTTTTAAACCTACTCACTGTGTAACTCATACCTTCTTAAACATCATCTCTGAATATAATTTGGTGCCTGCAGCTGTATTTTTGCGGTGCCACTATCTTAAAGAATTCATTAACTTTCCACTTCACATGTTGGTAACGAAGTGTGTTCTTTGAGATTTCTCTCAGTTTCAGGTTGAAAATAAACGGCCATGGTGGCATCATCTAATGGAAATCACTATGCAGGCATAATAAAAGCAAATCTTACAAGTCTTAAAATTTTGATAGGGCCAGCATTTCTATTTGATTATTGCTCAGTATTGCTTGCTCAACATGTAACTTGGATTCTGTTTTAGTGCACCTTTAGGAAATAAGAGCACCAACATGGACTTTGAAATTTCATGTAAAGATTTCTATGCCTGAAAATATTAGTTGAGTTTTGAACAGAATGAAAAAAATCACTAAAAATGGTCAGTTTTCAGGAAAATCATCTGCATTCATTCAGGGTTTCTGAGAAGATGAAATCAGAAGCATTTTGTGCTTTGGAGGTAGCAGGACACCGGATGGTTTTTAACTGTCTGTTCAGGTTCATCATTTTAGAGAACTCAGAAGTTCATCAGGACTTTCTCTAGGCTCTCAGAAGGTGTGCAGATCAATTGCAAATCTGTGTGTGAAGAACAGCTTGTAGGTGGATTTTGAAATGAGCAGAAAAACATTTGTATGACCAACAGACTTTTCTCTCTCATTTTACAGATTCCAGAATCTGCTTTGGTCTCGAAAAGCATTTGTGGACAGTGTGAAGGTGTATAATCACAGCTACATCTATATGCCGGCCTTCTCGATGAAGACAGGGACAGGTCCTTCCCTGCGTGTCTATTACACCCTGAAGGACTTTGGTGCCAAGCAGGCAGTGCTTTTCGCCAACCCCAATTTCCTGCGTGACATCGGCAAGTTCTGGAAGAGCAAAGGTATCCATGCCAAACGACTTTCCACAGGACTTTTCCTAGTCAGTGCCGCCCTTGGTCTCTGTGAAGAAGTAACAATTTATGGCTTCTGGCCGTTCTCAGTGGACCTGCATGGGAAGTTTATTAGCCATCATTACTATGACAATGTCTTGCCCGATTCTGGATTCCATGCCATGCCGGAGGAATTTCTACAGCTCTGGTTCCTTCATAAAAGTGGTGTACTGAGAATGCAGCTAGAACAGTGTGAGGACCCTTTAAGCCAGTCTTCTGCCTAAGGATTGTAGCAGTCGGTTTGGGAGATCCACTAGTTTTTAATTTCCATGCTCTCCAACAGAGAGTTCTGATTTTCTGTTGTTTCTTTTTAAAGGGAAAGTAATCATGGATCTGCATGGACCATAAAAATGCTACTTGAAAGCCAAATGGAATATGTCCTTAATGTATTTTTTATGGAACTGGGGTGGGAGGCAGCAAACCTCTCCATCAAGTCCATTCAGCAGTATTGTGAAAATAATGCCGGAAGCAACTCAAATGAACTTTTTCTGGGTGACATTTTTAGATGAGTGATGTAAAAAGGGCATTAAGGCTTGGAGAGAAACAAGGACACCCACAAGCTTTTGCTGACAGTGCCAAATATGACTGTCTGTTCAAAAATCCATTTCATTCCAGATTGGCACCTCATACAACTTTCTATTTTTTTTTTTCTTCTTTTTTTCCTTCCCATGCGTGTGTGTTTGTGTGTGGTGGTAAGGGGTATAGAGGAGAGTGTGTGTATTGTTGACTTTCTTTGTTTCTTTTTTCCATTTTTTGTTATCCAATGGAAGAAGGGGGGAATTTGCCAAAGCCTGAGGAACTGAGTAACGTCAACTCCTAAGACTTGGGAATGTGAAGGGTGCGAAGAATCTGGCAGAAGAATGTCTTGGGAATGCCCTGCTACTGATATGGATGGACCTACCTGTTGTAGGTTTTATCAGGATAGTTAGTTTAGGTCACTGCATTTATATCTATACTAAATCTACCTTACGGGCAGAAGCTGCCTTAGGGAAATTGGCTTGAAGATAACAGTTGTGTTACAAAAACAAAAGTGAAGTGCAACCAGGTTTCAACTGACCTGCTGAAAGACTTCCATAGTAACTTTGGTAGCAGGGATTGTTCCTGACTTGTGCTGTTTTGCCTTTGGGATTAGTTCTGTATTCATTTAGACTCCAGATGTTCAGTGTCTATGAAGGGGATGTGAGGTGTTCAGTGACTGCAGAATGAGATTCTTTATGTGCTTATAACAGAAAAACTGCAGAAATGAATGTGTCATTTAAAATTAGTTGAAACTTTGAAAATCATTTCTCTTTGTACAACTAGCTCTTCTTTTTGGATTGTAACATTAGCCTTAAAGACTTGTACTTCTCTTGCAAGATTGTCTCTGGTTAAAGAGAGTCTGAAAAGTAAAACAGCCTTTGGGAGCACTGAAAAACAATATAGCCAGCAAGAAAAAAAAAAAAAAGACACACACACACGCACATACACGCACCCCCCCCCCAAAAAAAAAAAACAAAAAAACAAACAGAAAAGGCAGGCAGGCATTTACGTAATGCAGCCTTGCAATCAGAGAATTATGTAAGCGTGCATATTGCACTCCAGCTGCTCCGGTCAGTGCAGTGCCTAAAGGACTGTTTTATTTTTGGGTATTACTTGGACAGCGGATGATCCTTTTGCCATGTAAATGGGAAATCTTTTTGTTTGCTTTGTTTTAACACTGTAGGACAAGAAGAGAATACCAGCTTGGTCCACAGTGCAATTTCAGCTGCAAGATGTTATCACTCTTAACTTTATAATCACAAATAACGTTCTCTTTCTTCTACTTCTATCATTAGTAGCTGAAATTCTAGTCAAAGTGTTGAAACAACAAAACTGTCATCAGGTTTCCACAACAATTTCCTGTGCTACCTGTGTTAGCTCCAAAGTACTAGTATTTTGGGGGATGTGTCCTATCGTATATTGACAGCCTCTCTCTTTGTAGACTACAAGCTGCAAGTTATATAGATATAATTAAAAAAAAAAAAAAAGCAACATCTGGCTCTTCTTTAAGTATGAATAATCTGAGTATATATGTAGGACATTGAAAAAAAAATTTTGCTTTTTAAACATGTATTTTGGAAAAATCTTCCTAAATATGAATATTCCAAGCATACAGTGGGCATTAATCCTAAGGAATACAGTGTAGCTCTAAATTGTGAAGGGAAGATTTGGATTAAATGTTGTTTTAGAGGTTGTTCCGATAAAATCTGAATGTGCTTCTGTAACCCGTTTTATCTCTGTCTGTATGTTTTTTTTATAGTACAGTCAACACCCCGATGGAACATCACTGATAACCCATTGACTTGGGTTATGTTTTCTCTGCGATGTGGATACTCAGTAAGGAATTTCTTTACTGTTCATTAAGACAAATTTTTACTGAGCTGCCTTTTGTAGAAAACAGGTGCCTGTGTGGGTTTTATGAGATGTAAGAGGTTTTGCACTTCTTTTAGTGCTTTAAAGAAGATGCTATCTCTGAGAGCCGCAGTCAAAATATTGTGTGTTATAATGACTCTTCAGAAGGATGACAGCATTTCCCTGGGGTGTGGGGGAATTAGGAGTGTAGGGGAGATCTGCCTCTGTGCTGGTCATTTTTGGCATTTGTACCGGCACTTGACAATTCAGTTCTGAACTCCTCTGATGACTCTTCCAAAATTCTGGAAATCCCTTCTCTCACGTTCTGGGAAAATAATCTCAGTAGAAGAAGAAGAGGAAAATGAGTATTTTCATAGGAAACCTCAGTGCAGTATTTCATAACAACTAGTTTGCTTGTGTTCAGTCAGTGTCCTGTGTACCCAGGAGTATTGTATTCCCCATCTCTGTGAGGCTGAAGCTGGCTGAACCTGTAGCTTGTGGTCTTTGTGTGTCCCTTTTGATGTCTGCAATCCTGAGGTTTGCAAGGAGATGGTTTTCAAAAAATCACGGGGATTGAAGAGATTCAAACTGTTTGTGATAAGTGTGGCTGATAGTGGAGAGACTGATAGTTTGGGCTCTGTTCACATCTATCTATTGTGAATATAGCTGTATCTTAACAAAGGCAACCACATTTGATAGGGAAGTAAAAGCTTTGGGGATAAATAGTTTTCTGTAACTTCCAGAAAACTAGTAGCTTAGGAAAGAAGAGAAACAAAAATAAATTCCCCTTATTGAAAGAGTGAGTATACAATGGGAGCTCAACAGAAACCTGTCTTAGGTGGCTGACTTGGCACCTTACAATTGAATAAGGATGTAGGAGGGTTCTCTTAAGTATTTTGTGGCAAGAGCGGTCAGAGAGAAAATGGTAATCAGTTGGGAATCTGAGAACGGCAACTGCCTGACAAAAATCTTGGAGTTTATACACTCTGTTCTTTCTACTCCTTAGTGTGATACTTACCTGGTACAAGTCTAGGGGAAGTAGGTCCCACATATTGGATTCTTGGTATGAAATGTGAAGTTACATGTAAGAGTTTGAAGTTGTATCGCTTCTGAAGAGGAAGGCAACACCAAGGAATAGATACAGTCAGATCCAGGAGGATTACTTGAGCATTAACAGAAACGGACGTCTCAGAGTTAGCAAACTTTGTCTGGAATGACTATATCCACCCCATGTTTACCTGGGTGGTTAATTTTTGTCCATCGATAAGCAGGATCCTTAGATTTCATTGCTTGTGTTGCTATATTGTCCTTGAATTGAATAGAAATCTTAATGTCTGTTAGTGAAATTCTTTACTCTAGATTTTCTATTTCCACTGCCAGCCCCTGAGTTTCTCTGGTAGTGAGGTTAGAGCTACATGAACCTGTGCCAGGTTGAAAGCTACCGCAATTCGTCTTCACTAAAAACTAGTTCAAGCTTGCCAAATGATTTGTAATTGTTCTTATTTAATAATTCTACCATAGAGCTACCAAGATACAAAAATGTTGCAATCATTGCTCTGTAGAAGATGCCACCTGATTATAAATAGAATGAATCAATTCCCTTTATGGGAGCTGTGCATAGAAGATATTTGACACTGGGATCAGTCTAGGTATAATCTTTTTGGGTGCTTGAATGTTTTTGGGTAAACCAAGGCCTGTGTATGAACTTGTGGTAAAAGTGTGTAAAATTCCTCCTTTCCATTGGTTATGAATCTTTCAAAGCTCGTTCTAAAGCAGGCAATTGAAAGAGAAGCTGGCAAGTTAAAATCATAGGAGTGTATGTCCTCATGAGAATAAAAATGTTTTTAAATTTGACACAGACCTTGCCACAGTTCTAAGGACTCTTCTTCATGAATGCGGCATTTTTATGTTTTTGCTGTTTTAAAGATTATCAAATTTGGAATGGACTAGTCACAGAAGTCAAAGATCCAAGCCACTGTTACAGCTTAACTTTTCTAGAATGTAGAAGTATTGCCTATTTTTGTTGACTTCAATACTCTCACCTTTTTGTTAGCTTCATCAGAATGGTGTCATAGAATGCGCTGCTGAGTTTGCATCTCTTTGGAAGCTGAAGCTAAGCAAGGCATCTGCTGTTTTAAACCGAATCCCTGAACTGTGGTAGTTGCACGAAACACTTCCTTCATGCATACTTATGAAAACTGGTTAAATATCTAGATCGCACTGTCCTGAAATTGGCAATGAGAACAGGAGTAAGGAAATGTGTAATCTAGAAGTGGGGATGATGAAGGAAGAAAATGCTAACTCACTGTTTGCTACCTGCTTTTGTTCTCTTCTTCATCTTGATAGATTAATAAGCACTGGAACAAGTCCAGGTTATACAGAGGACAGGCAGTTCACAAGAGCTGATGATGATGGAAAAAATGAAGATCACATCAGTGGTGTAATAAATTGGACAGTAGGAATTCTGGATAAAGATTGCCCATTCTCAGCAACTGTATGATATTTTCTTCTGACAGTGACTGAAAAATGAGCTATCATCTGTGACATAAGGTTTTCTGCAGGATGGCAGCAAAGCAAAATGTGATGACAGCTATCGCCACAAGGCAGTGAAACTGATTAAACAGAAACGGAAGTGCAACAGAGCAAAGAGAGATGATAAAAAAATCCATCTTTCCCTTCTTTACTTCCATTCCCTCTGAAACAAAAGTATAACAGACTTACTAGATATTGTCCTAAGTCACCACCTTCTTCTTGAAAGGATACTGTGGAATATCTGTTAGCTGATGTTTCCTTCTAAAAAATATCAGCAGACCTTGTCCAGAAGTGCCTGGACCCCTGCTTTCTGACTGGGGATTTCTGCTGGTATGCTGTGACCTCCCTAATGAGATCTGATCCTAACACCATGTGGTCTCTCCACTTGGGATCATCTGGGCTTTTGTTTAGACCCCAAGAAGTCATCCTAAAGGATCACTTTGCCATCTTTCCGATGATCATCCTCCTTAGGTTTAGAAGGGTGATTTAAAAAGTGAGTGATGAAGCAGATAATATACTTTGTCATTTTCAACCATCTTTTCTTCAAAAGTTACTGATAAATCCAAGAATTAGCCACAAGTTGTCTCAGGAACTGATAATTCCATCACTGGATAACAAAGAGGATGGAAGAAGTCCGTGTTTTTCGTAATGATTGTTGTAAAATGACTTCTACTTCCTTGAATTCCCAGATTTTATGACTTAGAATCTATCAGGTGTTTGACTTTTTGTTAGTTTCTGAATGAAACAATTACTAAATGAACTAATGGCCTGCTAATTCAATATTAGGGAACTCATTTTCCTGAAGGAAAATCAACCTACCAACAGGAGGTTTGACCTATTCTCCCTACCTGATATTTCTTTTGCAGCAAGGAGAAGTTGAACAGTTAGTTATTCCACTCTGATTATTCATTTTCTTCACTCCTTATTACAGCAGGATGAACCCTGGTGTATTCAGCCTCTTTAGCTTAGTTCACATACTTAAATTGAATCTCACCATCTTTTCATCTGTTAAAAAAAAAAAAAGTGAAAAAAGGTGTTCTTGTTTGAAAATGACTACGTAGGTTCTCTTTGCAATCAGGAGAGAGGTGGGCACCTCCTAATGACTGTTCTTGCCTTTTCTGAGTAGGAACTGCATTCTTGGAGGTCCCTGCAGGACGGAAAACACCCCAGCTGTGTTTGCAAGGTTGTGAGAAGTTTGCAGTTTGCTTGTGAGCATATTGCTATGTCTTTAATGCCACTGATGTGACCTGCTCCCCATAGTTCACATGGGCAACACTGGCCAGAGCAGTTCAGCTGTGCCAAGCTCAGCAAACTTTGGCATTCAGCAAACAGTCCTCACCTGTGTGAAGTCAGCAGGCATGGGCAGGGCAGAACTGACTGTCACCCACCTCTGAGACTGGGCAGCCACGTAGCACTGCCCTGGGTATGATCAAGCAAGTGCCACTACAGAGCAGGCCTGAGATAACAGCAAGTTTAACACCCTCATCCTCCATGGCCAGAATGCTGGGCTTACTGGAAACAGTGGCAGATTATCTATCCCTTTGGAGACCAGTCTGCTTCTCACCCTGAAGCACTTTTGATGGCTGGCAAGTCTCAGAAGTGCTTATTAAAGCTGCATCTTAAAATGATCCTCATCTACTATCTGCTGTGGTTGTGTTGGTCAGCTTTCTGTTGAGATGAATACTTGTCCCATTTTGGTTCCCCTAAGGCAAGCAGCACTTGAATCATCTTGAGTTTTCAAGTTAAACCCTTTTTTTTCTCTTAGCCTAGACATAACTATTGTGAGTGAACCCAATGGCAGCATAAGAAAACGTCACCACAAATAATTGTTCTCTGGGCTTAGGGTTAAGCCACTTCTCAATAAAATGTGTAAGGATCTTTTATATAATTCCCGATAGTTTCTAATTGTACCTTCAGTGAATTGTTTTGCTCAGCTAGGGCCCGTAGCAAAGATGTGTTGCATTATTTTCTGCTTATTGAGAGTCAATAGAAGCTCCTGAAATTCTGTGCTCTTGAAATTCCTACCCTGTGAGCATTACCAGAAAAACATCCATGCATAGGCAGTAGTGTTGTTTTGCTTTGTTTGTGCTCTTCACGTTGCATTGCAAATGGAATGAAACCTCGATCAGAACTCTTATTTACCCTTTTTAGATATCTCTGTAAACTGCACAGACAACATATAGGTACACAATCAAGTAGATATAAAACAAAGCAGATAATAGGTTGAACTTTATATCTCAAATGCTGATATCTTTAAGAATAACTTCAAAATAACAATGAAAGAAAAATCATGTATTATGTGAAAAAGGATTCATTTTATGCTAAAATACACTAGGGACTGAAGAAACAGTTTTCAAGTTATTCAGCACTTCTAGCTTTGTTACCTGAACCCATGCTTCTGCAAAGCTTGCATTTTTAGGCTACTTTCATTTTTTTCCAAAATGAAATAAATAAAAACTTCCACCAAAGTGAGAACAGTGGTTTAGATCTTCTGGAGTCTGTTACAGTTTCTGTACTGGCATTTAGTGGTTGCTTCTAAAGAACTAGATGAAGATCAGAAAGCAAAGTAATGCAATTTTTTGATAGAGAAAAAGGAGATACTAGCCTATATTTCAATGCTTTGCTGAACTGGGACCTGAAGTTAATAACAGGTAGAAGTTTGTTCTCTCTCTTCTGTGCACCTCAGTTCCTATGGTACTGGGGAGAAACCTGCGAAGTCCACAAGTTGTTTCAAACCTCCTTTACGATATGTGAATATGGTGAACTTTCCTCTTGGTACTCAATCTGGAAATACAGAAANAAGTCCACAAGTTGTTTCAAACCTCCTTTACGATATGTGAATATGGTGAACTTTCCTCTTGGTACTCAATCTGGAAATACAGAAACACAACACAGGAACATAGAGCACTTCAGATTTCTTAATGCCGAATGTGACCAAGCTGCATGCAGTATTTCATGTCTTTCTAGTACTAGTTTCTGCAGTAACTCTGAAGTATGGCAGAGACTTTCTTATTTCTGGTGCCACTTATAGGATGTTTGATGTCTTTCTTCCTGCTGTGATTGCTCCCTTGGGCGAACAGACTACACTTAGCTCACTCACTGAGGGAGAGATGCTGTGAAAACTGGTTACCTCAAGTTTGGAATGTAAGGGTTGAGATTTTATACATTGCTAAGCTTTATCTCTTTTGAACAGTGAAAGCAAGCAAGTAAACATACAGATTTATTTGACTGTATTTGTGCTTCCAGGTTAAAACCCTCATGGTTAGCAAGTACAGGATGGACACTCCCTTCAGATACAGCGTAGCTTCTAGGAAGTTAAAACTCATGAATTTTAATGAGAAAAACAGGTTTTCTCCTCTGTGCCCTAATCTCCAATTTATAAACCAAATTCTCTGCTCTCTTCTGCTGCTTGGACTCCAGACAAATCAATAGAGTTGCACAGATTTTAATCAGCTGCCTGTTCTCAATCCTGAGGGAATTCATCCTATGAAAATTTTAAATTGAGCTGTTTCAAAGCAAAGCCAGGCTATGCTGCCTACTTACAGCGGCCTGTTCTGTAAGCAACGTGTCTTTTTTTTCCCACAAGCGAAGATCACGAATGTTTTCTGCTGCTCCTTGGTTGCTGTCGTGAGGCTGATATCTTTCTGCATTTCAAACATCTACTGCACTGAGGTATCGTGATATGGAGTCAAATCATGATTTGAGTCATGTCTTACATGAGGAATCGTTGCAGCAAGTTGCAGAGAAGTGATTCATGTACTGCACTATCTGCCGAGTATTTTGTGTGAGGCAGATGAAAATGAAAAAAGGATTTTGCTGCAGCGTGAAGCCTCCCCGTTGACCGCCTGTATCTGAGAACTGGATATTCTCAAGTGATTTATGCTCCATGATGGAGAAGACTGCTAATGTTTCTGCTCATTGTCAAATTATTTTTTTATACTTTAATAATGCAATGTGATAATCTTCTCCCCCTGCTATTCAAATGCAATTTTTCTTTTCTGATAATTCTTGAAGGGAAAGTAATTTTTCTACTGACAATTTATATTAAAGGCTCAGCTCTAGTCTCAGATATCAGTTGTCGTAAAATGTTGAAATGTTGGTCTTTTGTTTTCTCCCTGTGTAGTGCACAACGTCTTCTTTTCATAACACTGCATATGTTGACTGACAATGAAGTCTTGGCAAATTATTTTCCCTTTCAAACATTAAAAATTCTTCTGGCTTCTGTGGAACACATTCTGCCTGCAGGTGTCCTGGTATCAAACTAAATTACCTGCAGCCAAATGTTGACTCTTCACTTTCATCTGTGTGCACTCAAAGTAAAATACAAATTCATGTCCAAAATTGCTTTCAGCCTCGATGGAAAATGAGGAGTCTTCAAGAAATGCTCATAAACATTAGCTACTGCTACTGAGGTGAACAAATGTTTTTTATTTTCATTGCATTCAATTTCTCATCTTCACAGAAGTTACTATCTCAGGTGAGATGTGAAGAGCTGAAGTCCATATGTCTGGTTGTCTTCATGATTTCTACGCATTTATTCTTTTCCAATGACCTTCATTATTTTTTGTTTGTTTGCATCTCTGTGATTAACTTGCGAGTTTTCATGGGAATCACAGAACCATAGAATAGTCTAGGTTGGAAAGGGCCTCAAAGATCAAGTTCCAACTCACCTGACACAGGCAGAGCTGCCAGCCACTAGATCAAGTACTAGATCAGATTGTCCAGGGCCCCATCCAGCCTGGCTTTTAACACCACCAGTGTTGGGACATCCACAACTTCTCTGGGCAACCAGCATATATCATGTGCATAATATAATGCATCCTAGCTCTAAAGAAGTAGAACACCCATCTAAAGCATATGCTCTCCAAGAGTACTTTGGTATAGTTTCACCTGGGAATTAGGATATGCCTTCTGTGCATCCAGTATCAAAATTAGTACTGAGTGTAATGTATAGCAATTGCACTTTGGATAGCTTCTGTTCCTCTGGAGACTTAGTCTGCATTTTAAATGAAGAGGATTTTGTACTCCTCTTGAGTGTTCAGGTTGAAAAGCAAAGCACTAATCCTGGTGCTAGTGTCTGGTCTCTCTTAGAAGCAGAAGTAATTTCAACTGCTGTAGTAACAGAATGGCAGTGCTGCCCTTCTTCCTATGCTGTGGACAGGAAAGTGGTGCAGAGCATTCTCATGCCACGTTTTAGCCTTTTACAGGTTGTCTACTTTTTAAATTATTATTATAATAATTATTATTAATGTACTTAAAGGCAAAAATAGATGTCTAATAGATGAAATCTTACAGAGATGACACAAAAATTCTGTCTTTACATGTAAATTTCAAGACTTCTAAGCTGCTGTATTTCCTATGCACACAACTCACCCTGCTTTAACAAGTGCTACTGCTGGCTCCATCTGGCTGTCTCTAAAAGCTCAAAAGAAAAACAAATACAGATACGAAGGAAATTAAAGGTGCCTCACTGTGATATTTTTATAGAATGGTATGTTGCTTTGATAATGAACTGTGAAATGTAGCATGCAGATGCTGATGAATGTAAATGACTGCATGTGTTCTTCTTTTAATGTTGAGTCCATGAGGTGGATTGTTAGTATAAGCTCTGTATTGTAAAAACACTGAAAAGAGAAGTGAAGTGGAAAGAAGATACTTGTAGCTATTTGTAGTGAACCACATCATCTACCTGTCTTTTCATGACCAACCTCTGATTCTGGTAATGTAAGCTTTACAGTTTTGATGGTAATAAACAAACTTACAAGAGGAGTAGCTCTCTTCCTAAAGTCCAGTATGCCTCCTTCCAGCACTGTAAGGGGTACCTGTCTGCATTTCCATCAGGTGAGGCCTCTTCCCGAGCTTGGCTTGGCAGGGCTGTGTTGGCAGGGAGATTGGTGACTCACACTTTGAGTGTGTTTCCTGCCCACTGAATTCAGTTACTTGTTGGCTACCACTCTGACAAGTAAGTGACAGTGGTTTGGTGTGTAGCTGCAAGGCTCCTGCCCTCACCCTCCTGTCACACCATGTGTGCATCTCAGAGCTTCTGCTTTGTATCTGACTGCTCTTGTGGGTCTGGCTCTGGGGGCAGCCTACTTGCCAGGGCAAGCCCTCCTCTGAGTGAAGTGCTCAGGCAAAATGATGTTTGTATCAATGGAGAAATAGAGCTGAATTTGAAATACCACACACGTATTTTTGGTAGGAGCTTGGTGCTTGGTTGAAACAAGCTGACCTTGGATTGGTCTGTGGTTTGTAGTAATGCTGGTGTATAGGAGCACAGGCAGGACAGACCTGTGGTGTCTCCTGGCTTTTAGGGGCTGGGTAGATTTTGTTCTCTCACACAAGACTGATGTCAGCTGGTGATGGCATCATTTCACAAAGAGCAATGGGATGTGGAACTTTAGTGTTAGCTGGTGAATTTTGCCCTTGTGTTACGCTAGTAATTTGGTTTGCATCTTTCCTATCTTGACAAGTTTATTGAAAAAAGTGATGATAATGTGGTAGTTCAGTGTCTTGAGATGGTTTTAAAGTGGATAAGCAAATCATTATGTCTCTGAGGTTGTGTAACTCTGTGGATTTGCCTTACCTCTAGCAATTGACATGTAATGTTAATCATTTGAGATGTACGTAAGCTTTACAGGCTGGAAGTTGTGTCAAAATGACATGAGCACTTGGGTAAACATCCTGAATAACCATCATTCCAGCATGCTCAGGGGCAAAGGTACTTGTGTAGAGTGTTTTAAACATCGCAAAGTGTGTTGTTGTTTAAAGTGTTGTGATTAGGACTTCGGTCTAATTGTCTCCAATGTAGCAAATGTTCGCTGGTGGCTAACACTGTTATAAGGACTAAAGGGTTGACTTTCTTTGCCTGGCAATAACGTATTTTCTATTATGTCAAGAGTCTGTTCATTTTCAAGTAGTGTGCTGTTCTCCTTTGAAGAATGTCTCTTTTTTTTCAAGTGGTTTCATTGTGAATGTACCCCAAAATGTTGAGATGTCTTTCAATAGCAAAGACTGCTTTGTTATTGAGTGTATTATTTATTAATAGTACATTGTTGTCATTTTCTAGTCACATTTTACAGAATATACCATTAGCATATCATGTGATTTTTTATAAGGAAAGTCTTATTTATAATATTCATGCAAGTGGACAGAAACTAATCTCAATTTTATAGGAGTCCATACCTTTTTTCATAGCTGAAGCATCTTAATGAATATGACTGAAAGGGACAGGTTCACTGTTTTAATTTTGATGGAACTTTTCAAATATAACTGTTATGTTATTTATAATTTGGTTTCACTTAACAAATAAATATCTCCATTTTAATAAATGAAAATATTACTTGTGGGCCTTCTTTTTCTTCAGCTTTTCCCCATTATGTTAATCAGTATGTCCAAAGAATGAAAGTCAATTCCTCTTCCACTTTATTTTGTCCTGCATAGTCTACTGTCATATCAAGATTTACTTACATTGTCCTCATCTGATATTACTATGTTCATCATTCTTTTTACTCAGATCCTTCTCTTTGTAGCTTATTCAGTGAGACACCTTTATTTGTAGTGTGCCCAAGAATTAACCGGGGTTAAATTTGGATGTTTTTACCTTCCCAGAACACTGACGAAAATGACTTTGGGTACACCTAGGAGTTCCAAGAAGATACAACCATTCTGTTGAAGAGATTCCCACTCTGTACTCAAATCAGTTCAACCCCAAACTTAGATGTCTTCATATTTTAAGGAACAGATTTTCTTAGAACAAACCTCTTTATGATAGTGGAAGTTTGGCATCAAGTTCTTTTTGAGATTATGAAAATATCCTTACTCACTTTAACCCCTCTGTTAAAACCCGTGGAATACATGGGATGAAGTGGGCCTGACCATTTCAGAGGCAGTTGTCGGAGGATTTCTTCCGATAGACAGATATAATCAAGCTTGGAAATCATGCTTTAACAACCTGTTAGCCTGATGTGGTGCCATGACCAGCTGAGCAGATATATGAGGGGAGAACAGTGGATGTTGTCTACCTTGATTTCAGCAAGGCTTTTAACACTTGTCTCCCATAACATTCTTGTTGGTAAGTTTAGGAAGTGTAGGATAGATGAGTGAACAGTGAAGTGGACTGAAAACTGGCAGAGCACGTTTGCTGATGACACAAAGCTGCAAGGAGCAGCTGACACACCAGAAGGCTGTGCTGCCATTCAGTGTGACCTAGACAAGCTGGAGAATTGAGTGGAGAGGAACCTGATGAGATTCAAAAAGGGCAAATGGACAGTCCTACAACTGGGAAGGTGTAACCACACACATTGGTACAGGTTAGGAGCTGACTTGCTGGAAAGGATCTTTGCCGAGATGTACCTGAGTGTCTTGGTGGACAACAGATTGGCTGTGAGCCAGAAGTGTGACCTTAAGGTCAAGAAGACCAGTGGTATTCTGGAGTGGATTAAAAAGAGTGTGGCCAGCAGGTTGAGGGAGGGAATCGGCCTGTCTCCTCTTACTTTGTTGAGGTCACATTGAGAGTACTGTATCCAGTTCTGGCTCTCTGGTTCAACAAAGACAATGACTGTGGGCTACAAAGATGATTAAGGGCCTGGAGCATCTCCCTTCTGAGGAAAGGCTGAGAGCCCTGGGGCTGTTCATCCTGGAGAAGAGAAGACTGAGGAGGGATCTTATTAATGCTTGTGCGTATCTACTGGTTAGGAGTTAATTTGATGGGGCCAGGTGCTTTTCAGCAGCAGAACAAGGGGCAATAGGCACAAACTGGAACACAGGAAGTTTCATCTGAACACGATTAAAAATTCTTTACTGTGAGGGTGACAGAGCACTGAAACAGGCTGCCCAGAGAGGCTGGGGAGTCTCCTCAGGAGATTTTCAGAACCTGTCTGAATACTTTCCTGTGTAAGCTGCTGTAACATGTATCTGGCAGGGGGTTGGACTTAATGATCTCCAGAGGTCTCTTGTAACCCATAAAATTCAGCAACCTTAACAACAGCCACGACTCTCCTGCAGAGCGGGCAGGTCTCTTTCTGCTTGGCCCACTGAAGGATGCAGTCAAGGCAGAATATGTGATGGCACGGTACTGCATAGGCAATACACTTCTGCACATTGTGACAGATGGGACACGTCCAAGCCTCCTCTGCTGCCACGTTTTTCATGCTGTGACCTGATGGCGAGTGAAGATGAGTTGCTCCTCCTCACTAACACAGCAGTGCTGAAAGTTGCAAACTACAAGAAGGCATTCAGTGTCAAATGTCAACAGGAACTTAACAGATTTCCTTCCCCCCAAGAAATTCTGCTGGGTGATCTGTCAATGGGTGGCAGCTTCTGCACAGGGACTCTCTCTTTGCTTGCTTGTCTGGTACACCTTTTCAGTAATGTCTTGAGCAGTGGGAGACTTAGGAGACTTAGGAGAAAAGGGGTCTCTAGGGATTTTTGCTGCAGGTTACCTGTACAACCCTTCAAATCATTTAATGTCATTATGTCAAATGATGGCAGTTGGCAAGTATTAGTTCTCCCCAGTCTCATAGATATTGTGGTAAAATATATTTAATATAACTTGGAGATGTGAGAAGAGAGAACTGAACTCTTGAAAGTTGAATCCAGTTGAATACTCATCAGAGGTCACCATGACATTCTGCTTTGCCGTAGTTGGTCAGAGAACATTTCTAGCATACCACAGCCATAGCTAATTGTGCTATGTCCATCTTGATTAAACTGATACTTCATAAAGCATCTTCCTTTAATACTCATTAATTGTGGTAGATTATTTCCCATCATATACTACAGCCTTTTTTTTTCCCATCTATTGCACCAAAGGCCCTGAATCCTTTTTACTCCACATTAAGAGATTAAGACTTCTTGACCAGTTAAATCGTTTTTCTTAGTGCATTAGTCTTTGTTGCCTTCTGGTACAACTTCCTATTTTTGGAGACAGAAAAAATAGAATACAATGGATATTAAATTAGAGGTATCTCTTCTTATAGTGGTTGTCAGGCTTAATCTTGCCCATCAACATCTTTTATACTCTTTCCTGGTAACCTCGAAGTCTGCAAGTCTGAAGAAGATACCAATTGGAACTAAATTCTAGAATGTAAACTTTTTAATCTTTTTTTTTAATATTAATGTTCTATTTCATTTCTAAGTACTGTACTTCTGCTATGAGAATATTTAAGATAACTACAGTACATTTCTGACTAGAGGGAGCAGAATTAAATCACTTACCTTTTGGATGTTTTTTAGAAAAAGCATTAGGGCACAATTACTATCAAAACATCTGCATGGGCTTATTTCTGATGAAAAAGACTAGATTTCTTTACTGTGAAAGATACTGAGGCTGAATCTTTGATTCTGTTCCACTCTGTTAAGTCTATTTTCTTTGCAGACATTTAACAGTAAACAGACTGTAATGTGTTTCATTCTCTACAGACCCAAACCGAACCAGCTCCCAAAAAGCTCCCTGTGTTATTTTCAATATTTTGGTCTGTCTGTTCCTTCACTTCGTATTTTTCCATTGTTATGTACCTGTTAATGAGTGCAAACAGCAGGATTTTCTTAATTAAGATCAGCAATGTAGATAGCTTGAAAAATGTTACAAAAGAGGTACATGAATACACTGCCAAAGAAAAATCCAGTATTGCAAAAAAGATGCCATATATTTTTCAGCCAGCATATGAAAATTGTTTTTGTTTTGTTTTTGTAAATATGTATTTGCTATTTAGAATTAAAACTGGTGATACTTACCGATGTACTTGTTAAAATTATTCTATATCCACTATTACACAAAAATAATTCATAACCCAATAGACTATTTTCACAAGGAATTCTTTTACTGCTTAAAAGGGGTTACTGCAAGAAATACATCATAGATATGAGGAATAGCTGCTCAAGTATTTTAGAAGTGATCTGTCATAAACCTAAAAATAAAATACAAATGTATATGCCAAATCATCATCAGACCGCGTGTATGCTGTTTAAATTTGAAAAGAAGAACTTCAAAATGAAGCAGTGTACTTGAAAATCATGAGTCTAACACTTTCCAGGAAGGAGATGAGACTGTGCATGGGAGAGATAACAGCAAGTTTAAAATAGTTCTTTCACAATCTCGTTTACACTCCCAAGCCAAAACAGAGCATTTTTATCTTAACATATGTTCCAGATTTCCTTTTAGAACACAGATCGCTCAAAAATTCCGCCATTCAAATGATCAAAATAAACCTTTAGCTTGAAGCTCTGAACAGGTTGAACAAGTATTTTTAGCAAAAGCAATTAAAAACTTCTAACAATCCATCTATTGTAGATAGTTAACAGCCTGTCTGTGTTAACCACATGCTTCCTTCAATCTTCCCATCACCACATCCACCCACTGCCTTTGTGGACACTTCCTGAACTCTGTGAGAGGAGCCACCATTGGCAACATATCATATGTGTCTGGGGACAGGCAAATGACAAAAACATGACAACAAAAGGAAATTATGAGTGACAGTAGTATGGCCTTAGGTTCATTGAGTGACATGCCACTTTTGGCTAAGATTACATGTGGCCTGTCAAATGTGATTTAGCTCTTAGAATTATTGACGGTCTGGATGAATAATTGTTGGAGATATCAGCCATCAGCAAAGTTCATGGCTGATAAAAAAGGACAAATGCAAAATTTTCCATGTGGGACAGATTCCAGAAGACTAGAGCACAGCTTTTGTAACAAGTAGTCTGAGCAAGTGGACAGCAATTTGAGTGTTAATTCACCAGCATGTGTCTCTGATGATGAAAACTCATTACATGGCGTGGCCAGGAGGATGAGGGAAGGGAATTTTCCCACATGAGGCAATTGTGAGTCTGCCTATGGAGTACTGTGTCCAGCACTGACCCTCTGGTACAGCAGATATCAGAAAATTGAAGTGAGTTCATGGCTGTGGGGCAGGATGTGCAGGACACCAAAGGGAACTGGGGCAGCTGTTCACCTCTGCTTTGTTACTGGAACAGGCTGCCCAGATTTATTTTAGAGTTTCCTTTTCTGGAGATATTCTGGATTCTTTCCTGTGTAACCTACTGTAGGGAGCCTGCTTTAGCAGGGGGTTTAGGCTATATGATCCCTAGAAGCCCCTTCTGATACTGTGATTCAGTGACTGTTATCTCAAACAAGGCAAGTCTGTGGGATGACTAACAGTGCCTTAAATTTTAGATGCTGGGAAGGTGACTGGAGCAGAGCTAGACACCTCTCAGAGGTACACACTGAAAGCATGAAAGGCAACAGTTACAGGTAGCAGAAAGGAAACATCCTATTAGGTTTAAGGAATAAAATTCACAGTGAAGGCTGCCTGACACTAGGCTGGGCACGCAGGGAAGCTGTGTGTTTCCACCCCTAGCAATTTCTACCCAGAATGTGAACGGACAAGACCTGCCTGAACTTTGAAATTAGGTCTGAGCTCCAGATGTCCCACCCAACCTGAACTGTGTTGTGAGCTGCAGAGATGTCAATAATATTGTTCTGTGACAAAGCAAGACCCAGAGGATTGAACCTAAAACTTCTGTTTGCCTTCTTTTACTCCGTTTCTTTTGGAGTACTTGTTTCTTTACGTTTCTCTCCAGCCTCCCACTTTCTTCCTCCCTCCTGAGACCAGCTGTTTGTGGTGCTCTCTGCCCACCTCCTCCTCTCCTCCCACTCCCCCCCAGCGGCTTCATATCCTCTCAGCTCCATCCTGCTTGTTTCCACCTAGATCCCCACAGGCAACGCTAAAACTGCTCATCTGTGTTGAAGAATTCTGACACATGGCGGCAGATGCTATAGGGCAAATGCTGCAGAAGTAGGCTGGAGGGAGCAAATACTTTTTTACCAGTGCATATCTTGATGTTATGAACTTTGGATAGCTCAGAGCTACTACACTGAACAAAAAAATAATAATAATTAAAAAAAGAAATAAAAAAACCTATTTAGTCAGTGTACAAAGCAGAAGTTTCTCTTATCTTTTAAATCTGAAACACCCAGCTTCGTGCCTTAGAGCTCTTCAAATGCAGTTCTTTTCTATACACTTTTATGAACATCTACTCAGTCATTTTGACTAGTAATTTTGAATACTTTTCAGGGAGGGAGGAAGAATAACTGGAAAGCTTGGGTAAATTGATGACCTTAGCTTGATGTAACACACTGACTGTTCTGGCATGAAGTTTCACGGGTACTTCTACAAGCACCTACTTGTAAGGTGGCTCTGAATCAGATCAAATGTTGATATCAAGGTTTAGCAGTGTTTTATCTGGGTGCAGCCTGCTCTCAAACAATCTGTACTTAGGTCTTCAGAGAGAAAAAGAAGAAAGGGAGCCAGCTAGAGCAAGAAGTCACAAACGGATGAGGGTATGAAGAAAATGAAGCAGATTGGACTAATTTTGATCCTCATGTCACACTGTGAATTTGCCCAGCTACAGAACTGCCCAACAGCCTCACAAAATCCCTTCCCTTAGATATATCCTTATAGTGTTACATCTCCATCCAGCTTCTTTAGATGAAACCAAAATGCAAATCGTACTGTGTAATAACACTGACATTACATAATAATAGTATGACATAATGGGTGCTCTTGCCCCCTTACTTCCTTTGATACTTTTACTGTTTCTTGAAGTTGTGGGATGGAAAGTCATGTAAGGCTGCTGTCTCTATCTTGTTAGCATGCTTTACATCACAGAGGGTCTGCAGGTTTCCAGTGAAGTCCCCTGAGAGCCCACTGCTCCCTGTGTGAAGGAACAGGAGATCCTCCTCTTGTGAGATCCTCTGATGACTGCGAGGTTGGCTGCACCTCAGCATTTTGAGAAAAGTTTATTCTCGTCTGCATTTCAGTTTCTCACTGCAAAATCTCCAGAATCATTTCAGTCACCTCTGTGAATTAAGGCATGCAAGAAAATCATGAAAGAGAAATGCAATATAGTTTCTGATTTGCCATTGCCCTATGTCTGTGCTAAATTTTGCACTACTCCACTTCATTCCAGTCCTCTGTAACTCTGCCAACTGTGTTGGCAGCTCTGAGTAAGTCAAGTCTACAGCTCATGCATAGCAGAATGTGCTGTGCAGTGCAGTAGTGGGGAAAGATAGAGGAGTACAGAAAACTAATCCTACCCAAAATGTGGTTTTGCAGATGACGGTGATGTCATGCTTTTGACAACTACTGGTTCATAGTCCATATGGGCATTAACACTGTAAAACTATTTATTATGCTTTATCTATCATATTATATATTATATATTGTAGTATTAACTGCTATATAACTGCTGTTATAAAGCTTCATATTTTGAAAGCACATACAATTCTGAGTTGATAAATCTCCTCGTCTTAATCTTGCAAACTCTGCTGGCATCAAGCAGAGTTCACGACAGATATATTTAGAAAGTGGAAACAAGTATTATGCAACTTCTTCCACAAATGCCTGACACAGGCTGTCCACCTCCAGTATTTACAGTCAGCAATGCAGAACCACTGAACAGAGTAAGGTACTGAATCTAAAATACTCTATGAATAGTAGAAGAAGGAAACCTTGTAAAATAAAACTTATTATCATTTGATATGAAGAGTGATGTGCCTGTGTGTATGGGAACTGTTGAATCATGGCCTGAACCACTGATCGATCACCTGAGGTGAGCACTGTGTCAGCCACAGGAGCACAGGAGAAGGTAATTAACCTGTGTGACCAGAAGGGGATGTAGTCTGGTTCCACCTCTCCCAGACCCTATTTAAGGGCTGACCACCACTGGGGCAGGATCTCTTGCTGGAGATCCCTGCTCTGTGGAGTTCCAGGCAAGACTTGACTGTCAGTGGCAGGTGAGCCTTTCCTAATTTACCAGTTGTCTTTTTACCATCTGGATAAGCCATACAAAAATATACCGTCCACCTTCATTATTTTGTGTGGGTACTGTTCTTTTGGGGTATTCACCCTACACTGTGAACCAGCATGTGTGCAGTACTAAGACATTCCTAAAGCTGCGTGTCTGATAGAGACGCCATAGGTCACCTCACAGGTACAGCTGCTCCAGGAACCACAACAAAATACAGGGGCTGATCTACAGGTCTCATTGGTGTTCCCCTTGGTGCAGTACAAGGAACAGGGGCAACCTATTATGGATATAGTACTGTAATTTCCCTTGATAAGTAGGGACTTGTTCTTTTCTGGGATTAGCAGAGATGAGGGAGGAGCAATGTAACCTGAACAGAGAGGAGTGAGGATATATCCCAGAGGAAAAAGGAGTCATTTTCCCTTGGGAAATGATATTTCCTGGCCATTGAATTATCCTGTTTGTGCATGCAGAAATTGTCAGTTTATCATATGTGTATTATATGACAAGATTTTGTGAATAGGACCACAGGCACCCAAAAAGAGGTAGATTCTTCCTTCTCTCTTGTGTACCTCTGTAAAGGCCTTATAATTTTGATCACCACCCAGATAAGCAAGCTGCAAAGCCTTCAGGTAAAAGAACATCATTTAGTCATACTGTAGAAATAATTTACAGTACAGTACAATATTTGGAAGATAATGAAGACAAAGTTTATGAAAGCTATTAAATAACCAATCCCCAGCATAAATTTAGGAGTGGAATTACAAGATCTGGAAAGTTGTCTGCACAGCAGCTGAGTCTATTAATAAAGCATTCAGCCATGTCACTATAATAAGTTAGTTGACATTCGTATCCATTCTTTTTTTGTCTCATGTAATGGATTCTCTGGCGTGAAATCAACTTTGCTTGATTTAGGTTCAAACAAGATAATTTCTTATCTTCTAACTGTTGAAATATTGAGTAACCAATAACTGATGGCACTTGCTCGAGCAGTTTGGCTTCACCAGCCTTCACCAGCAAGAACCTCACATTCAGCTCATAGCATCATCAGCAACAATTTGGGCAAGGTCTTTAGATCTTTGTTTTCCTCTTCCCTACTCCCTCCCTTTTTTTTTTTTTTTTCATTAACAGATTTCCCTGCTATCATTTACTTGTGCTTTAGCCTCACCAATGGACAATTACAGGATCAACTATGATCTGCCTTAGTCTCACTTCTGTGTTGGAAATACTGTGCTCCTAAGGCTCTTGCTTGGCTCCTGTTCCCTGTGGATATTCTCAGATGTGTCTCTGTCTCGAAAATGATGGTCTTGAATTGAGTTAAAACTAAAAGTTTCACCAAACAAAGCTTCAGGAAGAAAAATAGGAAATATTCCTTGTGGAGGAAGAAGATGGACCTTTTTGCACCTTTCTTGGAGAGCAGGGCATTTGCTATTTAATGACTTGCCAGAGTAATGTTTTCTTCTGCTTCCCATCATGAAATTTGACTGTTGAAGTCTTTCTCAAGACTTAGAGTTGCAGTTAGAAGGAATGTGTTTATATTTTGGCAATTTTCAAATAGTACACAAACCTTTTGGCATGTTTGGTGTGAAATGGAATATGGGTAAGACTTCTGATTTCAGATAATGAACTGTACGAATCTGAGGTGCAAAGGGAAAAGTTCACCTCTGTGCTAGAGCAACTTGCAGACAGATGGTTTAGATTTAAAGAGTAGCAGGATTTCTGGGAAAATTACACAGGATTAATAAAAATGTAAGTCGAGTTCAAGCTCAGTTCACCAGAAATCTAGAGGCAAGAGAATAAGAAACTCTGCTTCAGTTTGGTTTGGAAAAAACAGAAATGAATCTGACAAGAAAAATATACTGGAAAATCTTGCTAGTCATTTACCTTTCTGTTAAAATTTCAGGGAATTATCCATATCATTGTAAGTACTTCATAGCATTTTTACCTTCAGCTTATAGTTTATAATTTGTTTGTTGATATACATTTGACCTTTAAAGATAGGGTTCCAGAGTAAGGTTTAGCAGTACTCAGATACCACCTACTCCATCCCCGAGAGATGGAGATTATCAATTGAGAGCTGAAATTTATTGATTCTCTTAATGTGTCTTTTTATTCAGGTGCAGGCATCTGGGTATTAAACACAACCTTTTATTTTTTTTTTTATTTTTTATTTTTTTTTTTACAATAGCAAAAGATTTAAGTTTGGGTTTTCAAAATGTCTAGTGTTGGTTTTGCTACATTCTGGGAAGCTTCCAAATTCAGCTTAGTGCACTGCTGAGACCTGGTTTTCAGCAGATTTCTGCTTTACTCTTTCTAAGAACACTTTTGGACAGGTTCTTCTACTGAAGCTCTCAAAAAATAAAGCTTTCAAAATCAGTAAAGATAACACAGCTGGTTTTGGGGATAAGGCTTTGTTTTCCTGGGAAAAAGAACTATCCTCTAACAGAGCTGGCGCATCATTCTGGAAGAGCTAGATATATTAGCAAATGCAGGGATCTGGAAGGGCAAATCCCATGCAGCTGGTTAATGTAAACATTATCCACAGCTATTGACACTGGCTGACATCTCAATGCCAGTGGGAAGTTTGTACAATACTAACAGGGCCATGCAAAAATCTTTTTGTCTAAACACATTTGAGCTATTTGGCAGCCAAATAATGGATTGATGGTAGATAGCAGTGGATGCCACAGTAAGATAATTTGTTTCAGTAGGGTGAGATGGGTTCCAGGGTAGCATGACAGAGTGGCTCTTAGTGGTTTGGGTTGTCCTTGGTGGATTCCCACGCTGGAGAAATGGTGATGAGTTATGATCTGATGTTTCTCTTTGCCAGAGACTTTATGGCTCCCTCTGTGCTAGTAAACTTTGTGGTGCCTGGATTGGCTCCCAGACACAGGAACACCATCACTCATACTAGTAAGCTGTCAGAATGATCCTGCGCCTTTGCCAGCTGGGGCCCTTTCAAATGGTTGCCAGGCACAGTTTAGGAATAAGGACAATTTGTGGATCATTCCCAAAAACACTTTGTATGTCAGTCTCTTCTTTAGGCAGGATTTTATTCATGTAGATGTGGGCAATACCAGTGGGAAATTACTGGGCATAGTTAATTGGTATAGATGTAGACTCTTGGCCTATCTGTTGAAAGAAAGTTTTGGAAATTGATAATGCTTTTAGTTTCTGCTTTTCAAATGTGAAGAAAATTGTTGCCAGTTGTTATGGTAGGCATGAGTGAACCAAAAAGCATCTGCAAATCTCTCATATTTTTCCATATTGGAGTATGGGAACTAGGTCATTTATAGAATGCAGTGAAGTAGTTTGAGGTCTGTGTGGGAGGAAGGAGTGGTAGATTGATTGGATTTTTATTATTTTTGTTTCCGACCCTGACTTATGACACTTGCAATAGTAATAATGTACTATGATATGATGTAATGTGCTATGACATCAGCACAGAGAGCCATACCTGGGCTCATAAACAGGGGGGGTCTTTCTGTTTGTGGTCCTGAGGCACAGTAAGGCATTGCTTGGAATCTGTGAGTAGATGAAGCAGTGCAATCAAGCATACTGTCTGTAACTAGATGATTATACTCTCTAACTCAAAAAGAAAAAATAAAAAAAATTGCTCGTATGGTCTGTAGCATATGGTATGTATTGGCAGAACGTGGTAAATTCAGAGATGCACGTTAGCAGTGACTCCAAAGTGTAAACAATAATAAAGAATGAACTACCACTAAAGAGAAGCTCTTCCTGCAGCACTTAAGCTGACCTCTGCAGAGCAATTGGTTATGCAAGGACTGCACCAGTATTCATCTAGTATGTCCTAGTAGATTAAGGTAATCTCTTGCAGTGTGCAGTTGTATCTGCAACTGGTAGCTGATTTGGATGTGAGGATACTGTGGGCTTCTCAGCGCAGTCATGTTGTTCACGTGCACAGTAGTGACCAGGAAGTCCTAGGATGCATGTGCTTGCAAATACAAAAATAAGTTAGAGATTTTCTGACAAAGAAATTTTGTTATTAATATTATATATTGTTATACAATATTGCCAAGAAGTGTTGTTCTGTATGTGGAATATGTGTAAGAAAATAATGGGAAGAGCAGCATCAGTGAACTGTGTAAAGCAAGAGCAATGGATGATCATGCTATCTTGACTTGGAGAAAAGCATGTTTTTTGGCTAATTGGCAGCACTGCTTTATTTGTTTGGTTTTTATTTTTTGTTTGGTTTTCTTTTTTCTTCATGGAAAGAACATACAGGAGGTACCAGGAAGCTGGCCTTTTGGCAGTCGAAGTATGTCCTAGCAGAAACAAAGCAGTAAAGATTCACACAGTGTTTTCCTTCATCCTTCTCTACATCAAGCTGGCCTCTCAGCTTTGGCTCCAGATTTGATCAGCAGCTGAGGCTGACTGGGGACGGACTTGAGGAGTGACCCTGTTATCACAGGAGTGGTCTCCTAGGACAGGCTCAGAAATGTCAAACAGTTGAAAATAACATACACATTTCAGTGCTGCTGAAATACTCTTTGAAAAACAAGAGAAGATGAGTCACCAGATAAGATGAATGAATTCCCATGAAGAGCTTAAGGGAAAATCAGTGGAAGTAACTATGCTTGATTTTTAACTAACTTTGAAGGAAGTGAGGAAAGATGCATGCTCATTTTCTTTCTAACAGCTACCATTAAGCTGAGGTGATCTATCTTGATCTACCTTTAACTTAGCCTGAGATTCTACAGCACAGTTCTGACTCAGAGATAGTTCCTTCCATTTTTAGTTTCCTCTTCTCTTCCTTTTTTAATTACTGTTGTTTGTATACACATCTAGTATGGCTTACATTTTAAAGTAATGTTTTCTTGCTTTGTAAACAGCCAGATACCAGCTGTGGTGTACTGGTGTGATGGCTGCAGAAGACACCTGTGCAGCACTGACAGCTTGATGCCATGGCTGGGCCAAAGTCAGGCCTTGTTCCTGCAGCAGTGACCACAGACTCATGCTGCTGGTACCCCAAGTGGGATGGGTGGCTGCTGATGGGGTCTCCAGCTCAGCTGGTAGCAGCTCTCCAGAATCAGTGTCTGGTAGTGATAGCTTGTGAGAGGCCACGTGCTGCTGCAGCCATCATTCTCACTGCATGTGTTCAGTCTGCTCTGCACAGAGGTGCAGGAGGCTCTGGAGCACAGAATCACAGCGTCATAGAATCATTAAGGCTGAAAAGGACCACTAAAGATTATCTAGTCCTGATATCAACCTATCACAACCACGGCCACGTGTGGCAACATGTTTTTCAAGTAGAAACAGGAGATCCCTTATTTTCTGTCACTAAGAGGTTCTGTCTTCTGCAGCTGTTCTATCATGCCTGGTTTTCTGGTTCAGACCTAATTCTGACAGCATGTCTCCCAGCGTGTCTGGTGTGATTGTTGCTCTATGTTTTTAAATTCTTTTCTGTTTTCTACTTTGGATTTTTATTAATTTTTTTTCTGTATTTACTACTTTTCATCATCAATATTTTTTTTACATGCCTATGGATTTCTTTTGGGTCTCCATATTCATATTTTAGTTACCTCAATCTACATCAGGCATGTTCTCTTGTTCATGACATCCAGTTATTTGTAGCACACATTAGACTAGTCTGCTGCGGATAGTTCTGGAATTATTTATTTTGTGACCAGCTCTGCAATTTGTCTCCTTCCAGTCCCTAAATTAGCTGCCATCTTTAATAAAATCAAATGTTTCACAGCATGAAAATAAAACATTTTCACATCATTTCACCCCTGGGTTATGCACAGCTTCTTTTCCCAGCAGCCACTCTCCTTGTCGTGGTGCTCCCAAGGAAGCACTGCACCCTGATGCTGCAGTCACAGTGAGTTTTGTTGGTCCAAATCCAAACTTGGTAGCTGTGCTTAGCCAGCTCACTTTTTTGTCTGTTTAAAACACAGTTGTTGACTTGGTGATTGCTGCCTGGACATTTGTCAAACCTGACAAGCCCTGCTGTGGCTCCTTGTTTCTGACAGCCAGCATTATCTTTGCCAAAGCCTAGGCAGAGCAGTGCACATCTTTGTAGAGAATACTGCTTTTTGTGGAACACTCATTTGCAACAGCACCTTATCTGGGGCTGGGGCAGGAGCAGAAAGGTGAACTACAGCAGCCCTCTGTTGCTCACAAGGTGTTCTTAAATGCAGGCATGTGACTGCTGGATGTTCTATCCTTTCTAAGGCATTTACACCTTTGTGTTTTCTTCCCTGTTTATGTTGGGCTGGTAGAAGTGGAGGAAACAGTAGTGAAAGTTGTTTTGGTGTATCAGCCTTATGAAATAAAAACTGTCCACAGGTCCAAATTGCCTGGTTTCAGCAGGCTATTGCAAGGGTGTTCAGCTCAGGCTGATGTCATACACAGCTCTCTGGTGTGCAGCAGGACGCACACACAAGTGACTTTTTGCAGCACTTTTCTACACTCCTCTTTAAAATTCAGATCTGAACGTGTGTAAGTGGCTGTAGATCAGCTTCCTGAAGAAAGCAGCCATTAGGATTCCAGGGCTGCTTTGTGGAGCTCCCGTGAATGTGACGATGTTCAATATCATCCTCCTTTTGCATGTGTATAGGAAGTATACCATCCCAGGAAAGAGGACTTGTCTTTACTTGGTTAGAACCTTTTGCTCACTGAAACTGTGCCTTGATAACAGTGTTAGGAAGGCTGGTGGACATGGCATGGAACAGTTTAGAAAGGAAAGTCACTATTGTTTTGCAGGCATTGCTATTAGGATAAGAGAAACACCTGGATCTTAGTTTATAGCAAACAATGATGTATACTGTGGTCTACAGTTTCATATGTTTCAGTCTGCAGCCAAGAGTCAATTTTCCATAGAATACTTTTTTTTTTTTTTTTTTTTTTTTT
>VXAB01000882.1:0-154229 GCA_013399175.1 Odontophorus gujanensis
AGACTGGGCTTGCTTTTAGACTTGGGTGACGGTGTGTACGTTCATTGCTGTTCATAGTGGTCAGTGTTCGGAAGTTCAGCTTCAACAACTGACATTCCCATAATGGCTCCCAGGCAGAAGGGATGCATTCTCTGAAGAATAGTCCAAGTGGAAATAATGAAGAATAATGAATCAGCATCTTGTATCAGATCTTACATTGTTTCTTGGAGGGAGTTGCTTATATTTCCTCTTGCCTTCATCCTCTTTGCTTTTACATTGCTTTCTTTTTTTTTTTAAGGACCTGGAGAGGAAGCTCAGTTTTTGGTTTAAGGCTTTAGAAGACTCAGAAGAAGAGGGGAATCCTTTCATGTAGGCGGGTAAAGGAATAGAATCATCTTGATTCTCTGATATTTAAAACACTTCTCACATAAACCATAGCAGGGGCTTTCTGTCATAATTTTAAACCATCCTGTTTAGGAAGAGCTGCTTTCTTTGTGCCAACACACTTCGTTCTGCAAGTAAGGGTTTTTTGTTATCTTGTTTTTTAATATCTAGAAGTGACTTTGTAAGTTTTTCACTGATTTCAGGGCCCTACTAAACAGACTGGGTTTGTATGGTTTGGCCTTGTTTAGGATTATATCCTGAAGGCAGATGTGCCATTTTGGGTGGCCAAAAGTGAGTAAATACCCAAGTAGCTCTGCCATGTGCTGCAGGGGGGAGTTGGGAAAGAATACATCCTTGTTTGGAGGGTAGCATCTATCTTAGTAGTAGATGTTCCTCCCTAACAAATACTAATTGGGATACTGCAGTCAAGATGAAAACTCAAACATGTTCTGGTAATATCTGGTGAAAGAGTAAATTTACAGAATCACACACAATCACAGAATTATATGGTTTGGAAGGGACCTCCAGAGATCATTAAGTCCAAACCCCCTGCAAAGCAAGCTCCCTACAGCAGGCTGCACAGGTAGGGGTTACCTCTATTTCTATGTAGCACATTGGTTTTTTTTGCTCAAGGGTGAAAAAAACAACAGAAATAAAGAAATTACCAATGCAATTGATTTTTGAACAGAAAAGCCACTGTTGGCCATGGTTATTTCTTAGCATGTTTCTTATCGGATGGACTGAGGGGAGGACTTTGCAGTGCTGCTTCAGACTCTGGTCTGTTTGTCAGGGTTGTGACTCACTGTTGATTCAGAGGAGGAAATGGTTTGGCTATTTTTTTCTTCTGATGTTGTCTTCTATTTAAGGTCTTTCTCCTCTTCTTTGGGGCAGCAACACAAATGTAGGCAACTCTTGTTCAGGTGCACCTTGGTTAACTTTGTCTGCAGCCGCTGTGGGACAGAAGACGATGGACAAATGGTTGTTAGCACACTTGTGGTGAGGGGATGTTGGGAGTGAGTAAGAATGAAAACATCAATGAATAAAACTACAAGACAGGTTCTGAATTGTGCTGATCTACCACCAGAATGTTTCAGATCTGGTGAGACAGCTGTTTCTCTGATAATCTACAGGAATACAATGTGGTATGCATTATGATTTGGATATACCTTAACATACTTTATTCAGGATGTGAATTATTTAACTGGTACTATAAACAGTCATCTGTGAGGACATTGGATTTACCCACTCCTAAGCCTTATTATACTGTGTGTGTATTATCCTATGCAAACTAATTTGTTGATGTGAAAGGGTGTGACTTAATATCAGAGTTCCTGGGAACAAGATGTGAGCAGCTCTGCTTTGCCGCTTCTCCATGGTGCAGTTCACTTGAATTTGCTTATCACAGTTATCAGCTTCAAGGCTCTTCCTTCGAAAGTGTTGTTTGCAACCACTGTCTGATAAATAACTTGTAATTCTTACATAGTTGCCAAACTGCTTTGGAGGGAAGTAGTCTTGCCTGGCTAAATTTTGGTAAAAATAGCTCTCACAAGCTTCTTTGCAACCTTCTGAACAAATCATAGTATTAGATGTTTGGCTGGGGAGGGGAACTTGACACAGGTGCCTTTAAGCCATAGGTAGGAGCTTGGTTTCCTCTGTTTTTCCATTGTATCAGAGAAGAAAATCAGACCTGTTATGGGAAATCAGAGTTGATTTTCTATTGAGCTCTCACATAACGCACCATGCATGTGTTACCCTGGCATCAGCAATCTTCCCCTTTGCTTTAGCTTGACTGGGATTTGGACAGGTTACTCGGCCTGTATGATCCTTATCTCACCTTTTACAAATATACTGATTGCAAACTTTTTAGTTAACAGTCTGTTTGTGAAGTTTAGTTCACATTTACCAAGTGCTTTGATGTGAATCATGTTAGCTTGTTTACTACAAAGGAGCATTAACTAAATTGTCATTCTAGACTTGGCGTACATACTGGGTAATTTAGTTCCTGGTGACTGCTTTAACTGTAAAAGTAACCACAATAAAACTTTACAAAGAGATTGCCAAATGGGTGGGGTAAGGGGAAGGTGCTGCTCCAAGGTGCAGTGGACATGGACCAGGCTGCCCAGGGCAGTCAGCACAGCCCCATACTACCAGAGCTCATAAAGCATTGGAACACTGCTCACAGGTTTTGGGTTTTGGGTGGTCCTGGGTGGAGCTGGGAGTTGGACGCAATGATCTTTGTGCGGTCCTTCCAACTTGGCATTTGCTATGACTTTAGAGAGCCTTGTAAGGGACTCAAAAAAGAGAAGCAGACACAGAGACAGATTGTTTCTGGCTTAGGGCATGTCAGTGTTGACACTGTTGTCATATACATGAAGCTGTCATCTCTCTGAATTACTCCTAGATTAGGGAAACAATAGGAACAAAAACCACCGTATTTCTCAACTCTGAGCATTAAAGTAGGGTTGGTTCCTCAAATGAGCAATTTGCAGACATTGCAGCACAAACAAGAAAACATGCCTCCATCTGTGTCAGAGCTATAACTCATGCTTTTGTTGGGGTCACTTATTAGTTGGCTGTTGTGATTTTATGATTTTTTTTTCTAATTTAGATATTGAATAAAAAGCCTGAAATTGGGAGGCTGGGATGTGTTCCCACAAGCTCTGAGCTGGGCCTTTGTACAGGTAATTTGCGCTGGGGGTTAGCTCTGCAGCTGCCATCAGTCTGCCTGTACCCATTCCCTCTGACACACTGTGCTTGGTTTGGACTGAGGAGGACTCTTCGTAGCAATATCAAATCTGTCTGTACAGCAGTGTGTTCCTGCAGAATGTTTGGGTGTTATTTTTATGTGGTAAATCCAATCTTTGCATTTGTGCAGTGAACCAGGAGGATCCCTGGAAACTTTTCCTCTAAAAGGAACAGCTGCACTGTGCTTTGTGAGCTTTCCTCCTCTGGTCCAGGAGAGCAGGGAGGATGGATCCTCAGCTCAGCATGCGGTGTGAAATCCTGCCAAAGCAGACAGTGAAGAAACAGTTCAAACTGGAAATATGTAATTCAGCCTGCTTAATGTAAAATAGTAAATATATATATATATCCACAAGGCATAAATTTAACGTGTGGCCCTTGGTGGACTTCCTGCAGTCCTGGAGCAAGTAGGGTGGCTTGTTTTTGCATGTTGCTGACGGTCAGTCAGGGACGCGTGCTGGTGGGGAGGTGTTTGGGAGCTGTGTGCTTTGAGCAGTATGCGGTGGAGATGGTTTGTAAAATGACAGAGAATGGTGCCCATATGGGAGAGCATCTTTGTGCTGAATAGCACTGCAGCAAGGCAATATCTTGACCATCATGATAAGGAAGTCCTGAACTCTTCTTCTGCCACTCAGGCTTTGAGTCTGCAGAGCGCCTCAGTTATGTAGCTGCAGGTAAACCTGCCAGTGACAGGACCTAGGCATGTAGTAAGTGTTTTTTGTCTCTTCCGTTCCATGAGGTCTGACAAGGATGAAACCAGTGCTGTTCAGAACAGATTTGTTCCTTGTCCCAGACTGGCTCCTTTGGAGCTGTAAAAACCACACATGGATGGTCTCTGACAGAAGATCCAGGGGAAGGTTTATGTGGGGACGTTAACATCAACATTTATACTTCTTGTTCATTGGCACCATTTTTTTGTACTTATAGTAGTGCACTGACTTTAACGTTAAACACCTTTTTTCTCTTGGGGCAGTATGGTTTTGGTGCTTGCAGTACAACCCACACAACATTTTAACATAAAGGTGCAGATAACCATAATCTTTCAAGAGAGGATTAATAAGGATTAATCATCACAGATTAATCATCTGTGCATGTATGCACACCCTGAGGAATGTCCTCATTGCATCTCTGACCTCTGTTAGCATAAGTCAAGAGGAGCTGAAGTGGGAAGCAGGGCAGTGGAGCTCTACCTGCTCAGGTACCTGGTGCAGGGAAACACTGAGCCCAGGGGAGTGGTCCTGGTCCTTCCTGCAGCAGGGAGAGCTGCTGGAGCGATCCAGGGGCACAGGTAGCTAGCTCTGGAGGCTGTTTTCTTTCCCTGTTTTTCTTTTCCAGCTCCTCTAGGATGTGGTTAATTGTATAGTGTTGCAGTGTGGCTACAGTGGCAATTATTGTTTGTGTGAAACGAGATAGAAATGGGTGGTTAAGTCTGCTTCAGATGTAATTAAGTCTGAAATGCCTCAGTGGTCACATTAGAAGCACTCATTTTAAGCTCACTTATTGGTTTAGGCCATATCCATTTGTTATGTAAAATGGAAAAGGATTTTTTTTTCTTTATCTTTCAAATGATTTCCTGTGGAAATCAGGGAGAAAAAGAGCACTGTTTAAAGCAAAGACAGTAATGTCTGCTACAGTCTCCTTATCTTGCCAAGATAAATCAGTTAAGAAAACCCAAAACCTTTTTCTTTTTTTTAATGGAAAAAGTATCTAATCATTCTTTTTTTATTTGTCCATCAGTGCAACAAACTAAAAGTTCTTTCTCTCTCACTGTGCCCCAGAGATGGATTTCAATGGAAAGGTAGGCAGAAACTTAAATTACATTCAGGAGTAGTAGTTTCATGTGTTTTTCCATGTAAAAAAGTTCAAGAAGTCATTTGCTTCTGCCCTTAACTTGCAAGTTTCCACATCCTTCTATATACTGATGCAACTCTTTGTGAGGACGTGTTGCAACCAATTCTTATTACATGAGATGGACTTGAAAGTGTGGAAAAGTGAAACTCGCTGATCAGATGAGGAGAAAAAAAAAGTGGAAGTTGTTTGTGCAGAGTGGTTGGTAGGACATTCTCATCACACTTAGTCCCTCAGTGAGAAGAAATGAAACACCAGATGCAAATTTAGTTTAAATAGATGGAACTGCCTCGAGAGCTAAAATACCCAAACTTCTACAATTTAAAGTGGCCTGGATACAGTTGACGGGGAAAAATAGTTGTTTTATGCATTCCCTGCCATTGACCTTTGGACACAATGCTTATGTCATGGAAGACTGCAGTTTCCCATCACAAAATGTACATTTTGAGCTGTTTCAGCAAAGTGCAGAATGTGTGTTTAGGCATTTAAAAGTGACTTGCTGATCTGAACAACTGCTGTGAGGTAGTGTCCTTGCAGCCATTGGTCCATTGCAATCAAGAAGAGATGAAGATGATATCCCAAATTGGAAGGGACCCACAAAGATCACTGCATCCATCTCCTGGCTCCACCTGGAAACCCACACAGAAACACTCAAAATCCAAATCCTTGTCCAGACAGTCCTTGAATTCTGGCAGTGTGGGGCTATGGTGCCTCCCATCAGCCTCCTCTGCTCTGGGCTGAACAAACTGAGAGACCTCAGCTGCTCCTCATACATCCTGCCCTCCAGATCCTTCCCTATCTTTGTAGCCCTCCTTTAGATGTTCTTTACCAGTTTTATGTCCTGTCCTTACTTTTATGGAGATGGCTGGGAGTGCCTGTGGAAATGTTTAAGCGTCCTTTAGTTTGGAAACAACCCCTGTAGGTGTGCAGGAAACCTAAGTGTGCAGAGGCTCTACTGGGAAATAGAAACTGAGCTCCTCCCCAGGTGATGAGCATGGCAGCTGAGCCAGGAGAATGAAAAGTGAAACTACGGCACTTCAGTTATTTGAATGAGATCATTGGCAGTGAGCACTTTGAAGCATTACCTGAGCTTGAAACCATAGCTGGCTCAGCTACAGCTTGTTATTCTGCTCATCCACCCTTCATCTTTCGACTGATGCTAATGACTCAAAACGCAGGTGCAACAGGTTGGGGAAAACTCATCTGCATCTAGTGGTCCATGATGAGTAGATGAGTAGACCACTCATCTAGTGGTCCAGCATCCCCACCACTGCAATAGATAATTCCCTGTGAGGTTATTTCAGGCTGTATTTGCCCTTTTTGTTAAAGCACTCATGAAAATGTGTATTAAAACATGCGTCAGTTCCTTTTCAGTGTGGTGTTTGAATTCCAAACAAACTGTATGGAAGCCTTCTTTTGGTTAGCTAGCCTGAATAGGTTATGCTGATGGTACTTCCATGTTTGTATGATGCTGCATGCTGACATGATGGTACTCAAATGTTCACTCAACGCAGGATTGAGCCTGAGTTTTATGAACAGAACTGGGTTTGCAATATTCCATCTAATACAAAGGCAGTCCTATAAAGGTATGTGCAACCTCCAGATCTGTAACCTGACTTTAGAGAGATTAACCTCAAGCCTTCAGGAGGTGGTAGCTTCGGTTCCCTTTCTTACTCCTGACACTTATTTCTGAGAAGACAGTACTATGTAACGAAGATGAGTGATAAAGAAGATGAGTGAGTTGGCAAGTAAGATTAATGATAAATAACTGGCAAGGTGTGAGGAACACAGTCAGCAACAGGAAAAGTCGGGATCTGACTGTGGCTAGAAAACCAGCTCTGGGGTTTATTCATTTCCAGAGCTTTTTTCACACTCATTGCTTCTGCTGCAATTCTCTGCTCCCTCACATGGTTCCCAGAAGCCTCTGCTATGCTTCTGAAGGTTTTTTGCCTCAGTCCTTCCCTTGCCCCATCCCTGCAGCATTAACATCTTGAAGGCTTCATGGAAGAACGTTTGAGAAATAAGTGATTTTTTTTGTTCAGCATTAGACTGATTTCAAGAAAAAGGGTTACTTAGTTCTTCTGGAAATCTTACTATATATGACTGCCATCTGAATGAGCAACCACTCAGCTTGAAGGTCAAATTAAAACCATTACATCAGTGCAACCCCCTGAGGCTGAGAAAAAGGCATTTGCAGCAGTTGAGAGAGTTCAGAGGGCAAAGACCCAGGGCATCCAGGAGCCAGAAGTACTAATGCTCGTTTGGTATTTTCCCCTTGCCACCAGGGTAAGGCATTTTGAAAAATGAAACAAAGTGAAGTAAGCCAGCAACTATCTGAAGCCAGTGCAGCTGCTGAAACACTTCTCAGTACAGCTGAGATCCTTGAGCTGCTTTCTGAGGCTGTCTTACTGCACCATCTTGTTTGAGATGTTTGGTCTTCTGCTCTCTTATTCCTTTCAACCCTTTGTTTAGTTGATGTACTTTGATACAGTTTCCCGGAAAGGATTTAATTCTAAAACCAAAAAGTACTTAGAGCACATGGACACTGTCATACTGGGATAGATCTGTTTGTTTTTCTTCCTTTTTTTTTTTTTTTTTTTTTTTTTTTTAAAGAAAGAGAAGTGTACTTATGCCAAACACTGACTCCTCTTGGAGCCCAACTTGATCGGACTGCTGGATGTTCCATCCACTGATGACAGGTCACAGTAGTAACATGCTTCGATGGTCAGCTTTCAGCACAGGAGAAAGCTCAGTTGGAATAGTTAAACATGAAATTCTCTTCTGAGAGAAGCACTCATTCAGCTTCTCAGCCAGGAATGTTCACTTACGCGTTCACTCAGGCAGGCACAGGCAGCTCCTGAGGGCATGGATTCAGTTGCCCCGTGTAACCAATCACATGCTGTTCTCTGACAGTATTGTTCTTTATCAGCCCATTAAACATGGGCTTTCAGCCAGTGAAAACATCAGATATTTGGCAAAGCGTTTATAATTAGTAAGTGCAGAATAATGGAATCTGAGGTCTCTGAAACCATTGAGTGTGTCCATTTCCAGCTGATAATGCCATGGAGACAACAAAATGGGAAATGAAGAACACCAAATCGAAGGAGGCAGCATGAGGCGTTTGGATTTACTGCAGGGTATCTCACAGCAGCCCTGTCTCTTGCCAGAGTCTGATGCTCAGTGCCTGAAGATTTTGTAGAAAAAGCCGTTTTCTCCTCCTACTTTACCTCTTTTATGGGCATCACTATGCCGTCTTACCTGTGCCTTTTGTCGGCCTCAGATACTTGTCTTTTTTTTTTTGTTTGATAGGAGATGCACTTAGCAGGGAACACTTTCTCATGATCTTGATATATGTTGTTATGGAGGTCTGCCTGTGAAAATTTCCACCTGGCCTCAGCTTTTTCGAAGTTCATTTGTTTTGGCTGATGATCTATGATGTGGCTGAGCAGCCAGCAGAAAATGTCTGCTCTCAGGCTTGAGATTTAAAGACAGACACTTTCTGTTAAACACCTTTTTTCTTTCTTGGCCTGCATTTGACAAGCGTACTTTGGCATCTTCCACAATCACTGCCCTTTTCCTACAAACTGGCTTCCAAGCTTTTGAAGTTCTCTGTCTAGATGTCATCTTCCCATAGAAGAAATTCTCCCCTCTCATCACCGTCTGTTATGGGGGGAGCCTGTACAGCTGTGTGGGACACAACAACAGCACAGGAAAAAGGGTTTTTGCCCTCAGCCTGGTAGGTCTGAAGACAGAGGAGTCCATAAGGACAGTTGCACCCCAATTGAGCTGCATGGGATTGGTAACATCTTTGATTTATTGTTTTATTAATTATTATTTTTCTCCAGAGGAGAGCGAAGAACTTGGTCTGTGAACTTTCTTATTGACAAAAGGATTTAGCAGCTCCATTCTGTGAACAAAGCAGGATGATGTGCCAGCAGCACCATGCCAGGCCAACTGCAGCTCATCTGCTGTGGGTCCTGGCAGCCCCTTCTGCCCTGCCCTGCCCTTCCTCTCCTTTGCATCAATAATATTGGTCCTGTTTCCTCATCACCGTTTGGTATGCACAACTCAACCGTGAGCTGTAGGCTCCTTTGGCTTCTGTTTTCAATCTGAAGTCCTGTGCAAGAGGCTGAGATCTGGGGGATTTGCACTGGGGGGGGAATCACAACCACACTCACAGGCTCTCCTTGCCAGCGTGATGACAGTATCCTTCCTGTTCAAAATAAAGGCTCAGCTCACACAAAGCATTTCTTCTAAATGCCTGGAATGTGGGAAAGGGAAGGTTTTCAGCAGTGTGGATTCAGTGCTGCAGCCTGCATTTGATTAAGCCAGCAGAAAACCAGCTGCATTTGTGTCTCTTGCCAAGCTCATAGCTATACTTCTGTAACTGATATAATCAGCAGCCTTGCTGGGGGGCTCCACAACAGCCAACAACAAACCCCCCATGCAGCCTGCTGCTGGCCACACTGCTGCGTGCAGGCAGGATTCTGCTTTTGTGCAGCAGAATTGATCTCAGCACTGGAGTTACGTTCCTTCAGATCCCAGCACCCTTGTCCCCCAGTGCTAGGCAATGCTATGTCCACGCAGAAGCTTCTTCCAAAACGAAGAGTTATTTTTCCACCAAGTGTCTCCTTTCTTCCCCTCTGATTGTTTCAAGGTGTTTTGTGTTGCCATTGAGCAGCTTTGGAGTGGAAAAGCATGTGAGCTCTTTGCAGCTGTTTTGTAGACGCTTGGCTGTTCAAAACCGGAATTGTGCTGTCCTAGTAAATGCTTGTTTCTCTTCTTGAGAGCCACAGGTCACTTACAACGGGCCGTGAGTTTCACTTTCAGGTTCTTGGATGCACTGCATTTCCCTGATGCAGGGAGCAGTGGGGCACTGGTTTAAATATAACTAACTCTTCTCGAGTTCTGAAGCAGAAAGGAGGATATTCAATCTTTCCAAATGGTTTAAACAAGTAAAAACATTTAAATGAAATAAAAAATTGGACCTCTTTGAATTTCAAAATGCACTTTTAAAAACAAATTAAAAAATTTTCTTCTGTGACATTTTGTAATTGGCTCCCAATTCAAACTAGCTTCTGCAGCTTTTGTTTCCCCAGAGGGTTCAGACCAAACCTTGCTTTGTCCTCAGCCCATCTTTGTTCTCTTTCCCTCAGCTTATTGCTATAGCCTGAGCCATTCTCCTTGAGGGAGAGGGGTAATGCTCATGTCTTCATCACTGAAAGCTGGGACAAAACAGAGGCAGAAGCAGAGAGCACCTCGTTACCAGAAAGTCTAGATAAGCTTTCATTAAAATAATGAAGCAGAAGGGGTCAGTTAGGCTAAGGGACCACGGCTACTTTGAATTAAGATCAACCTCCTTCTTGTGAAATGCTTGAGGAGCCGCAGATCGCAAGGAACCAGATGCTCCACTCCTAGCTATAATCCCACCCTCAGAGTCAGATCCAGACCCAGCACTGCCTGGAGGGAACTCAGCACACTGTCTTTAAAATGTGTAGAATTGAAGCCAAAATGGACATCTGGAGCTAGAGCATCTCCTGGGCTGGGTAGTTATTCTGCAGGGTCAGGCAATCAGCATCACAATTCAGAAAGCAGGATGCAGATTCTGCCACAGTCTCATTTTGCACGTCTGTATTTCTTGTTATATGCAGTGTTTTATTACAACACCTTATGACTAGGGAAGCCTCATCCCATGAAAGAAAAGCATGAACATTACTTGTGTAACAGCCTTTTGGGTGTCAGGTGTAAGCTAAGGAAAAGCAAACGTGCATAATATATGGTGAGAGGAAGGAAGAAACCTTCCTCCATGCTACTCCACACTTCATTTCTTCTCTGTTTTAATGTGCTTTGGAGTGAAATGAAATAAATGCATGTTTGCAATCCATATTTCACAGCAAGTAGGAGAGGTGAACAGGAAGTTCCTTTGTTCTGACCATGAGCTCCTAGTGAATCACCAGTAGAGACCAGAGCTACAAAATGGGGCAGTCTGTTTGACCTGTGCAGTGCTCCTGGCAGCGATGCATCAGTGTTTGTGTAGGGATTATTTTACCAGCAGCACAGAAGGGAGGAACCCACTGTTACATGCTATATTTTTCCATCACGGAAGAGAAAAATCAATCTGTTCTCATAAATAATATACAAAATTCTCAGTGAGATCTATATTCAATACACTTAAGATGCCACTGGCACTCTGGGCACGACTGGCCAGAAAGCTGGCTGGGGAATGGTGCTATTCTGCTCAGCTGCTGGCAAAAAATGGCCTGTTGTCCACTGCAGCCACTGTAGAGGCCAGTTTGCCTGTGTGGAAAGCAGCCACTGAACAACTGCTGGTCACTGGAACAAGAACGATGGGGGGGGAAGCAGGGGACTGCTCCTTCCTGCTTGCTCCAGGTGGTGCAAAGCAGCCACGTGCATGGGAGCTGGTGGTACTGGTTCTCCCTGCAATTGAAAGAATGCCAGAATTGTCCAAACCCAGAGGCTGCCTAGTTTAACCCCAAGGTTCATGGTAGGATGGTTTAGTTAACATAAAAACAGTTCAGTAACCAAAGGACTTGAGCATTCAAATGAAAACTGATTGCAGGCCTTGTTTACTGGGGTTGGGAGTTTTTAACCTGCAAACCCAACGTTAATTGCTATGTCTATACCTACCTTGCCATTTTTTCCCCTATACTTGCAAAACAAGATAACTGAGCTACAGGTTGCTATGAAAAGGCCATTTTTAATGATAAGGAATACATTTTAATTGCATACTAGATAACTGGCTAAATCAAAATAGAGTACATTCAAATGACAGAATGTTGAAATTTTATTTCTGTTGAGCTTGTGTTTCTTTATCAGAAATATCATTGATTATTCTAAAGCTTTCTTCCTAATGTTTGCTTTTCATTTCTGTCTTCATCATAACATCATAAAAGCACAGGAATATAAATCCAGCCTCACAGAGAAGGTCAGCAGACCTAAACTTTCCACCTGGTGCAGTTAATGTTTCTACTGACTGAGACTTACTGCCCGTGATTGCAAATGAGGAACATATGGGCACCTTCAAGGGGCATGTTCAGGTGGTCCTCACTTTGAGTAATAGTTGGGGGTTCTTTCTGGGGATTTTTTTAAATCTTTTTCTGATTACTGGAATAAGCTATCTCTGCTGGTGCCAATCCCTGAGTAGTCAATCTTCTGTTTATCAGTAGAAATTATAACAACAAGTTAAAGTGGTAGATCGTTATTTTTTCCAGGACTAATTAAGAAAGAGGTATGGCTCTGTTACTTGTGGCTGATGAACATACTGAGAGAGCAGCTGTACCGCTTACAGCAGACCATACAAAATTTCATCTTCCATGGATGTGTCCTACACCTCCCAGCTTCTCCTCCAGCCTTCTGTGAACCCCCACAGACACGCCTGTGTCTCCCTGTCTCAGCAGTCCAACCACTACTGTCACCACACAAATGCACGTATGCTGAAAAATCCATCCTCAGCACTCCCCACCACCAACCTGCCCGTCCTGAGCTGCCAGCACCTCGTCCTGCAGCTGGATAGCAGCTAACCACGTGCTGGCTGCTGCTGCTGCTTGGGTGCCGGGCTGGCTCAGCTCAAACACGGCTAAGTTCATCTGTTTGTGATTTTTTCTCTGAGATGCGGTGAGTAGAGAAGGATGGAGCAGTTCCTCCCCTCTTCACAGCCTCTGCCTTCCAAGGATGGGGGCAGCAGTAAACTGGGTTGGTGCTGGCTAACCTGAAACCTTCATGGTAGGAGGAGGGGAAAGCAGCACAGTAAGACGAATTTTATTCTCAGAAAATCAAAACAAGAAAACTGCACTTCGGCAGCGCTCTGTGATGCACACGAGCAGCTGTCTGAAGCAAGGGATCAGTTCCACCACCATTTCCTGACCTTCCATAGCACTGCATGGAAACACAGGCAGAAGGCTGCACTGGGTTTCTCTTCCAGCTGCTTTTCCACCTACAACACTCTTTCCAGAGTAACTCAACATCTCAAGCAAATAGAACAACTCCCTCTCCAGTTTCCAAAGCTGGCTATTCTGCAGGCAGTTTTTAGACCAAGTGTTCTTTTGTTTCAAAATTAAAGCCTTTTCGTTATCTCCAGACTTCCTGATCTATGAATAATTGACTATTTGCCCACCCCACACACAGATACTGGAAACTTTTTTATAAAACTATTCAGAGAGACCAAAGAGACCTTGGCAAATGCTTATCAGGCAGCAGCTCGATGAAATGCCAGGTAGTTTGAAGCTACCCCTCCCTTTTCCCCCCAAATTTGCTTTTTTCTTGTTCTGCTTTTTGAGGCATTGCTTTTTGTCTGTAAATAACAGGAATAGCTAGAAAGGGAAAGCCTCTCCTGAGAGGTAATACAGCCACCTGGCAGCTGTGCAGCACAACCAATTGGCTAAGTCAGGCAATGAGCTTCCCTGAGAAAAAGCAAAGCCTAACATCAGTTTAAAAAATAATAATTAAAAAAAAAAAAAGTCCTCACTGTCTTGTTTAAAGGACCAGAGACTGTTTTAATTTGTGGGTAAGTAGGCACTGACAGACTGTAATGCAGCAGCTGAAAGCACTTCTCCACTCCTGGTAATTGCTGGGGGTTAGGTACAGCTGTGCATGTGTGCCCAATGGCAGATAGGGCAGAGCAGCACCTGGAGGGTGCAGAGCTGCTGCATCTGCTGGGGTCTGGGCCAGCATTTTTGTGCTCTGCATGCTGGAGCTGTGCTCACAGTTAAAGCGAGCGACCTGGTAAGCCTGAGCTTTTTGTGGTGTTTACCTATAGGATGTATTTTTTATGCTACTGTAGATGCCTTTGAGCTCAAAAACAATGCAGAAGAATATTTTTCTGCCTATGTGTAGACTAGAAAATACAAGTAAGTGTTCATATAATGGCTGAAAACACTGTTCACTGCTGCTGGGTGCTTTTCCTTGCCCGTGCATAGGAACTTAAGCTGCCAGTGCTGTCTGTCAAGGTAACTAAGAAAGTTAATTACTTCTTCCACACCTCGTCCTGTTTGCTCCTCTGGCTCCCGCTGTCTGTCTGAAAGAGTTTGGTTTGTTTAGTGGTTTTTTGGCACACTTTAAATCATAGCTATGGTGTTTTTAAAGATTCTTTGGTTCAGAAACTTAATTAGAGGCTAATGGTCACAACAGCTTTGTGAAAGCTGCCTTCTTTCGCCTACAACATTAGAGTACTGAAGTTAATTACTTCTCAGTTGGCTGGATTTATTTTTTTTCTCTTGTCTACTAACACATAATGTAATAGTATTAACATTCAAGTAGCTATAGTTTGTATGTACATGAAGTTAATGTCTCTGATGCGTTCTCTGGTTTCTTGTTATTGAATAGAAACTTGAGTTTATATTAGATATTACTATAGGTTCACTAAGTTATCTGTATATTTATTCATATTTTAACTACTTTGGAGAATATGAGGTGAGCAGATAGTACAAACCCATGGACTGTTTCACATTGGATCCCTGCCTGGAAATAACTTAATTTTTGTAGTTTGGATGTAGCCCACTGTAGGCTTAAATAGTCATTCCTGTGTTCCAGGAAAGAAAACTGAAAAAAGAAATAAATTTAGAATCAAGCACAAAACACTAAATGGGTCATTAGGCTATGATCAGATTTTGGCACAGGCAGGTAGTAATCCCTGTTTGAACCCAAACTCTTCATTTAGTGCTCTGTATTAAAACTCAGGACTCTGAAGCACAGGCTAGGTGACACTAAATATATGCATTAAAATTAAATCAGTCTATCTATAATGTGATTTATGGCCCAGTACCTTCAAACCCTTAATGAGTTTTAAATCCTCCTCCATGCTTCTTGCCCTTACTATGAAGGCAGCTGCAGATCCATGCAGCCACAGACCAGCATGCTGAGGAGGTTTTCTGATTGCAGCAGGTTTCTGATATCATTTAATTAGAATTGACACATAAAAGCTGCTGCTGGGGAGCAAGAGGACTATGTGACCCAGACAGTAAAAAGACTTATCTAAGTCCTGTGTGGTTACATTTACAGTTGTGTAGAATGGGATCCTGACCAGTCAGAGCTGTATGAGCTGCCACCGCTTTTCATTTGCCAGTACTGTCTTTTGACTGTACCAAGGCCATTTGTGCAGCACTGCCTACATCCTGAATGCAATGCTGAGATCTACCTTACCAATTTCAGGGTGGTGAGGCTCTGAAAATGCTGCCAGAGGAGCTGTGCGTGTCCCATCCTGGGGGTGTTCAAGGCCAGGCTGGATAGGGCCCTGGGCAGTATGAGCTTGTGGGGGCAGCCAGCCCAGGGCTGTGGGTTGGAATCAGGTGATTATTAAGGTTTTTTTCAGCCCAAGCCATTCCATGGGCACCTCTGTGTTTTCCCAATGCGCTTCTGGTTGCCCTGGGATGGGAGGTGGAACAGAATTTAGAGAAGATGGAAGATGGAAATAAAAGTCTGAGAAGATAAGAAGTGTCCAGAGAAAGGCTGGCTCACTCTGAAATACAGAGGGTAAACAATTTTGCAGGGAGTGGCTTGGCCAACCATCTGGAGTTTTGGTTACAGATTTACAGTGCTGGTGTGTCTTAAAGAGACTTACTGTGCTGATGTACTTCTGGTATGGATGGAGTTGTGTGGATTGGCCTTTGCAGTGAGGGTTATGTTCAGCAGAGGCTTCGTTAACATTATTTGTTTTAATGATTTTGAAATTGCTGTTGCTTCCTCCTTTCTGGTTAATATCATCACCAAAATTCCCTAAGAAGCGTTTCCCAAAGAGGGACTATCCACTTTCTGTTTCTGCTAATTGTTTTCATTCTGTTAAATGAGTGCATAAATTGTTGGTCATCTGAAGTATTTGGTAACACTGGAGCGGCATCTGATTCATCAGATGGTGAAATCTTTTCTTAATTGCTGTTGGGCAATAAATGTGACTGCACAGCCTTTATGACCAAGTCCTCGGTCACTGATAAGCAAATAATGTAAGGCCAGGGAGCAGCTGGAGGTTTAGGCAGTTTTTTTTCCTGCAGTCACACGGAAATGGATTTCTTTGTTAAAGCTGGAATGGCTCAGATTTCTGTAATGAAGTATGAGACTGTGAAGACAATGCTGAGACATACAATTATACTTCAGAAATATGGAGCCCTAGCTGCTCAAGCCAATGCTTGATATGATAAGGGGAAAAAAAAAAAGGGCTGAGTACTGACTGCTGTTTAGGAGCCACACAGATGATCACCAGGTGTAATTTCACTTCTGAATCTGTGCATTAGTTGGAGGTTAGGTGAGTAGGTGAGGGGGAAAAGGGAGAAGTGAATCTGGGGATAGGAACTATTTTTCTTTACCATTTCTCATTTCATTTTTGATGTTGGAAATAAGCCAACAGAAATCACAGGCAGTAAGACAAAGGATGTTTCCCAGATACCTTTTTAGGAGAGAGAGAATCTGTGCCAGAAAAGCAGCAGGACAGTGGAAAGTGTGAGCCAGTCCTAGCCCATGATCTCTTAGATCTATCCCCTAGAATTCTGTGATATGCACAGACATGTATGTGTGTGCATCTCTCTCACTTCTTTTTAAAAAGCACTTTAGTTTCCACTAGATTAGAAGGGAATTTCTCAAAGTAGGCAGCAAGAATTTGGAGGGCAGTAGGATGTGGCAGATGACCTGGAAAACAAGAAGTTCAGACTGTTACTGAGAAAGGCTTTAATGGGATTTCTCATGACTTCTCAAAAAATTTCATCCAGCATACCACAGCCTGGCTTGAACTCTGTGCTGTGGAGTGAAATACTGATGAGCAAACAGTGACCAAATACTGTCTCAATGAATTTAAACTCCAGGAATGTCCTCAGACTGGTATTTGGGGATTAAACAATAAAACCAGAGTCCATGAGAGGTGTGAAAGCATTCACCTCTGAATATGTGTGCAGTCTGTTGGGTACACCTGAGTGGAGTGTCTTTGCTGGGGAAAGGCAGTGAAGCAAAAGAAAAGAGCATTTTGTGCATTTTCCTTTTAATTTTACAGCCCAAATTGGCAGAAGTGGTTTGAGTTTTGCCTTTTTATTTCTCCAATGGATTTGCCAGGAACAGAATTAACTCTAATCTTTGTAATCTTTTGAGTAAAATTGTTACATGTAAACTACTAAGCATAGTCAGTGGGTGGCATCCTGTAGACTGTATCTTGATGCAGGCTTGGTTTCCTTTACCTTGTTGGACCCCTGATCAGGAGGCAGCCTTTCAGAGTGCCAGCAGAGGACTTGATGATAAGTCCACAGAAAATTCCCTTTCTAGGCTTAATCTCAGTTATTTTAAATGCTATGACAGTATCTGAGGGAAGTCCTATGAAATCTACAAGGAGGTATTTCTTCTGACTGAGGGGGAGCTATGACATGTTGGTCAGGAAATCAGTGCAAACTGTGTGTAGGTCACTCTAAGTTTAGGCTTGTATTGCTTGGGGTGTGCTGTGTCGGCCTTAGTGGGTCACTGTGCCGATACGAGCTGTGGAGCCCAGGCTGATTCTTGGGCTCAGCACACTGCACAGCAAGTTAGCATGAGCTAGTACAGCTCCTGAGGATGTTTTTCTAATGCACAGTCTCTTGGTGGTTCTCTGGCTGCTGTCTCGTAAAGCATGGCTAGTCTATTAATTTTTATTACTTGCCTGAAGCCAGTCAGTATCTGTCCATCGCTCTGCATTATTTAGTCCTTTATTGAGTCATTGATTAAAAAACCTAGGAGGCTGTTCAGACAACTGCAAAAAGCCTCTTTTAATAAAGTGCAAATCACTTTCTTCAGAAAAAAGGTGTCCTGATGGGACAAGATATTGCATCCTCTGTCAGCTGCCACTCCGCTGCTTCCTGAGCCATCCAGCACTCTGTGAAGTTTCCCTTCCTAAGAAACTATTTTTGCTGCAGAGAACACTTTTGTGTTAAGAATACTAATAGTTGATTTAAATTCCCCTGAAAGCTATTGCAGTCTTGCTACCCAAACATTATCTCTATTTACAGAATTTGGTTTCCCAGCCTTAGAAGTTCCCATATGTATTTTGAACTGAGTTCATTCTGATAATGACTACAATTCTTGGCTCTCTAAGCTGTTGTTGTGAGTAGAAGAGTTTCCTAAGAAGCTTGATAGAAAGTTTGGAAGCACTGTACAATCAGGATACAGAATAGTTTGTTTGTGATATGATGATTATGATGTATGTCAACAGTTACATACATCTGCTGGGATTACACTGTGTACGTGTTGTCATCCTGTTCGAATACAGCCCAGATAAGGCTGCATTAAGGTGCTTTTTCTTGGAATTAGCAATGTTACATCATATTCATCTTGGTACATTACAGAGCAGGTTATGCTACCAGGCAGTCTGCCGTGAATGCTGTTGAGTAGAGCAGTGAATAAGAGTGGGTGTGATGCTGTTTTCAGGATCCAAAGCTAAAATTTGCACAGGGAGGAAAATGTGAGCTTTTTGCATGTAAAACAGGCAATAACCACTGCTGAAAAAAATGCTGATGGTGTGGAACCACCCCCAGGATGCCCAACAATATCTGTTTGAGAGCAAGGGTCAGAAGGTTCCCAGTGACCAGAACAGGTCCAAAACAGTATTACTTATTTACCACTGCCTTTAATGATGATAAAGAGGACTGGACTAAGTATTGACCCTTGGAGTATGCTGCTAGTTACTGGCCTCCTACTAAGCTTTGTGCCACTGACCACTGCCCTCTGGCCTTGGCTGTTGAGCCACTTTCCCATCCACCTCACTATCTGCCCAGCCAGCCCATACATTAGCAGCTTGTCTACGTGGATGGATCTTACAGAAGACAGTGCCAAAAGCCTTACCAAAGGCCGGATAGACAATATCCAATTCCTCTCCCCTCATCTACCAGACCAGCCATTTCATGATAGAAGATTATAAGGTTGGTCAAGCATGATTACCCTCTGTGAATCCAAAGGGATTTTTACATCCTGCATTTCTTTGAACAGCTCTTAAGGTTTGGTGAGATGTATTGTAATATTTCTGTTGAAAGAAGGAGAGCAGGAATAGAGATTGCCTTCTGCCAGGGAATGTGAGCTCTAATCCTGATTGATGTGACCCTGTAGAAGCCATGCATTTTTGGATAGGCTGGGTTTTTTGAAAGGGATCTTTGAGGTGTTTCTGTAAGGCTTGATCTATACACATTAGTAAAATAGATTCTGTGTTTGATTTATGTCACATCTATGACAACCTTTTCTGTACTAAACACAAGTTAGCCTCTGAAACCATGCCTTCTGCTGATATTATGAGTGACAGTAAGGACCTGGTCTCTAAGAAATAAGGAGATTTTGAGGCTGTATCTTTAGACTGAAATAAACCCTCAAAGTTAGAGACCTATATTAGAGAGCCCTTGATCAGCTTTCCTGCAGGAGGCAGCATTTTTCTGCTCCCGGTGCATTATTAAGAGAGCTATTTTGTGTCATTAGCTGTTTTACATTAGCAATCACTGCTGCCCTTGAGTGCTTGCCACTGTACCACCTGCATGGCTGCAGTGAGTTCCTTTGTTCTGGTGTCTTCATCTATCACTTCCTTTTTCCCCTCTGCCTCATCCTCATTGTGTCAGAGAGCTTCTGCCTTAGCCACATACTAGTATTACATGCATCTATTAAAACCATTGTTGGTTTTTATGAAATACTTGAAGGAAACAGAAAATTTGGGTCACTTCTTGGAAATGAGAATGAGTTACAGAAATGCTTTGGGTGGGATGGCTTATAGAAGTGCAGCAACAGAAGGGATGGAAGCGCCCTGGACAGCTCTGGGTGCATCTTTGTATTGAGTAGCACAACATAAAACAGTTGCTTACATTTGCAGGTGTCCTTACTGTTGTTTCTCTTCTGGCAGCCCAAATGCCTTTCTCACTGATGGTAAACCTGTAGTAAAGGGTGAGAATCCACTGGAGAGCTTTTTTTGAGAGGCGAGGGGCTATGTGATAAAATGCAGAGATGCTCAGAAAAAAATGAGGTATGATAAAACAGTGCTATCCCAAGATAAGTAGTTCTGCCTGAAAGCAACCTGATCTCAGTACAACAATTGACTGTGCAGTTAAAACCATCCTGTATCCATAATGCCATACTTTTGTGCAAGGTTTCACCATTTCTGGTGAATGCATGTCTTGCTGCTGATACTAGAAAATTGGAGCAGCATGGTTTCAAAAACCTGGGGAAAGGTAACTGGAGGGAGATCAAGTTTAGAGAAAGTCTGTGGATCAGACACGTGCTAATGATAACAGGAAAAGTAGTTAAAGATGACTGGATATCAGGACACCTAGGTTTCTGTTATAGCTCTACCATCACCACTGGCTCTTGGGAGGATTGCTTTGTTTCCTGTTTTGTGCCTTGGGCCAGAAATGAACAGAAATGCTGATCTCTACAGGAGCCTACTCAGGTATAAACCAAGCAGTCATCTGAAGCAGTGGACTGATGAAACAGCAGAATTAAGCTATCATGTGTATCTCTGTGCCCAAGGACAAGAGGGGGACCTCCTTTGGCTTCCAGAGGGAGCAGCAGTGCTGGCAGTGGGCAGCTGCAGCAATGAGGAAGTACAGAAAGGACATCTGCTTTGCATTCTCTTGATCTTCTTGGTGATGCTGTGCTGGGTGTGTGGCTGGTACAGGGAAGGGCAAAGCTAAGGGAGGTGAGGCATGGGTGAGGCTGGGCATTGCAGTCAGTGGGATCTTTCCAGGGGCTGGAGTCCGATTCTGTGCTGGTACTCAGTTTCCAGGGAAGACTGAGCCTTGTATGGTTTTTCTGTAGTGCTACTAAATCCTTTCCTATCATCAGGTGGAAAGTGGTATGCTAGTTCAAGACATAAAGTACTTATCTGGATTTTGCTGGTGTTTATACAACACTTCTTTGACATGTAGATGCATCTTCAGAGTGAGTGGTGGTTTATTGTGGTATGTGTAGGATGGGCCATGATGTCTGTGTCTGTATCAAGTGTTACTGATGGCTTTTGTCTGAGCCTTCAGCCCCCAGAAACCAGGGATATGTAACAGCTTCGTTAAGAAACAAAGCATGCTGGTAAAGGTGAAATCCTGTGAGTGCCAAGCAGAGCTTCTGAATAAAAATGCTGAACCAAGGGCAAATCCAGGACACTGACTGTGAGCCTGCTCTGTGCTTGGAGGAGAGAAGGGTCTGGAAGAACGCAGGCTAAGTTAGCGACAGGCCCAGAGCACCTCAGATTTGCTGTGTAGCGGTAACTTGAGGTGGAGTGAGTAATCTCTTCCCTGCTGCCTGCCCGTCCGCAGAGAAAAGCCTGCACAAGTCTCATCTCAGGGAAGCTGCAGAGCGTGAGAACCAGGCTGAACAAAAGTCAGGCAGCAGGAGCACTGTCTTTTGTGTCACTTCTCCCAAAATAGAGTGGGAAACAAAGCTCCAAGCAAAATCTGACTTGCTGCTGAAGGCCGCGTGTCGGGGCCCGGTGCCCCTCAGCCCTCCCCTGGGAGCAGTTTGTGAGGAGAAGCTGCTCCTGTCTGCAGATCTCATCTGGGCACACCTACTGGAGCTGCATTGTTATTCCAGGCCAGGGCATTAGATTTATGCCTGCTCCAAGCTGCTCGAGTTCACCTGAATTGTCTGAGGATGAGTGGGACAGGAGATCCTGTCAGAGCTGAGCTCCAGGTTTGATGCTGGGGACAGGGAGGTGTGGGGAGAAGGGAAGAGCATGATGGAATCTCTTTCCTCCATCTTACTGGGCAGATATACCCAGGCCCAGTGACTCAGGGACTGCTAGGATCAGTTGTGACTCATTTCTTCTCCTCCTCCTGACCCTAAGGCACTCAGCAATCTCCCTTTCGGCTGCTGGCACTGTTCTTATCTCACTCATCCAAAGCTGTGGCCCTGCTGGCATCTCTTCCAAGGAAAGCAGTGGCCTTGGCTGGCAGGCACGTGGTCCTGCAGGCAGCCATCCTGCCTGCACCGCTCCCTGGCTGTGCTCTGTGAGGAACCAGTCATTTATGGCAGAGAAGAACAAAAACTTCCTTCTCCTCTCAGATTACAAATCCAGCTTTTTTTTTTTTTTTCCTTCTCTCTGAATCTGAGCCCAGGAGATGAAGATCTGTGGCCAAGATGAGGATTTTACCCATTGACCACAAATAACAGTAGGGGCATTGCCATGGTGGTCTTCTGCCATACTTAGTCTCAGCAGTCTGTAGCCTCTTCCTTATTCTTGACAGCCTTCTTGAATCTTCTAGTATGCTTTACCTCATCAGCTAAATCAACCTTTCTTGAGGGGAAAAAATGGGACTTCAGCATTCCCTTGCCCCCCCCCCCCCCCCAGAACATGGGCATAAATCTCCAGACATTGGAATGGAATAGACTTGGGGGTGACAGAGATCCCAACTGCTTTTGGATTTTATCTTTTGTGTTAGGAGCAGGAGAAGGACTCTGTGTTTGTCCTGGCATAACAATGACTTGGCACTAGCTCAGCTCTGTTCATCAGCTTCATTTCTGGGGCCGACCTGCAAGCTCAGGAGGAAAACATCTAGTCAACTGCTCCAGCTGCTGCAGGGTGGTTTCTTTTTAAAGCCTGCTGTCAAGTTTTAGCATGTGATTTATTTTCTAGTGAAATAACATCCCCACCCTTAAATTGTAACTTAAGGATAGAGAGACTCTGAGCCTTTTATAAATAAAATTCATAAAATCATGTACATGTGTCATACTGGCTGTGCTGGAAGTTGTGAAGGCTTCGCCCTTTTCTGGAGAGGAAGAGGCTGAGACAGGGTTTGCGTATGCGTGAGATGGGGATGTGTGACACATCGGGCTGTTGATTCATGGTACAGTTTTTGCATCCTGGTTGTCTCAGCTGGGACAGCTACAGAGCTTCACAAGCTGAACTCCTGCACAGCAGCTCCAAGGGCTGCACGTGCTGCACTCCTTTTGTTTGCTTTTAGTGATAAAGGAAATAAAAATAAAGAGAAGATTGATATTGCCAACACAGAACTAACAATACAGGTGCAAGAAGGAGTGCTGGGGAAGCACAGTAGGATATGACAGTCAGAGCAAACAAGCTTGGAAGGGAGTCAAGGAACAGGAGATTTACAACATCCTCTCTCAGTGTTGCTTAACCCTGTCCGTGCGTGTGATCAGTGATGGTAACTAGTGCCTTTATGCAGACACCTCAGCAGTATGCTACAGGACACTAATAAAATTGCTTTCAGCTTGTTACCAAAATGGTGTTCTTTGCTGAGTGCATGTCAGTGGTGGTCCCCATGGCTCATGCCAGATTTTGCTGTGTGTTCCAGCAGCACACAGGGAAGATTTCCTTGTGAAGCACTAAAAGCTGTGCTGGCATACTGGTCATGCTGCTCCCTGCTCATTTGTGGCTTATTGCTAAGCCTCCTCTTGGGACCCAATGTCATCATAACTAATGCACAACTAAAACCTCAAGGCTGAAGAAAAAGAGAACTGAATTTCTCATTCCAAACTTCAATTTCAATCCCTGCAGAAACAAAATATTCTCTAGTCCTCCCCAGAATGCAGGGGCATGGTGAAGTTCAACACTCCAAGCCAGAAGCCCAGCTGATCAGATCACCTGAAGGGATGTGTGCATAGCAGAGTGCAGGCAGCTGTATGTGTGTGCCTGTGAGCGGCTTTTGGAGGAAAACAAGGGATCGATGACATCTGGAGAGGCCAGTTAAGGAGCAGGATGCTGGCACTTCCTTGCTGTAAGCTTGGAAATCTTCTCAGAAGAGAAGGCACTGATAGGAATAGCAGATTTCCTTGAAAGGAAATTCAAAATCCTATAAATCACATGTGCTAACACAAAGGCTGAAGTGATCCATATGCCTCTGCTGCTTGTGTTTTCCTTCTTCAGCTTGATCCATTGTTTTTTCAGGGGCTAAGCTTTCCTCAAGCTACTTTTTCTTCGCTTTTTCCTCTGATTGAATAGGCTCTTTGTTTTCTTCTCAGAAACTGCTTCCCTCATCTTACCCCTGTGTTTCTTCTTCCCCACTCTCCTTTCCTCCTCGAGAAGTGCAGCTGAAGGCAGCTGGCACCTTCGCACAGTGCCTGCTTCTGGATGCAGAAGAGGAGGGGTGGGATTCCAGTCCCTGTCTGTCAACTGCCAACACCACACGCCTTAACTTTCCAGTACAAGCCTCTGGAAGAAATGAGCACTCTGAGGGCACAAATCCTCTGAAGGGATTTTAGGTAGATTTAGTATATGATGAAATGTGCCTAGTCTATTTAGTGTCCTGTTTTAACAGGGCCTGTCTATTTAATTGACACCTTACAGTTTGGGTCTGTTACCAACTGACCTGATAATTTGGGGAAGTCATTTATCAATCTGCAAAGTGGAAGAATGTACCAATTTTGCTAGCAATTGTAAGTTTTACTTCGGCTGCTGTGGGATTTGACTGTCTTCTGTGCTCTTATCCTGTATTATTTTGCCTTCTTTTTTAACTCTTGGACTTTTTTGCAATAGGAGGTTGTGTTGTTTCTTTAATTAGCAAAGGTTGGTCACCCCAGCATCTGAAGCCACAGGAATCAGAATGAGAGTGGGAGACCCCTCTCTTTACAGGCCACATCAAATGCTTTCCTCCTTGCTCAGCAGTTTCCTCTCCTTGCTAGCAGCCGCTTTTACAGCATCAGGTGAAAGAGATGACAGGGAGTGAGCTGTCTGTGATTTGCTGCTTTGCTCTCAGGGGAAGGTGAGGGCAGGCCATGTGGAGGCAACAGAAGATCACTTAGCACCCACAGTGCTGCAGCTGGACCCAAGTGCCTGAGCTCAGAGAACCCACAAGGTGTGAGTGAAGGGCTGAGCAGGATGCTTAGCAGTAACCTTGCCTGATGCAGTGGTCTTGGCAGTGCTGCTAAGTTGCTCAGATTTAACTATGGATTCATTGTTTGGTGACAGAAAATTCTCAGACTGTTCTTAAAAACAAATAAAGCAAAGCCCCCAAGCAAAAACGTTATCAAGGGGAGAAAACTGATAAATACAGGCCTCAAATTATGAGACTCCAGTCCAAAAGATTTGCTTGCCAACAAGATCCAAATTTGTCTGTAAAGTTTTTCAACTTTATTTAAATCTCATCAGTTTCTAGGGTCTGATTCAGAGTTGTGGAGCATTACTTAGTCTCTTTGGCTATTCCCAAGTGCTAAGACACCCTGTGGTTTTTTCTCTTACCTTTTTCTTTATCCCATTTTTGAATTGCATCTCCAACCTAAGGTTGCTGTATGCAGCTGTACTTGCTTTTGCACAGTTAATGAGCTGCAGATTGAAACCATTCTGCTGTTTTCATCCATGTTGACTCGTATCCGACAACGTTTATATTCTCCACGTATCCATCTTGCAGCTCTATCGAATTGTGATCTTGCCATGCAGTCCTCTGCTGGGTTGGATTCTACCAGGAATGGTTTCCCCCCAGGAACATCCTGGCTTATGACAGGAAGAACACTACTTCCTGCACTTCAGTGATTGATAGCTTTTATGGCTCCCTGTAAATTGAGGTCATGGTAGTGTTTGAGGGGAAAAAAGAAAAATCCATGTTCAGTTCTATGTAGCAGGATATCTGGTTAGCAGTTTTCTCATACTCTTCTTGCTTTTGGTACAGGATGTACCCAAGGGAAAGATCCTACTCAGTCACTACAGTGACAGCTTCATAAGCTGCTTACGGTTCTAGTGCAGCTGATTAGTTCCATTCTTCCTACTCCTGCATTCAGTCTGAAGGAGCAGATGATGCCAACGAAATGTTTCCTGTATCCTCAGATTTTTTGAAAGTCGCGTGTGCAGAAATTTCTATAAGAGAAAATGCCATAGTCTGAAACTAGCAAGGACTGCCTTGTTTGGGGGTTATGAGAAGACTCAGTTTTCCTCAGAACCTCATATCTCTTGGCATTGGGCACCAGGACAGGTGCTGTCTGCTACAGGGCTTTCTCCAGTTCCCTTTGAGCTTGTGGGTTCAGTTTCAACTTCTAACTGCAAGTCCTGCTTGGGGAATTTAATGTGCTCCTACTCACAGATGCCTTTCTTCTACGGAATTCCTTAATAATGTGGAAACTCACTAAATGCAAACTAACTCCCACTCTCCATGCCACTAGCAAAGCTGCAGCTGGCACACAGAAGCAGCCTTGAAGGGTTCTGCTCCAAATTGCTGTCTGTTTTTCCCAGGAAATATTCCTGGAAGAGAATGCATTAACAGTTTCCTGCAAGGATTTGACTAAATCATTTACCACACGTGGTATCTTTAGCCTTATCTCTTAAAGAAAGTGCTGTAACATCTGGTAAGCTTTTGTTCCTTGCACACAGTGTACCCTTTTGACTGAAGTTCTTGTTAGTGCCAGCTGAGCTCTCAGTTGTTTGGGAATGGTCTGTGCTTCCTGTAGGTCAGACTGCTGTATGTGCCACAGAGGAGCTCATATACTGGAAGGTCTGACCCTTAGGACAGCTGGTGGCTGCCTGGTACTTTGTACTTTCTGTACTTCCACTTTGAGGAAGGACAGATGGGACACTGTCACAAATAGATACACAAAATGTTCTGAATCGGTCCACAAACCTTTAAGACAAAGCATGTTTTTTCATCTGGTGCAGATAAATTGCCCAGCAGGCTGTTCAGGAGAATCAGCAGTCTCTGTCATAAATAGGACTGGGACATGAGTGAGAGGCATTGAGATGGGGTTCAGGTTGATGCAGACTAATTAAGAGAAGGATGTTCTCCCTGAATGATTGGGTCTGAAAGTGAAGTGCACAGAAAGTGAGTTAATGTGTTAAGGAATTACAGCTGCCCAGGATAAGGGAAAATATGACTGGATTTTCTTTCTTTTTTTTTTTTTTTTCCAAAAATCGTATCTGTAATTTAATTCTGCGTGTATAAAACCCTTCCTTTGTTATTTTCAATAAATGAGTACTAAGAGTTTAAAAGGAAAAAACTGCTTTGAAGCAGAAGTGTTCTTCTGTGTGAGGAAGTCTTCTTAACAAGCATGAAGCTGTTAATTTTTGGTATCTAATTCTGGTTCTAGAGTAGAGGCTGGTGTCTACCTGGATGGAGAAGTCCTTGCTTACATGTTCAGGGCTGTAACAAAAGGAGTCCAGCAGCATCAGGTGGTGAGAAGTGTGCAGAACTGGCTGTGTCCTAGGCTGCAGCAAGCTAATTCCACCTGTACAGGAGAGCTGACTCCATACCTGTTGCTTGTTTAACAGCAGAGCATGTTCAGCAGATGTCTGTGAGGTAACCTCAGCAGGGTGCTGTGTGAAATAGTGCCTTGAGACCTGCTAGCTCCATACACGTTGTCTTGTGACACAGTTCACAGCAAGCCAACATATTCCAAGAAGGGGACAAATCTGTTTTCTCACTTCACTCTGTATCTGAGGCTTATGCTCTTGTCCCATTCAGACTGAACAAATTACAACAGTGACAAAAATAAAGCCTGTCTGAAAGATCAACTCATATGGCAAGCATGCCACTCCAAGGGGGTTTGACCAAAAGTATAAAGCTGTAGCCACTATGTTCTTCTTCCATGTCCATTACTTACGTAAATACGTATAAGCGTTTATGTTAACTGACACACTATCTGATGTCCAACAGAGTTTCTTCACCACTCAGAACATCTCCTTTGCAAACTCTGGTAATTAGAAACATATGTTAATTGGTCATGTCAGTTAGCATTTCAGAAATCAACGTAATTACATTCTGATATTCAATAATATTTTCTCCACCAGTATCTTTTAAGTACTTCTTACCTAATACTCAGCACAGTTTTAGGACCGAGTATTAAAAAGTGACAAAAAACAAGAAAATGATTATGCTAAAATAAATGCAGAAGAATGGGAGTCCTCCTATGACTCAGAGACAGAAGATCTGGCTGAGTACTTCCAAATTAATACCAGCTTTTTCTTCATCTGCAGACTGTATCTAGTAAAAATGCCAAAGTAAAATAGGGATAATGGCTTTCTGATGGGTGTGTTCTCAAAGCCACTTCTTCCTTATCTGTGCAGTTTATTTTATCTTGTTTTTCATACATTCTTTACTTCCTTCTCATCCCTATTTGTCCCCATTTTGGTGATATTCTCCTTCAGTCCCCTCAAGCTTTTTGCTTTGTCGATGCTGATGCTCCAAACTCAGATCTCCCATTTTCTGTGCTGTTTCTTCAAGCATTCTCTTTTCCGTTTCTCTGGACCTATATGCATTTCCTCTGCTCTTAAAATATTAAAGCTGTGTCCTTTTAGATATAAGTTTGTAAAAGTACTGTGTATTATTTTCATTGACTACGTTCTATAAAAAGCTGCTATAAATATAGCTTTTTCCAAAGGAAGTATAAGCAAGCTAAGAAATTCATATCTATCAGATATGAGTATAAATATCCATCTATATTAAACATGCTCAGGAAGCTGTGATTAGGTCTGTTTACCAGATAGGTGATTTTCAGTTGGTGCTTTACCAGAGCTAGACTTTGTACAGGTGTTCTGCTGAACACGATCTTGATACTAACTGAAGATACACGTCAGTGAGAGCTAGTGGTACAAGCACCATATTGGCTTCCTTCATCCTAGAGTGAAGAGGCATGATGTCCAACATCTTCATGGCACTGCAGCAGGTTTTCCCCTTCCCTCCGGCAATGCATCCTACTGTCTTTGTCTTTTTTCCCCCACTAATTTTAACTGCCAGCTAAGTGTCATTCCTCTGAGAGATCTTCTCAAGCTAGCTAAGCTCAGCACCATGGTTGGTTGGTTTGTTCCTAGTTTTCATTTTTAACTTTGGTGATGTTGCATTCTCCTTTTATTAGTCTTCTATTTCTGCTTAATCTCTACCTGACCACCTGTCCTGGTCATGATTTAGTATTTATAGTTGTAGTACTGGGGGAGACTTGGGAAGAATAGAGGGTTTGACTGCGAAAATAAACACCCCTGTAGTCAGAGGAGCTGCAACCCACAGCTGGTGAAGGCCAATCTGAACAAGCAGTCAGGCAGGGTTAACACCCCACAGCATCACCAGTTCATCTTGCCCATCCGCTGGTTTGGCTGAATGTCTGCTGGGTGTATCCACCTGGCTGAAGAACTTGCATGGCAGACAGAATGGGTGTGCATGAGCTACAGTCCAAGGTAGGGAACAAAAATGAGTAAGAATGGCTCAAGTTCTCCTGGGCTCCGCACTACAGCACAGCAACAATGTATTTCTGGTAATAGATCTTGAAGGAAGTTCTCTGTCTTTTAACGATGAACAAAATATTTCCTTCTTCCTATTCACAACTAGCACTTAAGCATGTGGAACCTTTGGACCTTGTTATGTGTTCCTAAGATGTGTATTGTGTTTCTAGCCATTGCCAATTCCTATCATTTCTATTGCAACATCAAAGTATCCTGTCAGGAAGTGGTTTCAGAAGAGCAATGCTATCTTTTGCCACTTTTTATCATATCGAGTCAGTATCACAGAGGGGTTTTTTTTCCAGGTTAGTTCTTTCTGATCATAAAGCAAACTCTTTTTCAGTTACTGACTGGTTCTGGTACATAGGTGCTTAACCTCTACTCTTCGACCAGTGACTTACAGATCCTCAGGATTGGGTGAGGGTGACCTGCAAGTGGTGATTAGAATAGAGACTCTGAATGTATGAAGAAAGGCAAACATAAGTCAGAATGCACTTGCACTAAGGTTCAAAAGCAGTTTACATTTACTCAGAATGCTTGGACATCACATAGAGTAGTTCAGTGAATTTTGGACGTGGTCTGTGAAAACACTGAAGTCTGGGGAGATCTGGACCCAAGTCCTGGATAAAGGCTTCAGTTTAGAATCAGTATCTTCAAAACTTCCATCTGGAAGAATTTCAGTTTTACCCTGGTCAGGCTAGACTTTGGAATACTGGGAAATGTTTTGTTTCTGCATTGTATTTGTCTCCCAGCAGGGTGAACAGCGTGTCAATCAGTGGTCCTCACAGCTGCTGGCTGAGGTGGTTTCTGAGTCCCGTGCTTTGCAGAAATCGACACTGACAGTGATGCTCGTTTAGTTTACTGAGTTTTATTGGGGCTATTTTGAGACCATACCAGCCACATACATCTGAGCAAAATCTTTTTCTCACCAGATTGTTTTCAATTAAGCTGTTCTGTCTCTAATGGATTGTGGGCAGTGTAGTGTAATTCTGGTTTGAATGAGCAGACACCCAACTGAGTGACTTATTGCTACACAGATCTCTAGCTTTACATGTATTCTTGACTGTACAGTCAGCCTGTATGTGCACTAAAGAGGTTTGTTTCTTCTTCACCTTGTTCTCAAGCCTTTTGCCTGAACTCTCTCCCATCTGCTTAGCAAATATTTTGAAGTGTCTGCGCTTTCCCTGGACTTCACAGCTGAAATGCAGCACAAGAGTTCCCTCTGCACGTCAGGCAGCACTGCTGTGCTGTGTGGTGCCAGAGCCCTGGCACAGGCTGCCCAGAGGCTGTGGGGTCTCCTCCTTGGAGCTCTCCCGAAGCTGCCTGCCTGTGGGGCTGTGCCCTGCTCTGAGTGGCTCTTCTGCGGGGACCCAGGAGTGCCTCCAACCTTGGCTGTGCTGTGACTGTGTAATAAGGAGAGGCCAGAGTGAGTGTACGTGGAAGAAAACATCTTAAAATCCAAGTAGGGTGCTGTAGCTGGTGCTGTGCAGCTGCAGCACAGCTCTCACAGCCTTTGCTGAACCATTCCTGTAGAATATGCCTGCTCCAGAGGAAAAAGAAAGTCTTGGCACTGCTCCTCCTCCCGAGATCAGCTGTAGTTTTCCCTTCCAGAGGCAGAGCTGTGTTTGAAACCTTCCACCAGCCTCTCATCAGGCTTTGGTTGTGTTGACATCACATTAACCCACTTATTAAATCCTCAGATGTCCAACCAAGGATGCATTTCAGTGGGGTTTGAGACCTTCCTTGCACACAAAGTTGTCTTAGGGACTCTTTGCTTCAGATTTTGAAGGAGAGCTAGGGAGTGGTGGGTAAAGTTTTAGGGCATCTCATGGTACTGAAGGCTGCCTCTTGGCTGAACTGAACACTGAGAATGGTGGCAGGTTTTGCTGTTTGTTTTTTTATCTCTCTGCTTATAAACCCAGTTTCCTCTATACAGCAGTAGAAGTCTCAGAGGGAAAAGGAAAGGAAAATTACAACAATTTCCTGTTAGAAATCTAAGATTACCCAGAATAGCTTAATCCACAATGTGTTGTGGCTGAGTTTCTTAAAAGAAAGTTTTGTATCTTTTGAATTTCTAATGTAATCGAAAATCCCATCTTCAGCTGCTACTTCTGCTCTTGCTGGTTCACTCTATGATTATGGCAAATCACTCACACAAAACTTAAGAAGAAACTTAAGGAAACAGCCCCTGCTTTTTGGTGGTGAGGAAAAAGGAAATGCTTTGCAAGGTGCCTCTTGTCTGATGGACAAAGGGACAGTGAGCTGCATTTGTACTGCTGTACTGCAGTGTACCACAATGCCATTGCCTGACCCATACCATAAATATGCAGGTAACATTTCAAAAACAGATGAGCCAAACTTTTTTTTTTATTTTATTTTCTAAGTGCCCCAAATGAAGTGCTGCAGCTTGCCTCACTGTAACCCTTTGCCCACACTTTCCTGTCCTGCAGCTCTGTCACTCTATTTCTAAGAATACAGCCTTTCCAGCTTTTCTAGGTGCCACTCACAATGCCAACACTTTACAAGCTTTGTGCTTGATGCAACCTGGCTTCCCTCTGAGGTCATTTGTTATGTTGGGCAGTTTGGATTATAGGAAGTGTTGACCGTAGCACGTTCCCTTCCAACACACGGCTCTTTGGGTTTGTGCCATGCACCTCCAGGGAAGGATGCAACCTGCTTCCTGCAGCACGGTTGCCCCAGAGCTGCAGTGGGTGACACTCTGGCACTGACCTCTGAGAAAATGTGTTAAACTATGTCCAGAGTTTTGCAACGTTGGCTCTTCCTCTCAAACATGATGCTTCCTGGAAGGGAAGCTGGGGGTGTTTCTCGAGACCTCTCATTTATCCATCTCAATGACAGGTTTCATAAAAAAGAAGTAGGTTTACTATAACCCATTTACAAGCCTGCTAGTAGCAAAACAGAAACTGAAATTACACATGCAGCGCTCCTAATATAAGAGCTTAGAGGTTATTTTCTTTTAATTAAAGGACTGACAGGAACAAAATCCACTGACTCAAAGGTTCTTTGATAATTTCATGTCTCTAATGTGAAGAAATAAAAAAAAAAAAAAAAAAAAACCCTTTGAGTATTCTTAATCTTGCCACTGAGGTATCACCTGATGAAAACCCAGTGTTGATCTAAACCAGTGTTATGACTGAACAGTGAGATGCTAGAAAAAGATGGCTCCTTTACTGGAAACTCTTCTTCCAAGGGCTATTTCTGCTGCAGAGGCTCCAAGCAGCTGCTGCACAATAGGACGTGATTATCTGAAAGCTGTACCTTGGGGTAAAAGGAAGACTATTGATTTTCTTTTTGAAGAATTACTGAAAACCAGGAGGAGAGGGATTGTTAAGTTCCAGGTAAAGTAACACAGAGATAATGATGACTGCAAGTGGATGGGCAGCCAAAACGTCTGGGTGCCTTTAAAGCTGCATAATTCTGTACCAACAAACTTCGGGGAAACAGGCAGGTTTGTTTTCCAGGAAGAGGTAATAATGTAGAAACCTCTTTCTTGTGGCTTTCTTTAATCACATGGAGGGGTGGTGTTAAAAGCCAAGTGCGCACACAGAGACGCTGTCTTTGAACTACAAAAGCACAACACATCCCAGGCTGGGCTCACTGAGCGGGTGCTTTACTGAAAGTTACAGTTATCTCTGTGTTGAGCTGACCTCCTGTATCTCTTCTAAAAGCAGCTACTTAGCAGCCTTGGCTGTTACAGTACTATCAGCATGGAGAGAGGGTGTTGCATAGAAGTGTCATGCTACGTGTTTCTATTCAAATGTTTTTGAGCGTGTTGGACAATAGCTGTGAAATCCAATTAAAATATTTTCATGAGCTGATCAGTCACTTATCCAGAGCTTTGCTGGGAACATTTTGCTGATGTATGGTGGTATCCTATTTCATTTCAGACTTGTAGGTCACTGCCTGTTTTCTCATACAGATTACGCTGTCATTTTTTGCACACATATGGGCATAAATAAATCTTTGCCTTATATCCCTTTTTGTGTGTCTTGGGAGTGCTGAAGTTTTTGCTTCTCTGGGTGGTAGATTTGGAGCACCCTTTACAAAGCACAGACGTACCAGGTCCTGCTAAAAACAGACCACAGAGATGCACATACAATCCTGGAAAGGACTTTTGTATCAAAGATATGTGTCATTATGTGGTGGAAAAGTGAATTTACCCTTTCCCATCCCTACAAGATCTCATTTGGTTGCATTGAGACGAGGCAAGACCATCTTGTGAGAGAGTGCAGTTGTTGAGTTGAGGCAGAGCTAACTGGGTAAATGTAGCCCCATTCCCCCCTTTGTTAAATCTATGCTATCCTCATCACCCAGGAGGAGTAACCACAGCACAGCAGAAGTGGGCAGCCAACCTCAGCCTGCACCTCCCTGCTGCTTCCCTGCCCGAGGAAGACGTTCCCTGTTGAGATCATAGAACCACAGAGATGCTCACTGCTGCCCTGGGCTTCCTCTTGCTGACACACTGATCTCCAGTATGATCCAAAGGTAAAGTAGTAAAAAGTTTTTAGAAAAAGCAAGATGGAAGGGTTTAGCAGCTCCTGTGCAAGAAAATAAGTGCATGCTGGCCTTAAGGCTGCTCCTCTGTTCAGGGAATTACAAACAGGCAGATTGCAATAATCACCTTCCTTCTATAGTAACCAACCATGTTTTCTGTGAAGATGATTTTGGATTCCAGTAAGTTAAAAAAAAAAAAAAAAAAAGTTGGTTTCCCCCACCCTTCCTCCTCTTCCCATTTTTCCAAGAACTCAGTATTGACTTGTGTGCCTGCAATGTACCATTCACTGAATTCATCCAGAGTACGTTTGGAGTCATACGAAGGAAGCCTTGTGGCAGTCCCTATATGTACTTGTTGTTGGCCCTGAGGCTTTGCTTCTTTGCAGGCTCAGCAAAGGCTCTGCTGTTCTTTTCCTGCTCTGAGGTTCAGTCTCCACAGCTCTGTTTCTTTCCCTCTGTTGCCATTGCCCTTGCATGGGATCCTCGTGCTCTTGCTCAGCTGCAGCCTTTCCCCTGAGGAGAGCCCCCTTTCTTAGAAGAAATCTGCTCCCTACCAATGGAGTAGCTCATTCAGACTGACCCAATGCAGAAGGCTAGTGAATTCATAGTCGTAGATGTCATTACACAAATAAAATAGGATGGTTTTCTCTAGCCAGTTGTTTTTCGTGCAAGAGATGTGTTTCAGCCAAAAAAACTCAAACTTTTCCATGATCTCTTTTGAATTTGGTTTTGCAGTAGCTGTCAAACTTCTGCAACAACTTCTATGATAATTTTGCCTAACAAAGGTTAGGGAAAACTGAGGCCTTAATTCTGAATTGCTTATTTATGCAGTTCACTGTAAATCTGAAATGTTCTTAGATTAGTCAGTGGCATGCTTTCTTTCTCCCAGTTTTTTATTTTACTCCATAAGTAACCAGCTTTAATTGCATCTATTTCTGTTCTTTTTTTAAAAAATTATTATTTTTCCAATGAAGTTCATTTTAGCATATAATTTAACTTTCTCTCCCTCAACTCTCCAGGAAGGTAAGTTTTGCACTCATCTCTTTCTTTGGCAGACTTCTATTGGTAGAAAGGCTGTTCCCTTTATGTGAATATTAACAGAAGCAGTCACGGTACATGTTCATTTGTGGTTCCTTTCTGATGCATTACTAATAGACTCCAATTTCTCTCAGCTATTGAGTATACGCTGTCAGTTCAGCATTTAATTTCCAATTTGATCCTGCCAAACTCAACAGTACACTCCTGCAACAGACATTCAATGGCTCTGATGCAGATTGGGAATTTTGTCTTTTATTGACATTTTGCATGACTGATTTGCCGGATCTGGCAAACAAACAGGAGCTGTTACTTCCCAGAAGCTCTCAGCGTTCTTTAATACACAAAGGAGTTTCTTATGTGCAGCAGTATGGAGGTTAACACAAGTAACAGAACAACCAATTGTACTAAAATATTAAAAGATTACGATCTATCCCAGCCACATATTCCTGCCCTAGTTTAGCACTGTTTCTGACATTTCTTGGATGCTTCTTTCAGCCATTTTAGCTCCCTAATGTGAAATCACTGGATTTCTTTTATCCCGAATTAGCAGATCATCTTGGCTCTGAAATGGTTTGAGAGCCAATACAAAGAATGAGGTGGGATTCAGTGACTCAGGATGGGGAAAGGAAAAGGCCAAGCTGAGGAGAGAAGTCGCTGATTGTGTCAGCTGTCTGCAGTGCATTTTCACACCTCACATGAGTAATGCATCTTCCATATCAACTCACCATCTTATGGAAAAGCGTGGAAATTCCACATAGCAAAACAGTAGTGAGTGAATGTGCACCACCTTCCCAATGGCAAATGTTTTTGTAATTACTTTCAAACAGCCTCAGTGATCCCCATGTACCTGAGTACCCTTGCCTCACCAGATCTGGAAAACATCATCAGCACATCACATGTTGGTGTTTGCAGAGCACACCACACGTACCTCCTCCTGTTTGTTTTCTTCTGCTTGTTGGCAGTGACACGAGTGCTGGGGACTCCTGCTGTCAGAAGTTAATCCCTGGCAGGCAGATTCAGGTTTGTCAGTGAGTGGCTGCCTTTGGACCATTACCAAACCAAAATGACTAATGCCTGCTAGGAGCTGGGGTAGGCTGCATCAGAGCCAGCTCCTCCTCTGCTGCAGAACTTCCCACAGGTGCCCGTAGAGGTGCAGGGTGAGGAAGGCTTCCTAGTTCTGTCCCCTGCTGTCATCCACCTCTGCAGGTCCATATTTGCCCCCTGCTCCTCTGACAGGGCAGAATTCACAACTTGTGTAACAACTATTTCAGAAATTCCACAGTAAGGGACATAGGGAAATGCTACAATATTTTTTCCTTATGGATTTCTCCTTGGAAATGGTAGGGAAATCCCCTACTTCTTACAGGCAAGGGCACAGCTCCTCCAGCTTCTCCAGCTGTTGGAGCATGAAAGAGTTATGACAGCTGCCCTCATCTCTCTGCTCTTTCTCTATCTTGTTTACTTGCTGCCTGATTGCAATGCAGCAGTTTTACAATGCATCTGAAGCCAGTAGAGTTCTTTCAAAGGGGATTCCCATCCCACAGATTGTGTGCAATTGTGGATAAAGCCTCCTTAAGTGTTACTGGAGTGGAGAGGAAGAGGGAAAAGGTTTGTGACATGATTTCCTTTTGTTGCCACTGTAGAAAGTTCTCTGTAAAGCCTGGATTATATAAAGAAACTGAGCCTCTTTCCATAGAAAATGGTGTCAAAGTCCAGCTATTAGGTTTATAGGGCTTTAGTAGAATATAATGCAAACGTTTATCTGGTTTTCTCTTGCTACATCAGCAAAAGAGAGCAGTGGTCTTTTATGGAACAAGGTGTCCTTCAGGTGTACCCAGTTCTGGCATTGTGCATTTGTCTGCGTGCTTGCTGAAGGAAAGAGTGTTTCACTGTGAAGAACATCTCCATCATTCAGAGCCCAGAGCAGATCAGGTTGTTTGATTACATAAAAAGTACATCTGTAGCCATGAATGAGGCTGCAGAGTTGAAATAAATCTGTGTTGAGCAGCATAAATATGTGCTGTCATTTCTATGGTGGATAAACAACCAAGAATTTCAAAAGAGCCTTGTCCTCAGCGTGGGAGATTCAATAGGTCTTACTTAAATCATATGTCAGAGCAGCTGACCACATGTTTGTACCTAAGCCTGAAATCTCTTGTGTGTTAGGAAAGGCATATATGGAATAGAGAATGAAAGGACTGCAATTGTGAAAGGGCCTTCTGTGAAACAGGAATGGAACAGGGGAAGGAAAAGCCCTCAGTAAACGCTAACAAAAGCATGTTCAAACAGTACTATTCTCTGGCAAATAATTTTTCAAATGTGAGAATCCTGAACCAGATATGACTACAATTGTTAGCCATATCCTTTGAGCTTTTTCAAAATTAAGCAAAGGAAAGAGCATGTTTCTCAACTCTTAAAACTTCTGTTACTCATATTGTGATCAAAGGAACTAGAATGGAGCTGCTACACATCTGAGCACTGGCAAGAGCAAGAAATTCAAATTTATCTCTGATGAGGTGGCAAGTAGAAGACTAATATCCTGATGCATGGTCTGATTCTCCTAAATTAGGTCATACACTTTCTGATAGATGCAAACACAAGAGCCTGCGAGGAAGTGCTTCTTTCTCATACACACCTGAACTTCCTGTCAGCCACCAACATCCTGTTTCTGCCAATGTCAGAGCCACTTGTGCACTTTACAGTCAGATCAGACTAGCACAGACCAGGTGGCATTATGAGATGGGCCATTGTACAGTGAGTAAGCCTTTGTACTGAAGTCAAGGCTCATGACTAGAGAGAGCTTACGCTGTGTCAGCCTCATGCGTGCACGGTCTAGTCCTGCCCTGACTGCCACTATGATCTATAGCAAAACTCTCCCAGCTTTGGTAAAAACAGATTAGTAGAAATTCACAAAAGCATATGCTTCTTGGAAAATTCTCCTCTTTGTGTCTTTGCTCCTGGGAGGTGGTTGCCTCAGGTGTATGGATGGTCTCACTCTTTCAGAGCTTTCCACAATGAAAGTCCTGAGGGTGTTGTTCTATTCAGCAAGAAATTATTTTATTCTTACTTATTTTGAAATCAGAGCGATTGCTTCCAACTAGACTCAGTGCTACGAGAGGAAGAGGTTCAAGTCCTTTTCACCTCACTCCAAGGGTTTATAGTGGAGGGGAAGGGGCTCTGCTCTGGGGAGGCGATGCTGGGTCTGTGTGAAAAGCTCAGCTGGGCAGGCATGCAATTCACTGCTAGATTGCTTCCCGAGTCTGAGAAAACCTGTGATTTAGACTTTCCTCCAAAGTTACTGCTGGAATTTACGTCATTCACAGTTAAATCATCATTCTTTCTCCTGTGTACACGTAACTGCAGAGGCTGGATTCCTTTTCCTGGACTTGCTCCTGTCAGCTCCATTTCCTAAAGTGAAGTAGAGATCACAAACTGGAGTGTTACTGGGCAGGGCTAGTGTGTGCAAGTCACAGCTACAACTTCGTTGAAAGGGGTATTTCTTTTTTGCCTACAGAAAAACAAATAAAATCTGACCAGATGTGGAATATCAACTAGCTCATCCTCCTCAAAACTCTTAATGTTGAACCGTCCAGAACAGAAAACCTGAACTGATTTGTAAAGTTCAGTGAAAAGCTGGTTGTTCCGTTAAAAACATTAGCAAGTATTGCTTGATAATACTCTTTTCCCCTTCTCTCTGTTCAATTTCCTGGATGACTGTATGTGAAAGAGGAGTGTAGAGGAGTGTGACTGAGTTGTGTTCCTTAACTGCTTTTGTTCTGGTGTAATGCTACAGTTGTTCTATGGTAAAATGTGCTGTTTGTGCATGCAGCAGGCCACCAGCTGTTCTGTTCAGATTTGTGGGCATTGTGTATCTTTAAAACAGCATTAATAGCAAACAACATTACCACATGCAATTTAGCTGTTTAGGAGTTACCAAGAGAAGATAGTATTTATGCCAGCTTTTTCATGGCAGGTCAATTATTTTGTTAGCATACGCAACAGTGTATTTGTATTGTGCAACCCTTCTTAGGAACTGAACTGTGCTGGAGGACAGGAAATCAGGGGAAGCAGGATGGACTTGAATTAAAAGGAAGGGATTTGTTTTTCTTGCGTGTGGGCGCCAGTGCCCATTGAGCTGCAGTGACATACTGTGCAGTATTTGCTTCTCCTTATACAGCCAAGGAAAAGCAGTACCTGCCAGAGTTTGTAGGAAAAGTGAGTGGAGTGCAGTTATGCTGAGCTTGGTTTCTTTTCCCTTATTGTGCTTTGCCATAGTGACATGTGGTCTTTGCAAGTCAAAGCTGTATATTTTGTGAGAATTTTGTGAAGTGCTGTTTTACTGAACCTTCCAAGCTGAACTTTGGCCAAAGCTGTCCTAATCTAAAGGAATAAATGACTATGTAACGCAACAGACACTATTTAAAATTCAGCCACTTCAGTAAATTTCATAGCTGGCAAGACCAAGCTACTTTCATAATCTGCCTGCTACATAAAGGCTTTATGACTCAGGCTGGGGGAGGTTCATAAATACTTTGCTCTAGATTATTTAAAAAGACACAACGTTATGAAGGTGTTTAATAGGTGTCTCTTCCCCCTCCTTTTTTTCCCTGTGATCAGCACATTATGTTAATTGCAAAATTGTGCACTTAATGTGCTTTAAGCTTGAATAGAAAAGAGTGCATATTTCAGCTCAGGCAGTACAGGTGATTAACACTGACCTGTGCTAAATTCAAGCTTGAAAAATTTGGACCAACAGAAGTATAGTTTATATGGTAGTTAATAAATGGACTTCTCCAAGTCCTCAGGAAGGGCTCAGGCCTTCACTATCATTAGAGGACACTGAGCAGCTTTAGGAGTTCGCTGATTTGTTCGACGTGTCTGGATCTCAGAGTACTAATGGCTCTAAACTAGTTATGTGGCTATTCTGAGTTTGGGACTCCTCTTTCATCATGGTACTCTCACCAGCTGTAGTTTCTCACCTGTATGCCCTCAGAGCTGTTGATCCGTCCGTGCAATTCTTTCAAAACCCAGGTCATGTTTCCTCTGGCTCTCTCAAATGCATCACTTCCTTCCAAAATTTCTCAGCCTTCCAGGATGCTTTCCATTCTCTTCTGATGTGTCACAGGCTGCCCACATTTTGCACAGAATTTTCCTTTAGCAAGAAAACTTCTCTCGCCCTTAGATTTCAGCTTGTTTCAGTTCCTATTGGCTTCAGCAGATTGAGTTGGGCTCTGTAGGAATTCCTGAAGACCTTTGGTCATATTTGAACCTGGCATTTAAGTTCAGCATTCAAGTAGCAGCATTACACATATGCCTGTGAACTGACTCAAAGGCCATTTACACCAGCATGGTGTATGCCTTCAGGTCATGTTTTGCACTGCTGTGTTTGTACACAGCGTTGACAGATAACGGTTAGCACACTGTGTGACTGCCACAGGCCTTGATACAGCAAACAGCTTTTCCTTTTGCTCAGATGAGTTCAGGCCGGGCAGAGGAGTTGTGGTGCTGTAAACTTTGAGTCACAGAGGTTATTTGTCCCCTGTGGAAGTGTCACTGTTAGCAGCTGTCTGGGTTTGCCATCCTCAAACGTATTTTGAACAGATGTGCGTTCTTTATATAACAGTCTGCTTTAAAACTGTGCTGAAATTGCAAAGAAAATGAGATCTGTATGAAAGAATAACATGCATGGCTGAGAAAGCCATCCAGGAGTCCTGCAGCATAGAGTTCTCACTCAATATATCAGTATAGCTTCACCTCTTGTCCTCACTTGTGTCTTTTAATGCAGATTTGGAAGTCCCCTGCTATTTCAATATCTGTGATTGAATTTGTTGTTGTATTAAACTTGGAAAAGAATGTCTGTGACATGGCATACAGTGTACAGATTACAGGTATCAGGAAGAAGGATTGCCTGGGTTTTATTAGTTCCACAGTATAATAAAAAGATATACTGTACAAGCTGCAGAATTCACATGAACAACTTCTTCCTCATTAGGCATATTGATTTTAAAAGTAGATATAGAGCACTACTTAGATACTTGAGAAAACAATCAGCAAATCCTTCTTGCTTTGTACTTCTGTACCCGAAGGCTGCTCTTAATTATGTGTCTGTATTATGGTCTTGGAGGACTGGAGCTCAATACCTGTCGCACACGTAGGGGATCAAGGGCATGGGGAGGTGCATGGACTCAGAGTTGAAATCCAGAAACTGTCATGCTGACATCACAACTGACAGAAAGTTGTGCTTTAGGAAGTTGTGGTTTCAGAAGGGCAGCTGTAGTGGCCAGAAAGTAGACCATACTGAACTGAAAAAAAAAGGAAAAAAAAACTTCCCCTAACTAAGTACTCTGTTACTGAAACCCTTGCAGTGGTGCCAAATGGTCCCAAAAGGGAAAAGGTGAGATACATTATGCTACATGCTGTGAAAGATCAGTCTAATTTATGCATACCGTTAATAGCTGTGGTGAGATCATAAGGTGAATTGGTGTGATGTACAGAACAGTGTGCTGGCAGAACCTCGAACGAAAGTAAAGGTTTCTGATGCCTCAAACAGGGCTCTGTCCACCACTCTGAGCTGCCATGTCACCCAAACTACTTACAAATATACATTTTGTAAATGTTATATTAGGCAAGATTAATGACTCATAGAACAAGAGATAGTTTCCCTGTTTGGAGTTCAGAGTAGTTAAGTCCCAGCAGCAGCTCACCCAAAGACTGAATTTCTGTTCTAAACTGTTTTCTATCCCAGTCATGGCTGTGGATTACTGGAGTATCTGTCACACCTCACAGCTTCTGTTGAAAATGAGTAGTTGAAAGTGTATGCAAACGTGGTGTGTGACAGCAAACTGAATGCTGCAAAACAGCTTGTGCATAAGTCTTGAGATGATTTAGGCATTTCTACCTTCTGGGCTGTTCAGGAATCCCTTGTTAGCGCTAAGATTTCTCTCATTGCGACCTTTATAAAATTACTTTACTTTTCACTCGTATGGCCTTTTAGCAGAGCTCAGCCAGTCATTAGCTTCTTCTTTATAGCAAGCCATGAGAAAATTTACAGCAGCCAGAAACTCTTGGGGGAAAATGGAAATCACATTAATTTACCAAATGTGCTAGACTGAGAATACTGGAACTGAAATTATTGCCTTAGAGAAAGGCACCATCTACTTTGCATATAATTATACCAATACAGTACACGCCAAGCTTCTATAGGTGATAGCTATGTGATGTGTTGCACAGCTGTGAACCAAAAGGCTGCTATGGATTAAAGCACCTGCTCTTCAGCTACTGAGCTATCTTGTCTGGTGAAAGCATCCCTTGGCTGACAGTTTTGTGAAGTCAGTTTGACAAATATATTCTTCCTGCAAAATCAGAATTCTTCCTGGTCCTCCATTTTTCTTGCCTTTCCACATCAAAAACATCTGCCTTCATGTAAGATAAAACCTTGCACGTGGTACATTTAGTCACAGGACAGTGATAGGTTTTCCATTCATCACAATTACTGAGTAACCACGCTTTTAGATAGAGGAGGTCCTTGTACTTGAAAAGGGAAATTCCTGTCTCCTAGCTGAAAACAGTTGTTTGAGTTTGCTTTAAGCTGAAGGTAATTGCTATGTTTTGTTTGTAAAGCTTTCATGGCACACTTTGTTTTACATCTGGCCTTGCAAACAGGGAGAAACCAGGCTAAACATCCACACAGCGTCATCTAGGCACCTAACTTAGAGATCTAATTGTTCCACTGGCAATTAGGCATTTGCCTTTGAAAGCTTTTGATTCACAACTGTCAGATGACTAAAGTACAGTCGTGAACAACTTACCAGATAAGGGTAGCTGGGAGCCTGAGGGGGACAGAAAACCAAAAATAATCTTTGAAATATTTGTCAAAATTTGTTTCTGAACAGACTGTGTACTAGAATATGTGCTAGGGATCTGGCAAGAAGGTTCACTAGTTTTTACCTGAGGAGAGCAATGAAAGAAGTTAGTAGCCTACACTTTCTGTAGCACATTTACCTCCCGAATTCATCAGTAATAATGTTACAGACCATACCTAAACTACCACCATGACAAGACTCATAGGATACACTGTCTCCTTCCCTGAATCTCTCCAGGTTCCCTGAGCAGTGGTGGCTCATGAGCAGCTCAAGAAATAACCAAACAAGACTACTCTATCATGTGTGACAAAATCAGTAAGATTTAGTCAAGTCCTAGTCAAGTTAATGGTCTTGAATGGTGCTTCTAAGCATTCAGAGCATCCTTGAAAGCTGCTGCATAAGCAGATGTTGGCTTATTCTGTGCACAGAAAGCTGCACAGAGTCCAAAGTGGTTGCTGTTATGCAGGCTTTGTCTGAAAGCTAGGGAAAACTAATAAATGCATTGCTTCACACACTGTGAATGGAGGGTCAGAAGGAGAGCCAGGGACTGAATGAGAGTGCAATAGGAAGGGCTGAATCTGAATGAGAAGGTCCAGGAGGTGAATGCATTGCACAGTGGAGGATTAAGTAGAGGTTGGGTGAAGAGTATTGATGGCAGATACGGTCAGCGTGTTGCCCTAGGGGATGATTCTTTCTTGGCTGTTGAAAATAGCATCAGTGCTGACTGCAGCTGAAGCCTCACTTCTTGTAAATGACTTCAATCATAACAGAATTAGTGTGACCACAGCTGCACAGTGGGTGAGGTTACACTTGTCATTGAAGAGGTTCCTACTGAGCATCCAAAAACCCTTCACAGCTGAACTAACCAGACACCTACAGTTCTATTAATTAGCTCTATTCGTTAGCAAATGTTTTACAGCTGCAGCATGGTATGTAAATTAACTTAATCTGAAAGCAAATGTGTGTTTCAGTCTTTAAAAAGCAAGGAAGCCCCAGCCTTGTTGCCTACAGAGCTGTACCAGAGCAGGGATGGGGGTGGGTGTCCCAGTGGGATGCAGTGGAAGGGGAACCTGGGGCTCTCTGTGGGGTGATATGGCCCTGCTGCAAATGGTATTATTTCTAATCTGTCCCTTCCCCACTGACTGTAAACATGGCAGTCTTTTTGGAAAACTCACCTTTGCTCCTGAGCATAGCTCAAATTCTTCTATAGCCCTTCACCAGATTCACTGTTTACTTCATTTCCCAGCCACAGCCAGGAGTGAAAGGGTCAGAGGAAAGAGCTGGGCAGGAAGGGGAGGGACTGCAAGCATCACTTTTCATGTGCTACTTGGCAGAGAGGGCTGAAATCACTGTACTGTTTGTGTTTCCATTGCTTGAAGGGGTAGAATACAGCTAGAGCACTATCTGACCTTGCTGGTACTTCATTAAGCAGAGAATGAGAGTTTGGGCAGCCAGCACTCTTTCAGAAATCCTCAGGAACTTGACAGAGTTCCTAAATCAGTGCCCACTGGTGAGCAGGTGTTTTAGGAGATTTCTTCCTTAGAGAATGGGTCACAGTGATGTGAGCACATCAGCTAGACAAGGACTTTGTGCTTTGGAGCAGGTTACAGACACCTAGAGAGGATGTGCTTGGCCTCTGTGCTGCATGCTGGACAGCAGCAAAGGAAAGGAAGGGGAAGAGCAAAGAGGGGGGTGGAAAGACAGTAGCAGTTGAAACATGCCTGCCAGCTTTATCTCCTTTCCCATTAAGTGACCTTTTACTGAATTCTGCCCTTCTCCTTGAAGCATAGCTTTGATTGTATTTATTTTCTGCGTTGTCCCATGTTTGCATTTTGAACTAAAGACAGAAGTTGGGGATTGAGGTGATTTACCTCAAGGATATGGGTCGTTTCTGCTAAGGGTTTTCTGAGAGAAATTAGGTTTGTTCCTGACAGGAAAAAAAAGGTGGAATGTACTCAATCTTTTTTCCTTTAATCCATACCCTTCACTGGGAAGCCACTTCCCATCTCTCTAGGTCTAGTTCTGTTTGTTCTTCTCAAGGATGACGGAGAACCTTTTATGCCCTGTTGTGCTTGCTCTACCACTGATGCTGTCACCTGGACACTGATTTATTTATACGGAGGCAGGAGTCATTCACCTGGGGCCTGAGGGGTTAAGGACTATAGTATGGAACTGGGAAAAAGAGGACTGGGAGCAGGATAACAATCTCTGCTGTCTGAAAACCGGTTTGGCAGCCTTCACCCTACAGAAACTTTTTTCCAGCTTCTTAAAGTTGTTTGCATTCAGGCAATCTACTTTCATAACTGTTGCATAGTATGGCCTTTATGACTTCCCCAATTTATGTGCTGCTGTGGGAAAATACAGCATTTGGCAACTAATTTCAACTTTAAGCAGTAATAACAGAAATGCAGCCTGACAAGTTTCAGCCAGGGATGGCTGACAAGGAACGGGAAAGATCCAAAAACGCACTTTTAGGGAAGCAGCACAGCAGAGAGTCATATGATGCTGCCTGTGTGGTCTTCAGTTTTCTCTTCTTCACAATGAGCAAAGCACTGTGAGTGATCCTTACTCACGCCTGAGCAGGAAACTTTCTTATTCCAAAGAAGCATCACTGACAGAAGAGCTGAGTTTGTAAATTATACTGTACAAATTATTTGGTAAGGCACGCTATGTAACAGACACTCAATGTTTCCTAAAAGCAGCTTTAGCTTTAAAAGGAATGTGAATTACTGTACAGGGAGAGACCTTTTATCTTACAAACTGTAGTGATGACTTCATTTACTGCTTCCAGTTACTGTAAGCACTGCAGATCTGTGCTGATAGAGGACATTTCTGTGAAAGACACTGCGTCTTCTTTGAAGTGATTTGGTTCAGCTGGTTTTCTAAGACTATTTTTCATGGATTTCAGGAAATGCTTGGGGGAGGGGAGAACTGCTTTGCGATAAAGTGCTATCTCTTCATCATTAAATCACACAGGTCACACTCTGCTAAACCAAGCATTGCAGTCATCCAGTTACAGCTCTGTGGAGGCACTGATTTCACATTTTATAAGCACACAAACGCGGCAGTGCCTTCACCCATTTCCAACATGTGATATTACAAAAAATTCTGATGTATTTCAGCTCTCTCTGAATGCAGTTTAAGCACTAGAGTGGCTGCATATCTATAAGATTAGGCTCTGTGGATTAGGATCCTGTCATCAAGAGCTAAGTCACGAATTCCTTTCAACAGATCACATCCATGCCCTGTGGGTCACCATGAATGTAAGTGAATGTAAGGCAAGAAACTTTTTGAAGCCTGAATCTCTGCTGTCTTGCACATGTTGACTTACAGAGAGCAGTCTTTCATCCAGTGCATCATAGTGGTATTGTGCTCACCACTGTTTAAAGTGTGTATGCACATGGCATTTTGAACAGTTTTGTTTTTCCTCACTGATGCTGATGTGGTTTGTGTCAGACAACCCACTTTTCTTGCTTAGAGTCTTGCTACTTTTAATAGATGTAAGGCAAGCCTGCACTAGAGCCATTTGCTCAGCCAAGTGTTTAATTTACCTCTTCAGAACTTACCCATATTGCTCCTGTTCTCATATATTTAGGACAGAGTTAGATACATCCTAAATACATCTTCTGTTTGCTTCATCTTTCTCTTAGAAGCCTTTGGGGGCAGGGGTCCTTTGGTGAGCCAGCACTCACAGCAGGGCAAGGGACCAGTCCCCACTGAGACCCACTCACGGGCAGCACTTGGAGGCACAGCAGTTAGAGGTTGCTGGCAGGATAGGTACCAGCACACTTAAAACTAAAAACAGAGATGCTATTCTTTTCTAAAAACTTTCACAATAAAGTTTATTATGTTAATAGCATAAAAAATATTATAAAATAATAAAATATTCTGCTTGGCAGAAAAATGATGCCGGGGTTTTAAAACCCCAGGTTTGTGCAAACAGTTTTTGTAAACATAAGAAGTCAAGTGTTCAAGTTGCATTTTAAAATACAGTAAGTTGCTACAAAAATAGGTTTGCTCACTGTCAAACATGTTTAAAAACCCAGGACGCTGGATTTCTTCACACTTCTCTCACGTGTCTCTATACAGTTAATGCTGTACTTAGATCTGAAATGGGAAGGATTTCAGATAGTCCTTTAGAACAGGATTGAGAGGGATCTGATTCAAGTTCTCTCTTCCAAAAGTCTTCACGATGCTCTTCCGGCAGAGCTCCTGCAGGGGCTGCACACGGACTTTGCGCAGGGGGGTGACCAGTACCTTCCTCGGGGAGCTTAAGTAATGTTCCAGCAGCTTAAAAAGACAGTCGAAGGTCTCCTTGCTGCCATCCAGGCTGAAACGCCCGGTCTGAAAGTTTATCCGGATGCTGGTGGGCCCAGTCGCAGTCTTAACACTGATGGCAAAGAAACAATTCTTCTGTGTGCTGTCCCTGATGAGGAAGGTGCCCTCGGGCTCCGACTTCAGCTTCTCATGAGCAGCACTGACAGTCAGTGGTCCCCAGTAGAAGCCGCAGGCATCCAGCAGGCTGCTTGCTCGAGTGATGCTACTGAAATCTGCTTGCGAGCGAAAGGTTCGGAAGTGCGTGCTGCTCGGTGCCTGCACAGCGCCAGGCCGGCCTGCGCCGCGGTAACCTCGAGCCTGAGAGCGATCCCGTGCCGGAGGGTCAAGTAGACATCGCGGGTCTGCTGCAACTGCATTGTCTGCTGACACCTTGCTGTGCGCTACCATCCTACAGCCTAGGCCAGTGGATGCGGTCTTCCATAGCGTCAGTGGCTACGGCGGGGCAGCTTTCCAGCAGCTATTCTGAAATAGAGACACCAGGTGAGATCCCAGGGAGAAGCGGCCGCAGGCTCTGAATGACCGAGTCCTCCATTCACCTCCCTCCCACCCATTATACAATAATCAATTATTCATTTCCCAATTTGCACTGGGCAAACAACTGCTCGCTTTTGGATAAGATCAGCAGTCTACTACTATTACGAAGTCTAAAGCTCCAAAAACATTTAGCAAGGATCGTTTACAGCTACTGAGGATAACGCAGTTCCCCTGCTGCAAGCCCACAGCGCATCTCAGGGCCTGCAGCATGGTGAGAACCTGCAGCAGGCAGGAGCCTTCCATTGAGAAGTGAACCTGTGCCCACTCCAACACAGTTGGAAGCTTTAGAAGGCAAAGTAAGGAGGTTTTACAGCCACCTTCCCTTCCCCTCTGCCAAGCAAGGTCTGAACCCAGACAGCACCACGACCTTGGTGCACAGCTGGGAGGGCACTGCTGCAGCAGGGCACAGCCCGCAGGCAGCTGGAGGGGGCGGCCCGCAGCGCTGCCCCGTGCACGGGGATCCTCAGCCTCCTTCCCTCTCTCCTGCTAACCTGAGGCTCAGCCATAAAAGGCAATTTCCCATTCCCCCAACTTTCCCCTGGGACAGCAGCGCTCCAGCCTCACCAGCCTACACACATCAACCTCTGTGAACCCTCGAAGCATTACTCCTCTGTCTCTATCTCTCTCTCTCTTTTTTGTATTGCATGCACTTTAAGTGGCCCAATCTAAATTGCTTCCTATTGATATATCTCTCAGCAGAAGGACTAAATTCATCCCTCGTGTTACTTCAAAGGAATTAGCAGTGCTGCACCAGGAACAAGGCTGGCCTGAGCTGCCTGCCTCTGACAGCGCGGTTCGATACGTCTCCGCCGGCTGCCGTGACCTTACTGGCAAGCATAGATTTTAGGATTTATCCCCACAGTCAGATATAGATCTGCAGCTGCAGCTTGTTGAGAAACCTTGAAGGATTCTCAGAAACGAATCCCTGGGCCGCCTCACGGTTCAGGGTAATGTGCTAGTGCAGATTTCAAGGAAAGTGCGCAGCTGGGCTCCCGGCCACACTAATTTAACAGCTTGACGTTTGGTTTCATTTCGGTCACATTACCCTCCCTAAAGGGCAACGAGGGCTGCAAAATCCTTCTGCCGGCAAACAACGAGCTGGAAGTACCACCGGGCTTTCTTTACGCAGCAGAAGGAAAGCGATGTCAGTTTTTCCAATTACCGGGCCAGGATTAGCGCTCAGCATTCGAAGTTCCCAAAAGCGCCGTTCGCAGCGCAGGGCGGCGAGCAGCGCCGGGCGGGCGGGGGCTGTGCGGGGTCGGCCGAGCCCGTCCCCGCGAGCGGGGCTGCTCCGCTCCCAGCGTCCGCGGCGTTGGTTTTCGCCGCGTTACGCGGAGCACGAGAGGACGAGAATCCAAGCGAAGCGAATCGAAGCCGCAAACGGCCCGGGGACCCCCGCAGCGCGAACCTCTCCCAGGCGCGCTCCGAACTCGCGACCCTCCCTTACCTTGGCCCGGAGCTCGGCGGCTGAGGGCCGTCCCCGGAGCGCGCAGCGCGGGCTCGGGCCGCGCCCCGGCTACAGCTGGGTCCGGCGGGCGCCTGGGCATGCTCCGCGCCGGGGCCCTGCCTGGGGCCGCTCCGCCGGCGCGCTTGGCCCGCGTATCGCGGCCGCTTTTTATTTAACACGGCGGCGGAGGCCGTCCGCTCCTCCCCTTCCCCGAAAACACGTGGCCGCCGCTTACACTTTCACTTTCCACCGAGTCACGGCTGAGCCGGGCTCTCTGGCATCGCCTCATCCCCTGCCCCGCCGCCCGCCCCCAAGCCGTGACCTTCGGCCCCTTTGCCGCTGTCCGGTGGGAGATGCTCTCGGCTTGAGTTCGGCCGCGTGCCCGGCGTTGGGGGACACGGCGGCACGAAAAGCAGACGGGCGGCGTGGGAAGGTCGGGGGTGCTGGGTGATAGCTGCTCCCTCCAAGCCAGCGTGGGTCGGCGTGGACGAGGTGCTGAGAGCACGTAACGTGGAACTGGGCAATGTCCGAGAAGGGGAGCACAGTTGGATCAGCCGTGAATGTAGTTTGAAAAATTAAAAGCATTCAGAGAAATGTGTGATCCTTCCGCTGGGGGGACCGTCCGTACGCTGCCCCGGTTTTGGAGTTCGCAGAGCAGAATTTCCCTGGGGTTTTCAGCCGAGCAATCAGATTTAGAAGTAACCGCTCAGATCCCCAGCTGTATTTCTGGCATTGCCAGCAGCCGGTGCAGGTTGCTGGGGCTGCTGCTCGCCCGCAGGGCAATTTGCAAACTCCAGCCAGGGTCTGATCCGCTCCTGTGAGCAGATCCAGGACTTCAGAATCAAGTCATGAATTTGTCACTTCCAAGCACAGCGACAGGCGGGTACTGCAGCCGCGCTGCCAGGAGGACAATTTCCCCTTGCAGTCATTACGATGCTTTGTGACAATGAAAGGAACCGTTTCTGTCAGACCATTAAGGGGTGAGACCCAGAAGGGACTCGTTAGTTGTCCTTTGAGGGGATTTATTTCATGTTCTGGGACTCAATATTCTTCTCAAATCCCAGTGTGGCCACGGACTGAGTTAACCTCATGGTGACAGAGCGCCCTGATAGCATACAGTAGGTGAGCCTGGAAATTTCTGGTGATGCTTTACTCACTGAAATTTACTGCTCAAGTTCTGTCATGTGACAGTATGGTTGTCATGAATTTGGAGAAGTGGAGCTCATCATAAATTTTAAGAACTGGCACAGAGATTCCCTTTGTGCTCAGAATTATCTTTCAAACCATTTCTGAGCAACTGAACTTGAGCTGAGGTTCACTATGAGTGTGTGGGGGCTGCTTTTCTCTTTAAAACAAAAGCATTCAGAAATGGTGGAACTGAAACTTACTTTAGAATTCAGACATGCAATAGAGAGAAATGTTTTGCTCTTTGCTTTGCTGTAGTGCACTCCAGCCAGTGAGTTAGATTCCAAGGCTGCTTTGTTCAAGGTGTTGTCTGAGCACAGTGCAACTAACCTTAACAACTAAACACCTGCATGAGCTAGCGTCTCTACTTCTCCTCCAAAGAGCAGTGATTGGAAGTGCTTAACTGTGTCACAGGAAGGTAAATCAGAGCCAAAGCCACAACTCAGATCTTTTAAGTCCCAACCAGGCCCTGCAGCACCTGAGCTGCCTTCCTGCTGCCTTCACCGAGGCCCTCAGGCCATACCGCAGCTCAGTGTTTCTTGGGTGGGATGAAGGTTGGCTGCCAGTTGCTGCAGGTGTGCCAGGAAAGTTGTTTCACTTTCATGTAATTTTTTATTTTGTAAGATCACAAAGGGAAGACATCTCCTCCGGATGCACGTGCAGTCTGGCTGCCATGGTCTGAGGAGCTGACAAAGCGTCTGTTCAAAAAGTCTTCCTCATTCAACAAGAATGTGGTAATATTTAGTTGCAAAGCTTCAGAGGCTGGCAGGGCTCCATTGGGTAGGTGAGCTCCCAGCCACCGTACCAACTTGGACAGTGAAGGGCAAGCACATCAGAATGCTGCCCAAGGAGACTGATGTCATTTGTATGTGAATTGCAGGCTGGGATGCTCCATAATGTGCCCTAGAAGGGCTTGCCCAGGAGAAGCAGGTCTCAGTCGTAACATACGAAGAAGTCTTGTTTGAGTGAGGACTTTGGGATAGGAGGAGTTGGGACATTAGACTTCAGAGTCCCAGAAGTTGAGCTTTATTAGGATATCTTGATTGTTTTCCACTTACATTTCCTTTTGCAAGCCCCTACCCTTGTTCTTCTATTTTCTTTCTTACTCTTTTCACCCCTACTGAAATTCTCCACCTTCCAGGGCCTAAAGAGGTCTGTCCCTTCCAGTGGTTTAGATGAGATTATGTTACTCTTGGCTAAAACGAAGTTCTTTTACCCAGTAGAGGGCAGCGCATAAATCTGGAGATGATGCAGAGCTGTGGGACAGAGCCCTGTGGGAGAAAGACCTCCATAAATGACTTAAGTTTGAAGCACGACTGCGATCTCTGCTGTCACTCAGCTTAATGAGCACTCATTGCATATCACAAGGTGAACTAGGCACTTGTTAGTCGCTTTGGTAAGTGGAGCCTTCCTTGTGTAACACCTCAGACATACTTTTATGTTTTTCTCCTTATCTCAAAGTACCCTTCTTCCATGTTGATGGTTTCAGGAGGTAAAAAAAAAAAAAAAAAAAAAAAACAGTAAATACGTCTTTCTTTTGGAATATTTTCAAATGNCTAAGGTGAAAGAAAAGGATTGCTTTCTTTCTTAGGTCAGGAATGTAACACATGATCTGAAGGGTCTCATCAGTAAAGCTCCCAAGGTTTAGATAAAGAACAAACTCAACTTTTGTTTAAAATATGAGCCCTGACTCCTATTTCATAAACATTGCCTTGGAAAATGAAACACAATTCAGAGGAAACGCTAGACATTTCTGCAGCAGGAGCAAGGCCTGCTCGCTGGCTGATAGCACCTGGAGTGCAGGAAAGGGTCTGTCAGGAGGCAGCGAGGGAAAAGCACAGGTCTGAAGGTGGTGTTGAAGGTGAGAGAGCACTGTGTCTGTTGGGGATAATGCATGTGATGTTCCCCTTTCTTTAGGTTTTGTTCTGTTTTCAGAAAACATACCCTTAGTCATACTAGCAGCAGTGTAATGTAAGCAGAGGTTCCTTTATGAAGTGCAAAAAAAACTTGAAACAATTAGAAAATCAGCAGGCACTCCCCATTTCAGCTTCATTCTTTTTGTAGAAGCAGGCAGTAATTCTCACATGAAGCTGAATTAATTGGCAGGCCAACATGTCTGTGGAATGGTGTTTTGTTTAGAGTTTGGTATAGCAAATGGGTGATCAGTGTGGGAATTAATCCATGAATATCCAAACAGTTAATTTTGTTATTTTTATGCAGACAATTGTCAATGAGCAATTAAAAATTTTTTCCAGGTCAAATATATTGTTGTCTTCTCGTAGGAATGATTCAAGTAAATAGAGTTGCATATGTTACTATTAGCATTGTGGGGTTAGAGCTTAGTTCCTCCCTTGTGCTTCTATTGGAAGCAGTATCTCTTACATGAAACAGATCGTCCACATTGTCTAAACTGACCAAGCAACATGATTTATAGAAAAGGGGAACTGAAGCACCAAGAGTTCAGTGATTTGCTTAAAGTCAGAGAGTGAGACAATCAGCAGAAGGGCTAGGAGTGGAACATAATTCAGGTCTTCAGAGCCCCATACTAGAAACTTAACCACAATACCGTCCTTCCTGTTTTAGTGGGTTTTGTTTTCTTCTTCAGAATCTGAATTTTCATTTAAATGAAACCCTTGAAATCGGAATTCTTTGATTTTGCAAGTAAATTAGACACCACATTGCTTCTGAGTCTGCTTTCAGATACACTGAAACCTGCAGCACTGAGAGAAGTGTGAATCTCCATCACCCACTTTAGCTAAGTATTAAGGTCAAATCTTGACTTATCTAAATGGGACATGCCAAAAAAATCTGACTGCTGTGAGTAGACACTTCCTTATGCATCTCCATTTTCACGTTGTCCTTGTTATCAGTTTTTAAGTTTGGAGGTAAAAGAGTGAGCCTCCTGAATACAACTTACCCTCTTACTCTTTTAGCCACTTGCCTGCAGGTAAAGGCCTATAAAGATGATTTGCTTTATTCTGATATTAATGACCAAGTTAGCAATAACTGAAGAGTGATGTGCATATTCGTTTCTCCATGGCAGCATACAAAAGTTATTATGGCAAGAATAAGATGTAGTTTAAGATGTCCTCAGCTGGATTTCAAGCCATGATGGGCATCATGCCTATGCCCAGACAAGGGGTAGCCAGTGAGTACAAATCCAGCTCTTCTGTCTGGGCTGGAATTCACACTGTTGTACAGATAATGTACATTCAGATCCCACCCAGACAGGATGGAGGCTAGAAATTTGTATTTTTTCATTCTGAAAAGGATTCCTGTGAGTATTAGTCATGAGGATGTGCACATGTCTACTGGCTAGGATGAAAAACAGTGTTTTGGGGAAGTTAAGCTAATTAATCTTAACAGTGTACTAAAACTGAGTAAGAGCTGCGCCTCTCCTCTCGTGAGTATCCCTGAGCATTCCAGACAAATTCTCTGAAATACATCTCTGTAAGAGAAATAAACTGTTATAAATCAAGGAAGTCCTAAATTCTCTGAGGCTGTGAGGGAAGTTTCTTTCTAAGCTGGCTACTTTGGAATTGTTTATTTTAAATGTTGTTAGTTCCTTCTTCTGGAGCAGTTAATGTTGGTTTCCTTGGACCCTGCCTGTTCTTCACTGGAAGTTCCTTTGTTGATACTAACCACGTCAAATCAAGATCTGTTTTAGTCTTATGAATTCAAAAGCTAAACAGTTAACTGTACAAAAATGTGGTATGGGTTTTCAAAATTTCAGTAGTTTAGACAAAAAGAAAAGATAAAAGCCTCAAATTGTTGGTAGAAGTGTTGTGATAGGGCAGGGGCAGCATGCTTTCTGGTGGGTTTTCAAGTGTGGGTCTGTGTGTATGAGCAAACTCCACAGCTGACAGAGGAAGTCTGGGACCTAATGGTCTGGGACCTGTTGGTGCTAATTGCAGAGGCAGCAGGCTGCCTTTCATGTGTGAGAACTGCTGCAATAAAAACTGAACTGGATATTTCAAAGCAGAACTGTATGATGCTATTTTGGCTTCCTGATACACTTACTGGAATACAGAGGTTTCAGTGCTGGCTGGAGGAAAGGGTACCTTGAATTTCAGAGCCAGGTGCTAATTTTACTTCAGTCTGGCTACTGCGGTACCTGTGTGATCTTTTCCAAAGAAAGTCAGAACAACCCACCTTCCTCTGTGCCATTCCCATTGCCTTTATCAGTGCCCCAGCAGCTCTCTCCTTTGCTGTTGAAGCCACGTTCTCTGTTTCTCCGCTTCCCCATCCCTGTGCATTTTCAGATTTCAAGCCCATGAATGAGGAGCGGTAATATGGCACGGGAAAATCAGCCATGGCACTGAACTTTGCTGCAGCTACTCTGGAGCACTGAACTCTGTTGCAGCTATTCTGGAGCTGAGGTTAATGTTCGTGCATGCAGTTGGAGCCCTCCATGTAATACAGGAACAGGATGATGGGATGAAGAGCTTGGGGAAAATTTATTTATGAGTGGGGATGTTGAAGATAGCAAACAAAGCATCCATTTATAATCCAAAAATACCACCAGTGTTTCTTTGATGTTATTTTCACAGTATCATTACTGTCTGCTCTTAAGAGTTTTCCATTCTCACAGGCATTTTCTGCCACTTCTGTTATCAGTGTCTAGTTAGACTGTGTCCTGCATAGTTTACATGATTACAGATTTGCATTTGCTATGGCAGATGAACACTGATGCCCTTTCTGGTGCTCCCACGATTCCATCTATTCAAACCACACACAAATGATGAGCTTCTGATAAAGTAATTCAAAGGCTGCGGCATCAGAGTCTGATGCATTTCATTCATAGGCATAATCAACATGAGACAGTTTTTATGGCTGGGCTGAGATGGAGCAAATGACTTAAAAGTTCCCTCACCTTTGATTTTCAGTCCATACAAACTGAATAAAATTCATTGTTAGTATGGTCAAATGGATCCAAACCTCAGTTTTATTTCCTTGAATATAGAGAGATTCAACAGTCCAAATTATAAGGAAAAATAAGTGGGCTGGTCCTGAAAGTGAACAAAAACAGACAGAGTGTTGTTAGAGGATCCAGAAGTAGCATATAGGAAGCTGAAAAGTCAGAAGGTGATGGCCCTGTACATCAGACTCTTGCAGCTTCTCATCCGGATCCAGGTGGACAGTTCTATTTCTTTCACAATGCACTGAGACATTTTCAGATGACTTGGTTGGATTTTTAACTCTCAAAATCATCAAGCCTCGATCTGCGTAAATCACCATTAATACTCAGCCATGAAAAAATGACTTTTGTGGCCTTTCCTACTGCATGATATGCTGGCCTCCATATTCCTACTGTGATGGCTATTTTAATTGACTGGGCTTTTTACAGTCCCAAGCTAATCTCAAGATCATAAACTACTCAATCTCATGTGTTAATGAAATATTAAGGACTCGGCGTTCTGTAGTATGTAAAAGCTCACATATACAGTAAATAGGAACTAGTGAACATGCATTTTGTTCTACTACACAGATAGCTCCTACACTGTTTCATTATTGTCTTATGGCCTTGGTTAATTACATAACTATGTCTGCAAAGATCTGGGCAAGAAATAGGTAATATGACTTTAATTTTTTCAATTTTCAGTATATTTACTGAGAAATAAGACAGATTTCTGTTCCTCTCCACCTTCCTGGAAAAAGGATAGATCCTGATAAATGTATTAATTCCTCATTTGCCAAGAAAACAAACACAAAACCACCACCATAACTACTTATGTGGAAAAAGAATTGAATTTGTTTCTTCCAGACATCGTCTTTCCCCCAGACTGACTTACTGCAAAACTTGGCCAGTTTTACTCGTGGACTCAACAAGCTGTCTTCAGAATAGATTAGCTCCATCATATTCCAACTCCAGATGAATTTCTAGGAACGTCTTGAGAATCAGAAGGCAATTTCAGATATCTAAGTCCTTTAAATGTAGAACTTTTGGCATCTGTAATTAAGGTTGTAAATCAAAAACTTCATCCAAATATATTAATGAAGCATTCTCTAACTTTAGAAAGATCTATGCTAGTTAGGTACAGCCCTCACCTCAAATGTTCGTGGATTAATTAAGAAGAAATATTATGTTATATAAAATCAGTGTAACATAGCATGCAGGCCTTGATGTCCCCTCTCAGTAAATTAGGCAATTGAGAATATGGAAGTGGGAAGAATGCCCAGCTTGGAGGGCTTCCTCTAGGAGCTTTGTAGACGTCTCACTCAATTGCTGTTGTTGAGTGGTTTGACGTCCACGGTGACTCACTTGCAAGTTTGTCCTCTGCCTATTTGAGAAGTCTTGTTACCTGCTGTCTTAAACTGAAAAGAAATGCTATGCTGTATTTTAATTGCAAAGCTATTTCAGTTCATAATGAGGTCAAAATATTGGCAAAATTTCTGATAATGAGTGTAGAGAAAGCATTAGGCTTAATCACATAAATCAAATTGAGTTTGCCAAGGTGACCTTTGGAAACTTATTTACCATGGCAGTAGTAACACATGACAACCTCAACCCACAAGTCACTCTAAGACAACTTCACTTACAGAAAAACCTTTTGGTAAGGTGGCAGGGGCTGTATTTGTATGCAAACAGTTTAGATTTGTCCCTCTATGTAGTTCTTTGTTCCAGCTGTCCTCTTGTTAATACCTGTCTCATACCTTGACTCCGAGTATGGCCTGAGTAACCTCTCAGTTCCTGCAGTGGTGCCAAAAATATTGTACATGACCTTCTGGCTTTACTGCCATACAGAATGATACGTGTATCCCTGGTATAACTCTTCAAATGTCAAGTAATGGGGCTATTTCCCTTGACAATTTTTATAGGAAAAATGATGCAATTAAGCACCTAGTACAATAATACCAAGGAATCTCAATAAACTGATTAATGTGAGTTTGAATCCTGTGCTCTTTCTAATGATTTCCCATATAAATAGGTTATCATCCTCTCTCCCTGTGTCTATGGGGAAAGGTTAAAATACTAACAGGGAATATGGATTTTACAGTCAGTCAGGGAGAGCTCTTTCTAATGCTCATACAATGCCATGACTTCCACATAGCAGAGGTGGAGCACTTACAAGAAAGATCCTGCACATTCTTTTGGGTTTCTTGGCTATGGAGTCCTGACAGAAACCCAGCATTTCAGGATACGTTAAAAATGTTCCTGTGTCCTCCCCAGTCCATACTTACAGAACATGGTTTGGTCAGGAGGAAATATTTCATGAGACAAGATTTCTTTGCTAAAGGCTTGTCAAGAGCTTCATCAAAGCACTTCTGAAAATGTCTAGTTAAAGTAGTATATAAACTGAGTGACAGCAGTAGAGGGTCTGTGATCCTAGGATGTTTCTCAGGAATATTTTCCTTCATCCAAATAGATAAAAGATTTTGTTCTGCAGTGTGTTGTGGCTCCTTAGAAGGAGAGGGACGCAAGTGCCATGGGACCATCTCCTGGCCAAACAGCCGTGTCTTCCTGTCAGGCTTGACCTCAGCATCTGAAGTGCTGCAGGTAACTATGGCGAGGAGCACCAAGCAGATGTTCTCAGCAAAATGGAAAAGGAGACTTGCATCCAGACCAGAGCAGTGTCGTCCAGACCACTTCAAAGATAAAAATAGCTTAATCTGGGGGAGTTGAAAAACAAAGTCATTTGAAGTTCAAATTCAAACACAAATTTTGAATTAGCTGAAAGGATACCACCTAACTCCCTACAGTTTCCTGCCTTCACCCTGACTTTTTGTTCTCATGTACTTTCCTCTTATGTTCATACTGTCCTGTTTCACTCCCTGCAGCCATTGACTGCTGCCAAGGAAGGGTCCCAGGTGCCAGGGCTGGAAAAAGCATCTTGCGTGGTTCAAACTTCTTGCTTCCTCATGGACCACAGTGAAAATAACTCACTCCTGATAAGTCTGCAGTAAGTAGCACTGTGGCATTCCAGCAGTGTGTTACACAGCATTCTGCAGTTTTCCTTCTCCGTTTCGGTATGAAACTCAATAAAAATATTAATCCAGTACACACACACAGAAGAATGCATTTACTTTCAGTGGCTGCATTTACCATCAAAGTTGATAGTGCTTCCTGAAATTGGTTTCTGATCCCCCTGAAAGACTGTGGGTTTTTCTTTCTCTCTTTTTTTTTTCCGTAAAGGTTAATTTCAGGGAAACTGAACAACATATATGAAACTCTGAAATATCAACTTGAAGATAAACTGCGGTACCAAGAGTGTAACTCATGTGAACTGCCTCCAGTTCCCTCAATTCCCGTGAATTCCCAGTTTCCACTAGCGGGTGGCAGGCAGGTCAGAGTGTGGTTATTTTCTGCTAATCTTGTGCCAACATGTGGTTTTGGTCGTGGCAGACAGGTGGGAGGGGAGTGATTTGGAGGGAGTGGAAATACTAATACTGCTTTCAGACCAGCGAGGTAAACCCATTGGTTTTTACAGCGCAGCACTCATTCAATTTAGTCAGATCATAATGAATCCTCTTTCTGTGACAGACCTGCTGCCTAAAATACCAAGAATGGCACAGCCTGCACACTTCTGGCCAGCAGGCCGTCTCTTGTGATTCATTCAGCATCCTTTCTCTGCTCTGCATATGATGATCTCTTGAGTGTGTACTTGAAGGCAGGGCTACAGCTGATTCTGTTTCTAAAACGTGAGCTACAAGCAGCATGAGAAGTGCTCAAGTGTCCAAACCTGCCAACACACATTGCTAAGGCAATTGCTGCTTTGTAGCAGAGACCTACACACTGTGGGACAGAACTGACTGCTTCTGCTGGCTATTAGGAACAGCCCAAAGAGGCTTCCCTCTCATTTCACTCACTCACTTTGCAACACCAGGAGTGGAGCTGGCAGCTCCCCAGCAGCCCTGTGGCTGTTTTAATTTGCATTAATTTTTCTCTAGGCTGGGTCCACCTGAAGTATTTTCTTGTCTGTATACATACTCCTGGCCTCATTTTCCAGGGCATGGGCTTGCACAAAACCAGCAGGTTTAGGAATGCTGCTCAGAGGGTTTGGGCTGCAGAGCTGTCCTGGGCTGAGTGTGCTCCACCAGAGAGCCCTCCATGAATGTAGGCAGGTCCTCCACAACTGCACAGACACCCCATCACTGTTCCCAAGGGTAATCAGTGTTCTCTTAATTAGCAGTTTGTACTTTAGTACAGCACACACTATGACCAGCCTCCTGTCCTGCACCCCGTCACAAAGGCTCCACTGATGGATGCTATGTGGTTACAAAACCTCAAACTGAAAAATTGGGCAATATCAGATTTACGTTTGCACATGCAATGTGAAATCTGCCCACTCACATATCTGTGTGCTGAGTGACGTAAGGATGCTAGTGAAATGTGTGATCTCAACTCTTTCACAAAACTAGGACAGAATTTGCAGGAAAAGACAAGGAAGGCCCCTTGTAATGTTTAAGTGCTGGAATTTGCAATTACTATTTTTTTAACATAGATTTTTATAGATAAGTCTATACTTTGCCAAGAAGAAAGGTATAAAAAAAAGCTTTGCTAGAGTTGCAGCATGTTTTTTTGATAAGAGCTTCTTGTTTTATTACTTTAATTGCCAGAGGAAGGCCATTTGCTCTATGGTAGGGCAGGACTCTGTCTTCATGTGCTTGATGTGCTACTGTAGTTGCCTATTCTGGTAAGGTACATACTATGACAACATGACAAAGTTCAGCAATGATAAACATGAATGCAGGCTGGGTATGACTCAAAGAAATTGGAGCGGATGCAGAAAAGTCGCTTTATACTGAGGATAAGAAGTACTTCCATCTGAATTGAGTATGTGGAAAGCTCACCAAAATCCAACACTGAACACATGCGGCCTTTTGGAAAGTGTCTCTGTGCAAATGCGTCCCCAGCATCCAGAGTGATAAAAATCGTGTACTGAGCTGAGTCGAATGGCATAGCTGAAGTGGAGCTGTAAATACAGTGGTAGGCGGTTTCCTGCCAAAACTCCCCTGCATGTCCAAGAACCCACTGTGACTCAGCCATTGCAGTCACTGGGAACTCAGCACAGACACCCTTTCTAGTTGGGTATTTCTACTTCTCTTTCGGCACCATATCAAGAGGGGCTCCATTCATCCCTGGAGGAAAAAAAACCTGACAATATGGCCCAATATTTTTTTTGTCTTAAAGTAATGATCTTATTGTAGAAAAGCAAGACTGCTTAAGCTTCTTGTGAAACTGTCAGTGATCCGTGCCTGTAAAACAACTTGTCTGCTTGGATTCTTGTTAGATTTTCATGTCAAAGTTCTTGGGATTTCCATTAAGACACTGTAAATGGGCATCTCTAAATCTCTCATCAAAGTGATGTTTTCATTGCTTTCCTTCTATGTGCAAGGAGACTGAAGAACAACTTTTTTATTTTAAAGAGTGTGAATATGCTGAATAGATGGGAGATGATTAAGTATTTGGTTATAAAGCATTTTCTAATGTACCTACTGTTCCTTCAAAGAGTTAGCATCTTCAGAAAGATGAACCAAGCTGGAAGAAGCCACACCCTTAGCAAAATAACAGCAAGAGCAATGTCAAGTAGTTTCTAGGTCAGCAGCATCTACAGTCTCACTTGCCCAAGAATATTTGAAGCTGTCAGATGTCATCCCCTTACTGCTCATCTCCTCCAGTTCCCATTCTTATTTCTAATTCTCTTTTTTTTTTTTTTCACACTTCCACTGTTAGTCTCATCTAATTCTGTACTGGCTTCTTCCACAGTACTGCTGGAACTCTGTCCCCATCAGAGTGTTTCCTGTATGAACAAATCCCAGTATCTCAGGTTTAAAAGTTACTCCGCTCTGCTTTTCTCTGCATTGCTTCCTGAATTGTCTGTTACCCTTTTACTGTTTAACACCTCTTTTACTTTCAAGACGCTCTCTCTTTTACTTTCTTTCTCTGCCTCCTGTAGAGTATACTTCAAACAGTTTTGTTTTTTGTTCTGAGAATTGTCTACCTTCTCCAGTTTTCCGTTTAGCATCTGAAGCGTATCTGTGGTTCCGTTACTGAACTTCCTTTCTGGGAAGTGCAGTCTCCTTGTACTTTGACTCAGGTCATCGGAGTGGATTCATTTTTTCTTGCAAATTCCCATAACAACCCACCTCTCTCCCCTCCACAGTGCTATGCAGTTCATTCTCTTTGATGAAAGCCACCACAGAGTTGCTGTTCCCCCAGACAAGTAATCTTATGCAGCACTGGGAGTGCCTAGCTCCTGGCTGGGGGCCTGAGGACACACACACTGGCCTACCACATCCCCCCTCCTGCCAGGGGACTGCCATAGCCCTCGTAGCTCAATACTCTTCTGTCAGAAATACAGCGATGTAGCACAGTACATCCACTTCCACACAGAAATTCTAAGGTCCGAATTTTATTTCACCGAGTGACTTGAATTCTACTTCTCCTCTTCCCCCACACACTCCTTTTTTAAGTATATTAGTACTTAAGGAAAATTTCTGGGCCATGTGGGTAGCAGCCCCAGTACCCCACAAACACAGAGTGACTGCTGAGATCCTGCTTTCTGAGAAGAGCTCACCAGAATGACCGGAGCTGGGTGAGTAGGCAGAACCTGGGCTGCTGCAGAGAGCTGCACCCACCTGCGTCCCTGCAAGATGCAATTCCTGCTGCTGTGCTCATGTCGGCGAGGGAGAGCACAGCAGCCTTATCAGCCACAGTGAGTCAGTTGCACCTTCTGCTACCTCTGGGATGAATTTCACTGCAGGTTACTTCAGGGCACCATCATTGTCAATATTTCCTTTACTAGAATCTGGAGCCATAGAGGTGAAAATAATTACCTCTGCCAGAGTCATTAAAACTGGCAGCTAGCTTCCACTAGAGATGAAAGAATGAGACTTTGAGCAGCACTGAGCAATGCCATTCAAGTGCTCGCTCTCTACATTACAAATAATACAGTTAGTAAAATTCCCAAGTATTCAAGCATGCACTTGCCTGCACTTTTTTTCTGGATGGATGGAAATTGAGGAAAGAAACAGGTTTGGGGGCAATTAACCATGAAAAATAGGACTTCTGCCAGAGGACTAGCCAGCCCATTTTTAATTTGTGGCATTCTTTTGTGCAACTTGACATTAAACTTTAACTTGGAATGGGCTTCTTTACACCATAACCTTGATTCACATGCAGCCTTTTGGACTCACCATATTGTGAGTTTGCCAGTTTAAAATTCCATGTGGCCTAAAATGATTCAATAACAGTGGTGCAATGTCCTGAACCCCTGGATGACATGTCTTCAAACACATGGCTCTATGATGGCTTGGAAAACTTTCCATCTTGAGCTTCCCTCAATGTCTTCCTCTGTTTTTCTCTTGTACATATATTGAAGTAGTTTGCAGGGACAGATTTAATAGGAACTTGGGCTCAGTTTTTCAAAGGAATTAGGAGAAAACCCCTTTTCTCTTGTGCACTGTGCCTGTCGGCTGTAACTGATAGGGCTTTCTGGTGAAATAGGAAAGCCACAGTGAAAAGAAAGGGAAACAAAGTTAACCAGAAAGACACTCAATTTGTGTTCCCTCTGTTTATATTTGTGTCTCTTGTTCACAGGAAGTTCTGCTTTTATCTTTAATACTATACAAGTTCCTATAATAGTCAGTTTAGTTATAATATCACTCAATTTCCAAAGAAATCACTTGGATTTGTATTAAAAAAAACTTGCTGCCAAGCCCCCTCTGCTGGATGGAAACATCTTGTTTTCAACCCTGCATGCTGAAGACCTCTAGTAAAAGCATCACAATTAATTACTGATAAAATAGTTACAGGCTGAGTTCAGAAGAGCTTGAGCACTAAATTAGAACTAAAAAGACACAGACGTAAGCCCTGTTTAAAACAGACCGGCTGGTGACCTTAAATTAATTAATTAGGCTAAAAGCCAAAAAAAAGAGGTGTGCCATCAAGAATAACAATGTGAAGCTTCTGAGATAAGGCGTTGGACCACTGTCATGGTCCCCTGCAGTGCACATGGAGTGCTGAGTTTCTCAGAAAGCAGATCCAAAGTAGTTGGCACACCACGCAAACAGACGGTAAGGAATTATTGCCTACAGAGTTATGCCTCAAAATTTTCTCCCTCTTGAGCTCCCTCACAGTAATCAAAGGTTTAGAGAGTTCTGTTCTTCAATTCAGGTCTTTGAAGAATGGCAGTCTTTAAAAAAATGAAGCAAGCTGAGAGAATGTTGCTGGGGCAGGTGATCAGAAAAAGGAAAACTGAGATTTCTGTCTCAGTTTAGCATGACAACAGTCAAACTTTGGTTCCTCCCCTTTCTGGAAGGTGCCCTAACTGCTGAGCAGAGCTCTCTTCTCCTTGTTAGGGAAGGTGGAATATTTTTTTTTAGCCAAGGAAGACGTGGAGCTTAACAGCTTAAGCACTCACCTCTGAGTGGGAAATACTGAATTTCTGGTGGCTCCTCTGAGTGCTGTTACATATTCTTCTTTAAGCAGTTATCAGATGAAGTACATAAGTGGTCTTTGGAGTTGAGCCAGGACTCAGTGCCTCACCTCTCTCAAATCAATGCCTAAACCTGCAAGCTTAAAGGGAAGTCCTATTCTTTCTGTCTGTAGCTCAATGGCTCTTGAATGCCTTTTTGTGCACTGAAGTGAGTTCACAAGACCGTAGAGTGCTTACTTCTCTGCACTTGTGGCAGTTTATCTCTTCAAAATGAGCTTGACAAACATGTGTTCGAGCCCCTTTGTGGCAGGAGGGGATCTAAGCCTGAATTCTCAAGTGATCTCACTGGTGAACTACTGGACAGAACTGGTGGATTTAAAAGATGATTGAAAGAAAATGTTTCTAATGAAGTCACTGAAGGGATGAGACTTTTTTTTCCAGTTTGCAAAAACAGTGACAATTGTCCCATAAAGATCAAATTGTAGTAAAGCAAAGTGAAAGAAAAACACAATGTATTTGTGTCTTACGTTAAAAATACTTGTAATTCAGATGAAAATGTGAGCTAAAGTTTCCTGGAATATCCTGTAAGTACCACTCATATCCTAGTAAGTTTAAATGAGCGTTCAGTCTTAGCTACAATAGCCAATAAATGATAAAATTAACACCAGGTTTGGCCCAGAAAGAAGTTCTAGGGAAGTTAGAAAATTGAACTTATGCTTAGAATTTGTGTCTAACCTCTTCTCAGTAGCAAGGCAGCTGCTTAAGTAGGAGTCCCAGTAATGCATTTGCAACGTTTTGTGAGTATGCAGTATTTCCTGTCTGCTGAAATATGCACCTGCACTGTCTCACAGGTTTTCACTCATCTGTTTCTTGATAACTGCAGCAGAGTGAAAAAGATAGTTTTACTTCAGGGTCTATGAGCAACAAAGGAAGAAAAGAAAGAAAGAAAGAAAAATAAAAAAAGACACATGAAGTACCTCATTCCCAAGTAGTGCATAACCAGAGACTGCTCTACAATGGGGGGGCGGGAGGGGAAAGACCTCCCTCCTCCTGAGGCATCTGGCCAAGCTTAGACAAAGTTCAAAGCTGTCTTGGTTTGCAATTGCATTATAGATGTCTCATCTCACCTTCACAGGAACCTTATATTTCCACAGACACAGCTAACCTGCTTCCACAGAGGTCCAACTGTGTCAGTTCAAGCAGTAGCACTTGGTGAAATCTGGGAAGTGGAGGCAGCAGCTCCCGTGTACCAGAGCAGGAGCCACGGATTGCCTGGATGGAACCTGCCCCTTCCCTTTCTCACCTTCTGAAATGCACAGTCTGCTTACTTCTACAGAGCAGCCACAAGAAGATAGGACTTTTGAGCCATTAAGCTGAGGTGCTTTATATTCAGACACTTGTAGGTAATTTAACAGTGTGAACAAAATGCAGTGAATGAAAGCCACGATGGAAACTCATTGTTCAGTACATGCTTGGATGAGAGATGACTACTGGGAAAGATTTAAGCATTTCTCCTAAAGCATCTGTTGCTTTGCACTAATGAAACAACAAAGCAACAATTAAATCCTCTCCTGCTCATGTACCAGGAATTTCACAGTTTAATGCATGATTACAGATCATAGATTTCAATTTCAAGATAATGTAAATTGTGACTTGCAAAACATGCAAATTCCTTTGAATTTAGGAACAGAAACTTAAGCTTTCCCCATGCTGTAAGAACAATACAGCACTACCTCTCTCCTGACTTTGCAAGTCTTTACAAATATTATTGTATTATACTTCCACAGTTGTGTAATGAAGATTACAGAAGCACTGGTGGAGTAAGGGCTATAGTTTTAAGCTGGGAAATATGGCCTTTAGAAACACATTTATCTGTTTTACAAATCATTTTTACAGGATGAATTAAGAAGATGCTCTAATTACTTTCAGTTCCATTTCCTTTGATTGGAATTTGTTTTCGCCAGCTGATGTGTTCAGCAAGAATGCAGAGTAGTGCAATGCCATTTATAAGAAAGAGAAGAGAAAGCAGCCACAAGCTAAAAGGGCATTCAATGAATACTGCCACCTGTGAGTAAAATGTGCCACTATTTAAATGCTCACTCCTGTAAGCGTGAACTTCAGGGACTTTCTTAATAAGGACTTTTCTTCCCAGCCTTGATCCTGCAAGTTACTTAAAACCAAAGAAGGCTGAGCCATCAATGTTTTTTATGACCTCTATGCACATTATATATGTTGAATCTAACATCTATACACAAATATTTAATTTTATCAGGAAAGGTGGAGCAGTGGAACTGGGAAGTGGTTGGGGCCAGCCCACTCCCATTTAAAAAATGTCTGCCCTGAAATATGAATTCCTTTAATCAGTATCCTTAACCCTAGTTAACCAAATGGTTTCCCCCATAGTTAACAACGGTGGGAAAAAAGAGGGCCTGGAGAATCTTTTTGCCACCCAAAGGACATGTTCACCCAATTATCTGGCATGACAGAAGTGAGTGTAAAAGGGTCTGCATCAATTAATAGAGCATGAAAGTCCTACTGACTGCACTCCAGCCTCCTTAGTTCCACTGGTGATTGCTGGGGTCCTCATGGTCTGGAGTGGACCAAAACCCTAGAATTCCCAGCAAATAGAGGGTCACAGGCTCCAGAATGCAAATAAAGCAGAGTCTCTGTCAAAACATAGGTTAAAATAGGAGAACACAATTCTCCCTCTGCCATAAAATCCATGTAAACAATGAAAGTGAAAATATCTGGTCTACATGCAAGGATTGTTTGCTAGTAATTGCTATACTGTGTTTTCAAAGAATCAAGATATAAAAGGAGCTCCAATACAGAGATAAGTGGACGTGAAAATGAAACCACTCTGCGCCTTTCACTTTCACTGTGCATTTCTCGTAAATGAGGCTGTAACTAGTAACACAGCCTGCAGACTGTGCCTTGGATTAACTATGCCTTAACTTGCATCAACTCTGCCTTGCAAATCCAAGGCTGTGTGCTGTGCTTTGCTGAAGTGTCTACTGCCTAAACTTCATACCAGCTCAAACTGTAGCAGAGCTACGGTCCTTGAAATGTTCCTCAACAATATTTGTAATTATTTGAATATAGATGCTTGATGTTTGAAACATCAAAACTCCAAAGGTACAAGGAAAAACATGTACAAATTTTCATGCCTGCTCTGCAGTCACTTTATGCTATGTGACATTTCCATGAAACAGATACCAATTACATAAGCTGATGTCCCTAATTTGGCTCTAAAAGTATTGGCAGGTTCTATTTGGAGTAAGCAAGCACTGTTGGATTTTGCAACAGAATTCACTACTCCAAATGTGGTTTCGTAGGCTCCTCAGGTTTTGAAAATAAGGCATCCTGATTTTGCCTTTACCATCTATTGTTTCTCTTCATGAAAAGCTTGCTGAATTGCTGGCTTCCATATATTTGAATCCCTGAAGAATCATCTTCTGATTTTTCATCATCTTTGAATTCCAAGTCCCAGTTTTGTTTGTAGAGGGCTGCTATATGAAGAGCTGCCTTTAGCTACATAGAAAACCAATGCAGACATGGTGCATAGAGATGCTCTGATCTCAGAGCAAAATTTGGTTATTTAAGGAAAGCCACCATGTTTTGTTACTTACATAATAACTCCACGATTAAAAAAAAAATAAAAGTTTCATTCAATAGTCCAAGATGAGGATGCAACTACAAAATATTGGTTAAAAAACATAGAGTAGTGAGGGATATTCACTTTTTCTACGAATTTGCAGAGACTAGAAAACAGATAATACAACAGCTGACTGCTCTGCTTGGCTGTGTGAGCTGCAGCTGCCCCCAGTCCTGGTGTCTGCTTAATGGCTGTGTCCTTAAGACTCTGCAAACTCCTTCCCTGCACAGCAAAAGAGATGTGAGCTTTTTCCACTCTGGAAGCTCACTTCAAACTTTCCTCTCCAAAGAGCTTGACATTAATGTTAAAGTTCCAGATGATTTTTCCTGAACAAGTGTAGATGTGTGCTGTGAGATTACTATAAAATTCTTGAGTCACTATATTAAAACTCTGAGCCACTTTTAATCTTGTTCTAATCTTCTATTAATCAAAATTAATTTAAATTAAAATAGAGCGGTGTAGCTCTAATGCCTTCGGGTTCAAACATGATAATGCTCACTGGAGAAGACGGTCTCTTTGATTGGACCCAAGACAACCCTGACCTGCTTGAAAACTGGATACTTTTCCAAAGTCTTACCTCTCCCTGCAGGCACAAGAAAGTAATTTCATGACCCTTTCAGCACATGTTGGATATTGTAGAGTCATGCCAATGTATGCTCCATACTGGCTGTAACTTCTCAGCCTCACTGGCCTCTATGTATTTTTCAATTATTGGCCATATCAGATTTCAAGATTCTGGAAATAAAATGCCACTCTTCTGGTTGCTTTTCTTTAGGAAGATAATTCTGTTTTCATTCTCAATGGATAAGCTGGATGCTGGTGGCAGTAATGGCAGAATATTTACAGAAGGCCGGCAGCTGACAAGGTAGGACACTGTGATCTGTATTCACCTATAGTGGTGATGGGCTCTCCAGTCTTGATAAGCTTCTTTAATTTTTATGTTAATACAATAGTTTAAATAAGCCCATCTAAAATTCAGCTTTACAGATTATTTCTAAGGCAGCCTGTAAATACTTGTACTTGTAAATACTATGATTAAGATTAATTACTTCTTTGTTCTTAAACCATGTCAGGATCCTTTTCCACAGAAGAAGGATTTGTTTCAGTTACTGACCAGTGCATTTATAGCATGGAAAGGCAAAAGAGGTGACACCCACTTCTGCAGAACAGGACTGGAACTCTAAATATTTCCTCTAAGAATTCTTTGTAACTGGAATGAGTCAGCTAATCTGGAGAACTTTGCACTGTTTTTACTGCCCATAGGCAATGAATGGTGACAGGAACTGGTTTAGTCTGCATGATGGCAAAAGCAGTGAAATAATTTCTCATGTTAAGGCTGGCTGTATGAGCAAATGTTTCTACTCTCTCTGCAGAGGTGCCTAAGCTTTTTTTTCCCTCTGCCATACACAAGGTGCAATCGTCCACTTACTCCAATAAGCATAAGCACACACATATAGCACCTCAGGGCTGTGGTCCAAAAAGAGCACAGGAGAGCACCTTACTATGGCTTTATCAAATAGCATTTGCCACAAAAGTTAGTTCATTTTTACCTTGGAGCAACTTCCACACAGTTTTGTCAGGGCATCACTATATGGGAGGGCCTGGTCTGTTGTTGCCATTAGCAGTGTTTTGATGACATCTCATGAATGAAAGCTCTCATTTCCTTGTCCATGACACCTCTGAAGTGACACTTATTCAGAGCTACCTGCTACTTAAACTTTGTCAGGATGCAGCTGGAGTCTTCCTGTTTCAGCAGATGAATTGCCTGTCTCCGGGTCTTTTGAAATCGCTTGTGAAACACACCTTAGCATCTGCATGTCAGACCCAAAGCATAAATTACACACGGAGTTCAAGTTAGGGAGGGAAATATCTCTGATTTTCAACATTAATTCCAACCCATTCATCCATAAAAGTCATTAATTTAAGTTCAGTGATGATGAGGTAGCCTAAAAAACACCCCAACAGATGAGGATGTGTTTCCAGACTTCAGAGCAGTGTGTCAGCATATCCACTTTGGTGGTACAAAATAAACACCCAGAAGACACCGAATGTATAGTTCTGGGATTCTCTTATATAGCTTTGTGTGCAGTACGAGAAAATAAGCATCAGCTTGGGTGGATCTCTTAAAGGTGAAGCTTGACTGTGCCTTGTCTACTAGAGGTCTCATTAGGGACTTCTCAGTAGTAGGAAAGAGACACTGAGAAAAGGAAAGAAACTTTTCTGTAGACATTAATCAATGGACTAAGACACAGCTCTTTAAAACTCTTTCAGGTAGGATGAGAGATGGTAAAATATCAGAGACCTGGCACCTGCTGTACTTGGACTACCTTTTCTATGCATAGTATTTTTCTTACTCACACTGTACCAGGGTCTCTCATGTGCATGTCAGCGTGAGGAGTAATGTCCTTGAAGACTGCTTCTTTAGAAAGCACATGTTGCATCAGCAGGCATGTTTCAGCAGCAGGCAGAAGACTGACTCCCTTCAAATCCAAACAAACCAAAACTCTGTCTCATCCTGCATGCCCTCAAAATATGCAATCAAATTTCATCCAGTGTAATTTACTGCATGCCAGCCACCAACTCATTGCCTTTTCCAGCAGCGTGGTGAGCTTCCTCCACTGCCATTAAATAGAGTGTGACTGCTATGGGATCACCTCCAGAAAACACTGCCTGCTGAGATATCAGGCATTTCTCCTGCAGCTCAGAACATGTCTCCATGCTGAGCCAGCTCTTTGGTAGGAACTGTGCACACAATGCTGTGTAACTTTGCTTTTTACTGAAAGGAATGGGTTTTCTGGTTTTGGAAAACAAACCCATTACTCGGTGTAGCTTGGCAGTACTTCTGCCCTTCTTATAACAGTTTCTCTAAGGAAAATCTTTTAAAAGAGACCTCTCAGTCTCTCCTACTTATTACACTCTTGCAGGGGTCTTGTCTTCATCCGTAGATTTAATGGCTTAATAAGCATTAGACCCTCCTATTATATGGTAGCAAATAGGAATACAATACTTTTATCAATATTTGGCACTATTATTATTTTTTTATGTGAAACTAAAATATTGATGCTGTCAAGTGACTGTAGCTTAGGGGCATAAATTACAAACATCCTTCTGCACTGAGCCCAGCTCAAATTTTGCTTTCATAGACAGTAACCATCTAATGTCTTTCTGTTCCTGTAAGCCATATGATTTGATTGCCAGATTACATGATTCCGTATTGAAATGGTCGTACTTGGACGGCAGTGTTTTTATTGTTATTACTAATATTATCTTTTGTTCTTACTGTAAACGGTAACAAAACGTTAACTGCTTCCTTACACTATAAAGGGAATAAAGACCCACTTACAGAACGTCTCCAAGCAGAAAACGCCTCCAGAGGAAAGACATTTGGAATAAATAATTCATAAAACGGTGGGTGAGGAGGGGAAAAAAAAGGTCATTTGATGCATTCTGGTACTTCAAGCTGGATGTTTACAATTGAGGCCGTTGCAATGGAGAGCAGCACACGCTCTAAGGAAGAACGATCGTAGGGATCCGTTCTCGACGTGTCTTCACCCACACCGCACGTTTCGTGAGCAGCACAAAGCTCTCAGAACTGAGGGCACAGTCACCAACATCTGCCCCATTCTTTTGCTTTCCTGAGCTCTGCTCCCCCCCGTCTCCATCAGCTTCTTTCTCGGCTCGTTTTCTGAACGAAACGTCAGCCCGCCCACCCAAAGGAAACCGCAGCATCCCGGGGCTCTCAGGTGTCAGCCGAGCAGCTCCGCCTGCCTGCAGCAAGCAGAGCCACGTGCAACGCTGAGCGCCTCGGAACCAGAGCTGCCCGTGCTGTTTGTGCACTGGGGATTTCTGCATCGCACAACAAAGCCAAGGCCATCCTACAGGCATCCCTGAGCGCGCGCAAACGCTTTTAAAGAGCGCTTCAGTGAGGCTAGACAGCAGAAAATAGCCGCTCCCCACCCCAGCCTCTGAGCCAGCGTTAACGTCCGCCGCACCCCTCCCTCCCAGCACGCAGAGCAGCAGCGGGCGGGGCGGGCCCTGCGCGTCACGTGACACCGCGCTCGTGCTCCGCCATTTCCGCCGGAGCTGCGCGGGCGCGGCCGGAGTGCTCCCTCCCGGCGCCGCGACTTTTCCCGCCTTTTTTCCTTCCGTCAGCCGCCGCTCTCCGCCTTCCTTCCCCCCCCATCCCCGTCATGGCGGGGCAGGCGGCGTGCCCTCCGCTGAAGGTGCTGTCCGCGCAGCTGCGGGGCGCGGTGCGCGAAGCCGGCGGGACGTGGAGGCTGTGCCGGGCGGAGGCGGGCCGGGCACCGCTGCGCCTGCGGGCCGTGTGGATGCAGGGCACCGTGCTGCAGGTGGAGCGCGGCGGCGGCGGTTCGGCCCGGCTGCGGGACGGCAGCGGCCCCTTCACCGTGCTGGGGGTGGAGGACGTGCCCCGGGGGCGGCCGTGCCTCAGCGCAGGTACCGGCGGGGCGGCCCCGCTTCCCTTTTCCCCTCCGCACGGGGCTGTGCGCTCCTCTGGTGACGTTTGCGTGAATAACGTGGAAACGCGAGGGTTAATGCGGTGTCTTCGTTGTTCTCTTAGGGAAGTACGTGATGGTGATGGGAGCGCTGCGGTCCTGCAGCCCTGAGCCTGTGCTGCGAGCCATAAAGATGACGGATCTTTCCGACAACCCGGTGCATGAGGAGATGTGGAGCTTGGAGGTGGAGGAGCTGCACAGAGTCATCCCCTGAATTCTGCTGGAAGGACTTGAAGTGTAATTTTTTTCTAATTATTATTACTTTTTTTAACGTGGAGCGTTGGCTGTTCTCAGGGCTTGTGGTTTCAAACCGGAGTATATACATCAGGGAGAGGCCAGGCTCAGAGCACGGCTGTGGGATTTGTTCCCGTGGGGCAGTAATCGCAATATTCCCTCTTTCACAGTCTCCTTTGTCGCCGATGGAATAAAGCGCGTTGGTCTGAGAACCGCACGCTTGATGCTTTCTGGGTAGCACCTGTGTTGCTGTGCCCGCCGCGTTCCTGTGTCTGTTAGTTCCTGTTGGTAGGGACGCAGGGTGGGCGGTCCTTGTTACAGCCGTGTGAGCGTTCGCGGAGCAGCGCTGGGTGAGCGTGGTGTGTGCAGCAGCAGCAGCAGGGCTGTGGGACCACCCGGGGGATGCCTGCAAGTAACATCTCCTGTCTGTGTTTTCTCTTTCAGTAATAACCACAGAAGTAAGCTTTACTTTTATGTCTCTAAACGTAATCTTAAATAGGGTTGATTTTTTAGTTTCTGAAATAGTGGAAGTAGTACAGTAATAACCCATGTCTTCCAGTGAAATGAAATTAACTGAAAATGTGTGATGTGGAATTCCTTGGAATAGGTTCTCTGGGTTGAAGATGCAAATACTTCTACCGTATTGCAAAAACTTGTTGTGCTTAAGTGCACGCTTCTGTTTGAAGGTTTCCTTTCTTGTTCTGGTGCATGCTATTTTTAGTTAAGCAAAATACACGTTAGTCTCTTTCCTCCTGAAATTAAACACTATATCTTTTAAATAGATCTATAAGTGGGAGCTTTACAGATTAAAGACTGGGTTTTAGAGGGATGCAGTTCCATCCTTGAGCTCAGTATTTCCAGCCAGGCCCTGCCAGATGCAGTTGTGTAATGGAAGTCCTCTGCTCTGAGACTCTGCTGATGGGAGGTCGAAATGTGGGTGTGGGATTTTGACTGATTTTGTTTGTTTAATGCCTGGAAAAATCTCTTCTGAAATGCTGTGGTCATTAAAAATGTTCCATGTGGTCACGTACTGGCTGGCAACCTTTTTCTTTTATCCAGTGATAGATCTTTTCTGTCTAAATGCTTCTCATGTCAGCTCATTTAAAGTAAGCTTATCTTATACTTTCTAACTAGGCAGTAAAACCCTGTGTTTTAGTACTTGATCTCACTAAAAACACAGACACTGGTTCCAGCCCCTTGGAAAGTTTTCCATATTTGATCATTCCGGAGCTATAAATGTTGCTTGGCAGCTGATGAGAGAGATCTGCCACTTCACTGAGAAAGTGCTTCAAAAAGACCTGCATTGACATTGGTAGACACAGTAACTTAAGGGTTTTGAAGCCAAGACAGGATTTTTTTTTTTTTTAACAATTCACCTTAAAAAGTGCTTTCCTAGGAACTCAAAGCAAAAAAAAGCTGAATGTTGAACTTCTAAAGAAATGATTTGTAGTGATTGCTGCAACTGGCAGGTGGAAGGGAGGGCTGGGCTCGCTGCTGTGCCAGCTGAGGGTGTCTGTGTGGTAGCAGTTTGCTGCTGCAGGGCCTTGCTGAGTACTGTCAATTCTTTTTTTTTATTTTGCATCTCTCATCTCGAGTTCACTGAACTGGGGTTTGTCCAGGGCTTTGTTGCTGTTGTGTGGCAGTGTGGGTTGCAGGAGTTACTGGGCTCCTCCAGCCCCACCTTGTGGAGTAGGAGCTCAAAGCTGGGATGTTGTTTTGGAGTGCTTGGTTGCTGGGACCTTGAAGTGGTGAGATTACTGGAATTGCACACTGCATTAGCGGCCGTAACCAGAACAAATGTGGGCTTGTCTGAGAGCTCCTGGGGAACTTGTCTGGCCAAAATGTGAGGCCCTGTGCTTTTTGAACTTTCTCAACCTGGGATCCAAGTGCTCAAAGCATCAACTTTGCTAACAGGTTTTGGGGCATAAGAGTTTGTGTGCTGTGCAGACACATCTGTGAACTTGTACAGCTGGAGCTTCTGCACAGGCCCATAAAGGAGTTGTTAAAGGTGCATTGTAGGTACCAAGTAGGCTGGTCTGGAAGCAGTGCCTCCTGTTTATTTCCATGGAAACTACAACAGAGCATATTAACACTTTTTGATTGATAGAGCGAATTTCAGCTACAAAACACAGTTGTTCAGTGTGGTCACCACCATTAGCCAGTTCACTCGGATGAGCTGATAGAGATGCTTCTCATTTGGTGGTGTGACAGCTGTGCTCAGCTGTCCAGAACACAGCTAGTCTTTCACACCTCTGTCACCACTGCTGAAACACATCACTCACTGCCTCAGCATGCAGGTGAAAGCCAACCTTGAGGGGCCTCATTTGAGAAACAGTAGTTTCGTGTTTTAAAGGCTTAGTGGTGCTTTTACCACTCGTGGTCCTCATCACTTGCCTCAGCCAGCTGTGCAATTGCTAAGTGCAAATGTACGTGTATTCGAGATTGCAGCTATGAGACGATGTGGTGATGATACTAAACTTCACTCAGTTCTTAGCATTGGAATGCAGTAGATTATGTTCTGGCATTGATGAACCGAGGGTTCATTCCCTCAGTGTTTTACATGTGTTAAATAGGTACAGCCAAGTCCTATAAAAACTAGTACTTGTGAGCAGACAGTTGGGCCCCTGGTTGTGTGCCAGTATCACATGCTCTGGCTTCAGCTCTTATACAAGCAGAGTATGAGGATGTTTCATCTTCTAAAACAAAATCCTTGCAAGCTGTACCAAACTCTGAAAAGCCAGATAACATTATGTGCCTAAAAGCAGCGTACCCATGTGAGCCCAGCTGCTTGTTTTGTCTCTGAACACCCATAGGAGCCATTTCTACTCTGTTCTAAATCTGTTCAGCAGTACGACTTTATTTTATTGCTAGTCAATTAAAATGTTAATAAACATTTTAGTTCTTCATTTTGATGCAGGAATACATTTCATGGTTTGGTCACCGACTTCTGAGCAGGGATTCTAAGGATGCACAGGGAGAATATGAAACTGGTAAGCAGATACAAAGAAGGCTTTTTCTCTTTTAACAATATCTACATTGATAAGAGAAAAATCAACCAGTATAAAAACAAGAAAATGATAAATGCTTTCTTTTTTGTATGTTGGTTGTTTTTTTTTTGTTTTTTTTTTTGTTTTTTTAAGGCTGTTTTCCACCCGTCTTAGATCTCTTGTGGGTTGGGGCAGTTCCTTGGTAGAAGGTACGTTTCTCCAGAATGTGTTGTACAGCTTGGTAGCAGTTCTGGAGAAAAAGTCAGCAACGTCCCTGCATGGGTTCAGATCTGATGTGCTGCTTTCACAAAGAAGCTGACTTGTACTAATCTCAGCTGGAAAAGGTCTTCTGTCATCTTTTAAATGCATCCATGCTGTGGTCTTCAAAGAAGCAATTTTGTTACTGACAAGAATTTTTTTTTTATTTTTTATGGTTAGGTAGCTGATATTGTAATGTCCGATATCTTCTGATTGATTTTAATCTCTTGATGATGATGACTGCAGCCTCAGGTGTTTCTGTGTGAAAAGCTGTCCTTCTATACTAGGTGTGCTGCATTACCTTCATCATCAGAACCCTGACTCATTAGCACTTAGTGCTTTCCCTACTTTTGCTATCCAGGTAGCTATTTTATTTTGGATGCTAAAAAGGTTCTTCCATCCTCAGGGCTGGTATTTCCCATTCTGGAAAGGCTCAAGCTGAAATGGAGATGAAATTCAGTTAAATTTTCAGTAAGTACTTAAAAGGATAGGAATTAACAAGTAACACATCACGCAAACTGCTCTTATGCTGAACTGTGGGGAATCTATTAATGGAAAAATAGCATCAAATTTATTTATGTTATCAGGAAGTTGTTTAAAACATATTCCAGCACCTTTAGTTACAAATCTGTCTTAAATACACCAAACTGAACTGAAAATGTAAGGTTCTTTCTTCATGTTTGATGTATAAATTCACATTCAGGAGGAAAAGAAGAACATTATTACTCATGTTTAAGGGATCTGAATAAGAACTGGTAAGACTATTTCTGGAGCACCTTTTACAGGGAGGAGTTTTTGGAAAAATACTCGAGATCTCTCTTACTGACTGAGATTCTCTCCTGTTCTCATGCTCTTAGAGGCTGGCTGTTATGAGCTGTGACTAACCAAGGCCTTAAATCTCATTCCCAGTATCCAGCCTAACTCTTGTAGTTTGGTCTCTTATACTTCCTTCTCCTTAGTGTGTTTACATATTTAAAGACTTAACTCATGTCTTCTCTCTGCTGTTAATTTTTTCTCCACAAAGAGACCTCTCTTGGTCCACAGCTTAATTAAAGTGTCCAAAAACGATGCATAAGCTGAATAGAGAATTATTTCTCCTCTTTAAGTTTGTTTATATGTGCATTTCAGTTTCAGTAGCATTTTGTTATTGTTAACTGAGCCTGTAATCCACAGCAATTCCAGTCCTTTTCCTCAGCAGTGGGGTAATGTAAAGCAGCAGCACTGGCTCCCTTCAGTCTTTGGCTGCCAGGCCACTCCGTGTCTGTTTGACACAGCATCATCTGAATGGTTTCCAACAAAATTTGTCTCTGCATTTCACATTCTCATGTTGATGAGTTTAGTAGAGCTTTAAAACTGCTTACTGCCTGCAAGATGCTACCCAGGTCAAAGTGTCCTGGCCATCTACTGTTTACACCCTGGGTAAATTCAGTAAATGAGGCAGATAATGTCACCTGGTGTTAACTAGCACATGTGGGAGCACATGTGTGTGTACTGAGTGCTTGTTTTCTAGGTCTGTTTTATGGGTAACACAGTCATCTACTTGATGATTACCTCCTTCAGTACTGAGTAGAAGTTCAGCAAGCACTTATAAATATTCTTTTCAGCATACCACAAGAGTGCTTGCAGTCACCACGGCACTCTCTTGAGGTGGTGGTCTATTTACAAATGAAAGGAAATAACATTTCATTTTATGAATCAAAAGATCTTCAAAACTTTTCTCATCACTGAGCCTTAGCAAATGTGGAGCACAGAAGTTAGAACAACTCATTGTTCTGTTTCTGCCTAAGTGTGATTGGATAGAACCGTGCAGATGAGCATTTATTCACAGTAGATGTTCTCACTGCAGTCTTGTAAAAATACAATTATATCCTATGCCAGAACTTGGATGATTGTGGCAGTAATTTATAGAGTAGTAATCTGTGTTTCCTTCAGTGGTCTCATTTGCTGAAAAGACACAGGTGTGTAGCAAATTTCACAGAAAGCTTTGTTTTGTTTTTTTTGTTTCCAGATAATGTCATCCAGATGAATCAGAGAGTAAACTTTGGTTGTAGCACTGATGACCATAAGCTTAGGGTCGTTTTTCCTAAGATAGTAATACTGACTGCTCATACGTCACTCAGTCATTGTTAATATACCACTATATAGCAATAAACAGTGAAGTTCAAGGAAGGTACTGTATGCAGAATATCCAGTGGGGACTGTTTGGTTTGTGTTGTTTTAAAAAGTGTTTACTCTTCTTTTCAGGCCTTTCAGCCTCTCATTTTCAGGGAGATTCCTCGAAGCTGCTTTCCAGGTGAGTTAAAGTTCCTACAGTGATAATCTTGAAATTGTAAGGTAAGCCTAAAGAAGATAGATAGTTTCAATGAGAGAGTTTATTACTGTGAGCCCAGATGCAGTACTCAGAAAAAAAAGTTGGAACAAAACTATTATCTGAGCAGTGTAACTCCTGGGAAGTTCCTTTATATGCTACTACTTCCTTCTGCAAACTAGGAGGAAGTAAGATAAGCCATTAGAGTGTATGAATCAGGTTATACTGTGCTGCTGAGTGAGCAGCAGATAAGGTAAATCAGATGGAGAGCAAGCAAAAAGTAATCCAGGAGTAGGATTTTATTCATCCCATATTCAGACTTGTTTATTTTCTTTTTTGATGATGAATGAGATAAGGAAGTGCTGGAAGAAATGCAGTCAGAATGAAAAGAAGTGAAACTTACTGTTGAGCGATTTCCACCAGAATAAAATTCAGGTTGCACAGATAAAGGCTGCTGCTGAACTGGAGGCATCCTTCAGTTCTCTCGATTTACATCAGGCATACGTGCACGTGCTCTAGAATGGTTCATGTCACTGTTAGCACAAAGGCAGTTACAGTGTGCAGTGCTCTGCCACACATCTCTTCTGGAGGCAGCTGGAGGTGAAGTGGAAGGGAAATTCGGGTGTTTGTGTCCCTCCCTGTCTGCCTTCTCCCCACCAAATCTCTGTTATGTTCACAGACCTTTCTCTCTTCCTGATTTTGAGGCATTTATTTTTGTTCTTTTAAAATCTAAACTGGTATATTGAGTGCTGCAAAGTCACGTTGCCGCATTGTAGATATCATGGGACCTCATTTATGCTTCTGGTGATAGAACAGCTTTTGTTTTTCCCCGTCTGAGTTGTTATTCTATTTAATGATAAAGTTGTCAGCAACAAAAGTCTGTGTTCTTGCACAAATTATGTTGTTCTGTAGTCAGCACATTGGAGTACTCAGCCCTCTGCTGGGGACAGTGAGACCTAAAACTTCAAAGCAGTTCCTAAGATGAGAATGTGTTGATTAAGTAACTCTGTGGGGACTTTCTCCTCAGCTGTAATTGGACGTAGCTTTGGTTTCTTCTGCATTTGCTCACCTGGGAAAATCAGATGTGTTTAATTGTTTTAGTCAGTGTGGTGTGAGTTCTTCAGATCTACAGTGTTAGTTTTAACCATTGAAACTGACCACTGAAACTGGTTCTGTGACTTTCAACAGAACTGATTTCAGACTTTTCCTCCTTGACATCCTTAAATATTCCAAAAATTATTTGATGTGTCTGAATGATTTTGATGCTGTGAGAGTTGTTAGAAATATTTTTCATTTTTATATAAGATAAATATTATAACCTTCTTATTTATTAGGTATAAGGAAACAGTTCCACGTTGGCGCTCTGGAGGATGCACACAAATTCTTGCACTCAGCTGTTGATGCTGTGCAGCATGTTGGCATGGATGCACCATATAAGCTTGGAGAAATTCACTCTTCTGTGAGTTTTCTAGCTAGCAGATGGCAAACTCTGCTTGTTTGTTTGTTTTCAAAACCAGTCAGAAGTGCAGCAGGAAAGTGGAAGTCTTGCATCCCATTGCAGCAGCCAGAGCATTCATATTATTGGGCTCTGTCAGTGAAAGATATGTTCCTTGAGAAATACAGCAGGAGTATCCCACAAGCAGGACAAGAGGGCTGTGCAAAGCAATTGCATTTTATAGAGGAAGTTTAGTTTTAACCATTGAAACCGACCACACAACACTATCAAAATCAGCAACTTTATTCTTCTTTTATTTAATCAGTAATTTTCTTTCATAGACTCATCAAGTTTTTAGGTCTTTAAGCAAATGTAATCTTAATTGAGTAAAGAAATAAAAATTAATGGTCAGTTCCATCTCTCAGGTTCCCCTCTTCCCACAGGAGCCAGCCATTTGCCAGTTCTCCTTAGCACTCTCCTTTTGGACAGCCACAGCTCTTGTGTGTGACACAGGACCTTGATGGGCTCTGCCCGTGAGGTGAGCATAGCAAAGCTCCTTAGGAGGGCTCCTAGTCTGACTGGAGTCATGTCACAGTGACCTGCAGCTGTTCAGAGGCACTGAGTGCTCTTACTGCACATGAGCAGTGAACCTGTCTTAAATCCAATTCATCTGAATAATCTGTGTGGTTCACTGAGGGTGCTGATCCCTGCTGTAGCATTGACTCTCAGTTTCTACACAAACATCAATGAACTCGCAGTTCTGGTTGTCCAGGTTTAAGCAAAAGGTCTTAATGATAAATGACAATATTAATATTGCAGTGGATTTACACGGAACATTACATTTTTAACAATGACTGATACAGAGTATTTGTCATGCAAATCACTTGTGTACACCAAGTAATGCTTATATCAATACGTATCTGTACAGCATTTACATTTTATATTTAAACTCTAACTAGAAACATTTTCCAAGAAAATATAGAAAAGAAACTGGTAAGCCACAAGTCTTCCTTTGTAGCATTTGGTCTACAACTGACCTAGCTTTTCCAGCAAGCGTATCTACATAGATATGTAATAAACTTTAAAAAATATGCATTGTTTTTATATATGAGGCATTATAAATGCTGCTTGGTTTATAAAGGTTCTGTTTGTACCGGATTAAAACTGTTCAAGATGTTAAGCAATGTAGAGCTTATTTTGTCAGAAAATTGTAAAATTTAAGTCAGTCCAGCTGAGCTTAAGTATTATATACAGTTCTCTCCCTGCCTGCACCGGCCCTGTGGCTGAAGTTAGTGGCCAGACAGTTTGGATATTCAGAGAAGCCATACGTGTGGCAGAAGCAGTAGTGGCTCTTGCTGGCTCCTGTGGTTTCAGAAGGCAATGGTGAAACCAAAGAGCAAAACAATTACACAGCTTTCAGTGCAACAGGAGGGGAGAAGTCTGTCATTCCCAGGGGACTTTTCCTCAGCACAGCCAACTGTAACAGATATTGCTTTAGGCTGCAGAGCAGCTTGTCATGGTAGCTACACCTGGACTTGAAGCCCAATCAAGAAGGGAAAGGTTGGGAGATTTTTCTTCACCCTCACGGATAGTACCTGAACTTGGCCAAAATTTTCACAAGCCACTTTGTTTTACTGGCCCTGTGGCCAGGGGAAATTCTGGGCCGGTTTCACTCCCTGTTAATACTGTTATAAAAAAAAAAAACAACCCCCACCATCTGAAATCAAATATCATCACAAACAGGAAAGACATTCCATTAGCTTTGGTAAATTAAATAACTAGATTGAGCACCACAAGTAGCTGCTTTAGATGTCACATTTTAATGCTACAAAATAATATATTTCCTGCTATAATATCCTCAGATACCTGTTACTCTAAACAATTGTTCCTGCAGGATATAAGAACTTTCAACTAAGTACAGCGAAAGAACTCTCAAGGCATTTCCTTCATGCTCATCAGCAGCCATCCTCATCTGGTTAAATACATTTTCTTGAAGATGATACATCAGAAGAATCAATTAAAAAAAAAAGTGCTTCATGGCTTATTAGTGTTTTGGTAATCTCCTGTTTCTCCAGGAATACACTGCTGTGTTTCAGCTTTGCACTTGCCCCCAGTTGGGCTTATTGCTGTTTGTGTGATGAATCTCATCCAAAGCTAGAACTGGAGAGCACATGGCTTGAAAGGAGGACTTGAAGCTGCACAGCAGAAGACTCAAGTCATTACATTAGCAGCTGCATCAGCACACTGCTTTGCAGACATAGGAGGTACAATTTCATCTGTTTCTATAGAATTTAAATGGCTTCCATTAAGCTAAGATATTCCACACTGCTACTTACTACTGACCCAGGATTCTACCTCCTCTGGCTGAGCTTTGCTTCCTCACTCAGATCTGAGCATTCATCCAAGCAGCCTGTAATTCCACATGCTCTGGGGAAAACCTGTGGTGTAGGAAAGGTGACTGCAGCCTCTGCTTTGTTCTGAAGCATGCAATAAAGCAGGCTGAAAACCCTGCACAAAGCAACACAAATCTGTAAGACAGCAACCACAAAATGGACAGTACTTTAAAGGTAGAAAGAGGTTTGAGAAACATCAACTTAGTGTCATCTTGCCAGTGCAGCAGAATTCCTGTCATGTATCCAAGAAGCAAAAGTGCTTTGGCACCATGCTGGGTCACCCAAGCATCCACTGGCAGGGCAGGCATGGCTCAGGATCAGCAAGAGGGAAAAAAGTACTGCTCAAATGAGTAGGGCCCAAAAAAATACTTTCTGCCCTCCCTGTGCAATGAGGGACTTCACCTTAAGAATGTTACGTGCTCTACCAACAGGAAAGTGCTGTAACAGAACGTGCCTCAGCACATGACCACTGGAGTCCTTCCATCAGTTACACAAAACCATGCAGGGTTGGCTGCAGTAGGTAACTGACAGCTAGGGTTATGTTCTTCAGGTACAGAGAAGGATGGCTGCTCCTCTTTTCAGACACTGCAGAACAAGTCTGAAAATATTAATGTAACAAAAATTAACTTCTCAGTGTGTTCAGAGTTTGTTATCAAGCAAAGAATGAATGAATGCTGCTTGCTCACCTTCCTAGGGCTGTATCTGACAGAGAGATTACACTCTCCTGGTTTTCCTCCCTTTAAAACCAGTAAATGCATGTGAAATTATTTCAGGGTGTTTTCACATGCAAAGCCTGAACCCTCACAACTCACACAAGCTCTGTCACTTTATTCCTTTAATAGTGATAGTGTTAATTAAACTACAATATATCTAAAACATAGGAAGGATGTTACTATATAAAAAGCAGAAGTCCTTAAATCATACTGCTTATTGTGTGAGCAGACTGGAATGAGTTTTCACCTTCTGGCAAATATCAAACCACATCTGCTCACAGTGTCATGTCTGCAGCCAGGCCTCTGCGGGTGGGACCTGTCTGCTTCAGTGCAAACCCTTTGGCACAACTGGTTAATGGAGCTGCCCATCTGACACTCAGCTGCACTCCTGAAGGAGAAAAGCTGTTTCTACAGAAGATGGAGCATGTGCTCTAAACAAAGGCTTCATGTACTGCAATACATGTAAGACTCGAAAACACTGAGATCACAGGTTTCCTGCCTACAGAAAAATGCTAGGCTGCTGCTGAGCCCAGCTTTTAGTGTTGCATTTAACTGACAGAAAAGTACTGTATGTGCTTCTCCACTTACAGGCAATGAGCTCAAGAAACAGGTATGGAATATTTCACTATTCCTCCCAGTCTAAGCCAACTGTAGTTACAGCTAACACAAGTGGAAACAAAGCTTTCATGCCTTCAGTTGAATTAAGTTTGAATAAAACGATCCTCTGAGATTTGAATCTTTCTTCAAATTATATGCCAAAAGGTCTTGCCAAGATTTTGTGTCAAAGTGTGTGTGTGTGTGTATATATATATATATACACTTTCATATATATGTATGTATATATATATGTATATAATTTACAGTTACTGTCTTCCTTTAGTTTGCCCAAGGTTTACATTATCTCTCCATTATAGGCCAGTAGAAGTTGATGCAGGTGCACACACCACTGATGAAGTGCTATTTCTTGTTTGCAATTCTTCGTTTCCTCGTTGCCAGCATATCATAAAAGGGATCCCTGCTGATACTTGCTCTAGAAGAAAGAACATGGATTGTCAGTTTCATAGCAATTATCTGCTTTTGAAAACAAAAGGTTTTACATTTGCTTAAAATATTAAATTAAAAGAAAACACCACTGAGCATTTTCCTCACTTGAGTTAGTAGCACTGCTGTGCTTAGGACCAGACAGGAGACAGCCTGACCCATCCACCACACAGACCTCGTCCTTAATCCCAGAAGATGTTAAAATGCAAGTTCGCTTCATCACGTGTTCAGAAAAGGAGCTTCCACTTCATTTCTGAAAGATATTTTAAACTCTAAACTCACTTGATAGACTTAATCCACTCTTCTTTTTCTTCTGGGGTGGGAGCAGATATTCTGTACACTACGTGGTTGCCTTCCACCACTCTGCCATCAGCTTCAGTTTTACAGGCTTTGATCACTTGGCCTTTATGACTGGGGTTATAGAGCTCAAAGCAGTTCTGGAGAGCAGGAATGGAAAAATACATTAAAAACAAAGCAAAACAACAGAAACAACTTCACTGAACACAGTTCCAAAAGGGTTACTTATTTTCTTCATTAAAAGAATGATTATGAGGATATCTTACTGGTTTTCTAGGGTCTTCCACCTCTCTTATGCTAAGATTTTCTAACGGAATAATCCCTCTGGGTTCTTTGTCCTAAAAGAAAACATCGCATTATTATTCTTTCCCATACGTGGTTACAAAGGGAGCTCACAGCAGTATATACTCACAGTTGTGTATTCAAAGTAGTACAGGCAATTGTCAGTCAAAATAAACCACCGTCGTTTCCACGTTTTCACTCTTCCCCCTATAACCAAAAGATTTTGGTAAGTGAAACAAGTTACTGTCAAGGCTTCAGCAGTGGATAAGGAAGTAACCTGGATGCGTTTGTTTGTCCAGTATGGATTTTAATTACTTAATTGCAAATGGATCAGGCACAGATGAGCTGAGGTTAAGAACATTTCTGTAACTTGTACAGAGATTCAACTCCTGGGCCAACATTAACTGGTGCTGCTGACCAGGCACAAAGCTGCCAACTGTCACAGCTTTCACCCCGTCCCCACGGCTCAGCACTCAGCCCTGCTCCCTCTGCCCACACATTTACTGCATCAAAGGCACTTCACAGCCCTCAGACATACAGAGCCAGCACTGCTATGGGAGAGCAGCAAAGCCAGTAAGTGGGCTCCAACCACAGGGCAGCCTGTCTTTTCACAAGGATGGGGGGGGTCTCATCAGTAAAATAAGGACGTTTTATCACCTTCCTTGCACTTCACACATAAACTGTATTTAGCATCAAGGTGCTTATAAATACTACTGCTTGCAAACAAAGCAAATCTGATGAGTCAGCAACATGGAGCAAACGCAGAAGTCCTACACCAATGTGCTGCTTGTACTCACAATAATTTACTGCTCTCTTAATGGGGAAACATGTCATTGAGTGCACACTGAGGCACAGCTACTGCTCCAGAAGTGCTGTTATTTCCCCACATTAGCAGCAGCTGCTGCACAGTGTCACGCTGCATGGAACAGCTTTCAGGAACACAAACTGTTGTCTCCGTCCTTTCATCCCTCCTTCTGCACTTTGCTACCTAAGAACATCTCCACTATTCCACAACTGTAATTTTTGAGAGTCATTTCCAGGAAGGACAGCTGTAAATAAAGAATTCCCACGTTTCTGATCCACAGGCTGAGTTCCACCACAGCTGCACGACCTCAGGGCTCTGTCACCACCTGTGCGTCATCCATTCAGCAACGATTCAGCCTCATTAATCCAGCCACCTCAAGATAATTGGTTTTCCTATTGAACACCCTTTTGCACGTTCTGTTAATACACACCAGACTCCCAATTTTAAAGTCATAACCAAATGTAAGAAACAAACCATTTTTTAAACCATCTGCTCTTCTTGAGATAGTGGGAATTTTGTTGATGTGATCTGGATTTCTGCACTGAAGTTAAAGAACAATTCTAGAGGTAGCATTTTTTTTAAATATAGGTACACAAATATCTGCAGTGCAAACCAAGTCCTGCTGCGTGTCGGACCTTCACTGCAGTTGGTTTAACAATCTGCACTATAATGCAGTGCCAACACACTGCAACATTCAAGGCACTCAAATTTCATGTTTCAACTACACACACACATCTCAAGAAAATCATCTGCAAGCAGGTGTGGTGAAATAAGAGAAGGCAAAATAGTGCAAGATGCAAAAGCCGTGACAGAATGGATGGTTGAGTGAACTAGAGACAGTGAGGGGAAGAATTGGTGGCATTTTAGTACAACCACTGTGATGGTCCCATACAAACTGGCACGTAAGTCACTTGACCGAGAGCGGGTTCGAGCAGCACGAGGTATTTGGTCCAGGAACGGAGAACCAACAAACTGCGCCCTGATTCACTTCTGGATCGTGAACAAGCAGCAGCTAAGTCAAGCCGACTGCCAGGGCAGCCCTTCCTTTCACCATAAGGCAACACGTTTTTCATCTCATCCGAGGGTCACTGCAGTGTTAGTTGCTGCTCCCATCCCCTCAGCCAGACAATAGCCCTCCAGGCTGTGGCACTGCCGTGAGCTGCAGAACTAGAGCACAGGTCCCTGCTCCGCCAAGCGATGAGCTGCTCTTCCAGAAAAAAAAGCACTGAACCAGGACTTTTTCCTTCCAAAGTAAGCAACCATCCTCAAATATAAGCCTGTGTCCCCGCCCCATTACTTAGTTGCAGCTGTCCAACAGCACAGAAACTTTAATAAACTCAGAAGGCAAACTAATCCACACTCATCACGTTTGCAGGGATCCCTGTAAAATGGGCATTTAATAATCCTTCACCATGGGCTGAGCCCAGGAAGCTGCTTGGTAAGGCTATGCTGACCATGAGCAGTGCACAAGATTAATGGGCAACAACTACTGATAACAAAACGTTATTTTTCTTGGCAGATTGTTGTAGGCTCACAAAACACCACCACAGGGGCTTCGTACTGTGCTTCCTATCTCATCCCAGCTGCCAGCCTTTTAAAGATTTAAGCTAAGAAGAACTCACTGGTATCAGAAGAGGACCAGGCAAATCAGCACATGAATCTGTAAACCTTTACAGAAATGGACAGATGCAGAGGATGTATTTCTCAAAGATCCAGATGATAAATTAAAACACAAAGACATCTTAAATAACAAAACAAAGCAGCATAATGTCTTGCCAGCAGAGGGCTAAGGGAACTACAGGTGAAGGCCATAACAAGGCAAGACACAGACAAAGAGGGACACAGATCATCTTTACCTACATAACCCAACACAGGAATACTTTTTTTCCAACTCTCAGCGAATTATGAACAAGACAACAAAGTACAAGAGTCCACCTACGCCACAGGGAAACAGGACCCACACTCAGGAGGCCCTCAGCTCCCAGACTGCCCACTGCTGTTCCCCTGCACCACATTTGAGCAAAGCAGTGCCATCCTCCCAAGGACAGATGCACTGCAACAAGCAGCACGGGCACAGCAGGCCTGGGAGCAGGCACTGGCACAAGCTCCCTGCTCTTGGCAGCTGTCTGATGGGCAGCAAAAGTTCATGTCCTGTCCATCTCGTGTGTCAGGCTTGAGTCACTTCCTCTCCTGTTTGGAAGAGCAGTGTCACAGCTTCTCTCTTCCTACAGGAAGTTAGGCACACTGAGCTGCTTGCCAGCTGAAGCTGTTTCAGATGCACGAATTCCCTCCCTGTTGTCCTCTGTCCTGTTGCTGGGCACTACCAAAAAGAATCTGTCCCCATCCGTGTGATACCCATCCTCCAGGCAGTCAGAGGTGTTGATGAGATCCCCTCTCGGCCTTCTCTTCTCCAAGCTGAACAGCCCCAGGTGTCACAGCCTTTCCTCATAAGGGAGATGCTTCAGGACTCTCATCATCTTTGTGGCCCTCCACTGGGCTCTCTCCAGTAGTTCATAATGTAGGCCTATTGAGATTAAAACCATCAACAGAAAAGCAGGGGCTGACTCCAGCCAGTAAAACCAGAGGCACTGCCCAACAGCCCAGTTTGGTGCTTGGACTTGAAGCTGATAAGCCACGGCTGAACAACTCACAGCAGGAAACTTCACAAAAGCAAGCATTTGTGAAACAGCTTTCTAAAGCACAGTGCCAGGCTACAGAGCTAGGAAAGTCTTTAGCAGAGGCAAACTGTATGACATATGAAAGTTGCACAACATCTATCTCCTGTCCAGAGAATAATCAACATGGAGAGCTGCAGTACTAAACAGAAAGGCACGAGCAGCCAAATGGGGAGAAGTACTGCAAGAAATACAAAATAGTGTATTTAGAGACTGGATTTAAGGGCTTGTCTTCATTGTAGTTTTATATAAAGAGATCTTTTAAGCAAATATTAATACAATGGAGCACGTAATCTCACAGATCAGGATACAATCTCCTCAGCGTTTCAACAATCCCAAAACTATTAATACCTACATCTTCCAGACCTAAAGGAAACTCCAATCAAAACTCTTTCCCAACAGAAAGGCCTGCAGACAGCCTGTAGCACTGCAGACAGTGTGGATCAAGGCAGCATTCCCTCACATACTGTTTAAGCCTTATAGCAAATAGGAAACTTGAGGGAGAGAAAACGAAGAGAAAATACACGCATATAGCAAGGTTTATTTCTAGTCGGAGCAGATAATCTAGCAAAGTGCATCTGTCCATACCCATCTGCACCCTCTTCAGATAACCCAGCTGCCGTGCCAGCAGCAGGCAGCAGCCTGCAGTCCCACACGTGCTTGCTGCTGGGTTTCCTGTGCAATGCTGCTCAGCACGCCATGCTCAAAACCAGGGAGCACCTCTCCAGAAGCACCTGGCAGCTCCCAGTCACGTTTTTTCCTTCAATTTCAATTATTTAAGTCTCTCATATGTATTTTGTTGACAATTTCTTCCACAGAATGCCTGGCACTCCTCTACACACACAGCACTCTTGCTTGCACTATGTATGCATATCCTTTTATGTGTATTATGGATATAAACGTACAGTTTTCATAATATGGGTTTATTCCTAACCTCCAGAAAATGCATTTTCTTCTACTTCGTCATAGAAGCTTTTTAGTTGAGATAGCTAATGCCTCATGCTATAACGTGGAGAAAGCCTGCAAAGCTAGCCTTGAAACTGTAGCAGCTCAGCTGCTGCATGCCAAAAAGCAAAAGCATGGAGACAGCTTTGTTTTTTTTTGTAGTTAGAAAGACAGAGGAAAGCTACAGCATCCATATCGGAGGGGTCAAAAGCAGACACTGCTGATCACGTGAGCAATTACAAATACTTCCCTTTGACCTGTGTCCTCCCAGCAGTAGCCCAAACACTAGTTTCCAAACACAAGCAGTGGGTCTGTAGCTCTCCTTTGCTCTACTTTCACCAAAGGAAGCTCCATGAGCACATAGCCCACCTCTCACCCCAAGCATGGATCCCTCTTCACACTTCAGTCACCATTCTCCAAGTGTGAAGTGCCTCCTTCTTTAATAAGCAGTTCAAGCAGCCAAAAACCAGCTCTAACAGAGTGTGCCACCAGTGGTTCACTGAGTGAACCAAAAGAGATCCACTGCATTGGAAAAAAAGCAAATGAAAAAATAAAATCTCACTCTGCCTTACAGAGGAGAAAAGTCCCTGAGCACAAATAAACAAATGAATCCCATCAGCTTTAACAGAGGCTGTAACAGACTGCAGTGCCAGGAGACTGCACATCACCAAAGGTTCCACTGAACCTGAACTCCATGCTAATGTAAGAATACATCTCGCTTACTCAATAGAACATTTACAGAAGAAAATCAGCAGGAAAAAGAACAGCTTTGATGTATGTGTAGTTCAAATGTAATCAAGTTTCCCAGAATTCTTATGTATTGATGTACAAGTAACAAAATCACTCTGGATCTTTGTTATAAAAGAGTACAAAAATCTCTCGGTCAAAATTGTTCCTGTAGCTTTGTCTTCAGCGGAGGAGAATTCTCTGTTTTTCTGCTTTACATTTAAGCACCTCCTTCTGTTGCAGAAGACACCTGCACGTGAGCTAGGCACTCACATGCCAGCCTTTGTGGACAGATACCACTGATGATACTGTTAGTGATACTGAGTGAAAAAGCAAAATGCTACAGTAAAATTAAGAAAGAAATAATAATTAAAAAAAAACTAAAAGAAAACAACAACAAAAAAAGAGGAAGGAGGAAGAAAATAAAAGAATGAGCAACTGAACAAGAGGGGACTGGAGAGCAATCAGATACGTACCTCCTAATGCAGAATAAGCAGAGACAGCCAGTCACAGAACAGAAAGGTGATAGGTCATAGGCCATAAGGAAAACAAGAAGGCACATTTAAACCACTCATTAAAAAATCATAGCCAAAACCAAACCAAGAGAAACTCACAAATAATATGGAAAAATAAAGACACACAAAAATAACTCTTTGACGAGAAATCCTATTTTTGCACAGAGAAAACTGAGTTGAAATTTCACATTAGTTTTCTGCAATGACTGTATGGAGGTTTAGCTGTTACCGACCCATCATGGCACGTGGCAAACACCACACCGAGTTTCCTTTCTGTTGCTGAGTTTTCAGTTCTCAGATACCAGAAATGAAACTCCCAAGTCTGAAACAAGATTGCTGGCTTGTATATGTGCATTAAGGAGTAACAACCTTCAGTTGTAAAGGAGTTACTTATTTTGGCTCAAACATCTTTAAATGTAAGTTACAGCGTGAACCCTATTCCATTCATAAGGAAGCAGTTAGACACAGAAGGAGCAGACAAGCTAACAATGAGCCAACATAGCAGCAAAACTGTTCTGGTAACTCACCTAATTTCAGCAGCCAACCTTCTCTATCTGGATTAAAAAATGTATGCGTTAAATCATTTCCATCATCCTCTGGAATTTTAAATGGCTCATTCTTAATACTTTCATATAAATTCTGGAAGAATTAAAAAAAGAGGAAAAAGACCTCATTAATAACATGTAGCAGAAAACGGACCCAGAATGTCCTACTGCTCCTCAGCTCCTTTGTACAAAAAGCAAAGGAAAGATGTCCATAAAATCTCAAATGGTTATGCATGGCAGAAAACGTTCTTACTTCCCTTGACAAGTGAGTCTGAAAACTGTTGCATATGCTTTTAAGTTTCCTATGAAAAAAACCCCACAAAGCAACCCCTCTTCTTCACCATTTCACTTACCCGTAGCAGTTCTTCTGGAAGGTCTCCACCTTCATTAATTCCACGATTCATAGAAATAAACCTCTCCACTGTTGGTTTATCTCTCACATTGTGGTTGTGTAGACTGGTGTTCAACATAATGATCGCAAATGACAGCACATAGCACGTATCTGAAATCAGATTAGAAACATGACTAATATTTCTATGTACATATTTTCTATGTTTACAGAGATCACAGAATAGATTCAGTAGATGCTAATAACATATGCAAATGCAGCAGATGCAAAGAACAGATTTGGTCCATCAGACACCTATTCAAAGTTTTATCACAGACATTCAGAGGAAGAACAGTCTCCTCAAAATAATACTTGAACTGCACGTAAATGAATGACTCAATTTCTTGGCATACACGAGGTGCCAATACCAAAGGATAACAAAAGAGATCTTATTGTGCCTCTTGATGTGGTTGTGACTATAGTAAGCTCTCCCAGAATCCAAACACAAGATCATGCATAAGAAAAAGCAGAATGGAAATCTCTGCTACACCAAGGAAAGATGCATTCGCATCTTCTGCATTTTGTTTTCAGTTAGGATTTCCCTCTGGAGCTTTGCTGACCTTCTAATCTTTTCCTTGCCTGCTTTCTTCCTCTCAAATGAGGTGATCAGCAGGAAGCTACGCATGCATGTAACTGAAGAGACCAACAACACTAAGATGCTATGGCATCCAGTGCAGGATGGGAGAGCTTTGTTAGCTTTTTATGGCCTACATATTTCTAAAGTGTGAAATTCAATAGAAAACAGCTGTGTTTCTAACTGAGATGAGTCTTTGATGAGCAGATTGCTAAAAAGAAAGGATACAGTCCTCCCAAGGAAAAAAAAAATAATGACTTGGTATGTAATATAGCTACATAATTTAAATCTCCTCTCTTTTCATTTGAAGCCATCTCCCTTTCACTACACCCAGCCAGAACATCCTGGTTACATTTCTAAAGTGTGTCTTATGCTCGAATTAGTTTATATATTAATGGTAGAGTTTAATAAGTGGAAATGAATACTGACCATCAGCTCATACTTTCCAGATGTGAAGTACACAATCAGGTAGCAGTGCTTTCTCAGTTTTCAGAAACTGATTATTCTACATATTTGGAACTTTCAAAATAACCACTGTTTCATTGCACCAGATGTAGAAGAACATTAATATTTTAGCATCGTATATAACTGACCTGTGGACTGAAAGACACCTGGGTTACAAAGGCAATAGCGTGAAGCAAAAGCTTCCATCATACGGTCAATTTTCTGAGCCTCTCCTGGGAGTCTGAAGCTCCAAAGAAACTGCCTACAGAAAAGAAGAATCACTGTTAGGCTCATTCCAATATTTACATATTAAGCATCTATTACTAATAATCAGAAACCAAAACCAGCAACGTGTATTTAAAGTGTCCTAGAAATATGTTCTCAATTTCTCAACAAACAAGTCAGGAGCTGTTATAAAGCAACATGCACAGATGGCTAACCCAGAAATTCAGCCAGCAGCACTGCATGCTATCAGGCAAGGTAATATGGCAGTTCATATTCTGAGAATCTCTTTTTTCAAGACTAGTAAACAATTTTCTGTATGCATCCCATTTTTTCATGAGAATACTACAGAGGAAAATAAAACAGTTCAATCCTCCCTGGGGTTCCTGTCTGCTATAAGCAGTATGCACTCAGCTAGACTTCACTTGCAACGTAAAAAGAAATAGGAGATAAAATATTTCTGGTAGGGGAAAGAAGGAAGGAGCACAGTAACACTTGGTATCTTGAAGGGAATTCTTCAAACATTAAAAAATGAAAACAACAAGAGAAACACCAGTGCACAAGAGAAGTGCTGCCTGTCAAGTGCAAGTTCATCCTACAAAGATCAGACCCAGATCTTAAGAAGAAAGACTCACAATGTCATCTCATTAATTTTGCAACATATGCAGGAGATCAGCATGAACTGAAATAGTTTTTACCTTCCTAACTCACTGCTTCTACATATAGATACACTGGAATGCATACAGGGCAGAAGTCTTCACAAATTCACTTTTGGCAAATGATGAAACTGAAAGCTTCAATTAATTGAATCACTTGTTTTCTTTTTTAGCAAAACAATCATCTAAACTAAAACAGGACCTAGACCAGCAAAGTTACATGCTCTGCCATGCAAAACAAATTCTATATTCCCTGTACTGTGGGTGCCAATATAATAACCACTTGCTCCTGTTCTCATAAGTTTCCATTTTAGGACTTGATATCAAAGTGTCACAGGCCATCCTTAGCTGGCTTAGATCCATGTACTGTCTTTTACTCACCTGGTACAAGGTTCCAACCCAGATCACGAATTTTGTAAGCTACCAAAATACAAACATTTAATAGTAGCAGCTGCTAAGGTAGAATAAAATCAAGCCTAAAGTTAAATTGAGTAAAAGAGACAGGGACATGAAGCCTTCCAGATAATCTGCATCAGCCAGAGCCTCAGCTTACGCCGCAGGCAGCTCGGGCTAATATCACCACATCACTCAACCATAGCAAAGTTGTTCTGACTCCACATCACAAGGTGCTGCACCAGAGACAAAGATCACATGAGCACTTCAATTTATCTATTGTCAGGGGTAGTCACTCGAGGCAGTGAGTCTGGCACAAGTGTCTTTTTCACCTTAATTTCCTAGACTATCCCATGGACACTATATGCTTTTCAGGGTAACTCCATGCTACCATCTCAGAGAAATCAAGTTACACACCAAAGGAAAAAAAAATTACACTTTTTAATTCACATGACAGTTGGGTAAATATGAATTAAGTAGGAAGAAATTACTTGTTCCAAAGTCACCTCTGTGCAATTACACATAAACACTAATTCTGGCTCTCCCACCCACCCATAGGAACAAGTGGAAGAAAAGGAGAAAGAAGAGGGCAGCGAAGAAAATCGTGTTTGGCTGGGCTTTGTTTTTAACCCACCTCTGTGCCGAAATATAAAATTGGGTCTTCAAATGTTCACATTTGGCAGGCACACCAAAAAGTCACAGCCACAAACAATTGAAGTGCTAAAACAGAAGCAGCTCTGCTGACTGCCCCACTGAGTGCAGTCATGCTGAGCACTGCGTCAGCTTTCTGACGAGCAGACCAGAGCAGTGACTCCTGTGAACACATCATTCAGTAAAGGAAGAACAGAAGGAGTGTACTCACCGTAAGGCTTGAACAAGATTGAGATCAGCAAACTCATGGAGTCCAACAAAAGCCTGAAGAACTTTAATATTAAATTCATCTCTGTGAAAGAGAAGAGTGGAAACAAACAATTACAACTCTGAACTTCCAAGCCTTCTTAGTTACCTCTGTTTTTTTCTTATAGAATAAGCAAACAAACAGATGATCACATTGATCAAATCAAACCACTAGAAATCACTATCCTGTTCAGCTGAGGAGTATTTTAATTGCTGGTGTTTTGCCCACTTCTGTTAGCATTAAAAAGCTACCAAGAGCCAGTGCACCTGAACAGATTTTATCGCTGCTTTTTTATATGCCCTGAAAATGGTCTTTGTTTGCTTCATATTTGTTATCACTGCACCTACCTTCACAGGAGAAAGATATCTGATTAATCTATTCCATACAATAATCTTTTGTAGCAATTGAGTAATGAACACTTAACACAACAATTAAGGTAGGATTAATTTCTTTAGCCATACAATGTAGGAAAAATAAGCTCTACTTCAACTGATTATGAGAACAGCTTTTGAAAAGAAGTACTTAATAGGTACCACGCTCTTATTCTGTTCTCAAAAACTGTTGCAATGGAAGTTTACTAAAAGCTTCTGACTTGGCTTGTTCCCAGCTATCTCTGACATCATTATGCAAAGCATGAGCCCAAGTATGCTTTGTTTAATACAAGGTTATTTGAATGCAAAAGTTATATTTAAAGGTTGACGAACACAAAATGATTTGAATGCAGATAGAGTTTAGTCTACACCACCACTGCATTCATATGCCAGAAGCAGAAAGGTTTGTAATCCTCAGGGTGTGCTTTAAATACATAATCAAAGCAGAATGTTGCATATCAGCCTCCACCCCAAAATAGAAAGGTGTGCATTCACCAAGAATCTTGTTGCACTACTGATGAAACACTTGTAGCTAATCCGTATCACTCACAAGCAAATACTTGACAGCAAACCATTCATTACAACGTTTCCAGACTGTTGGCAGAACCACAGAGCAGCTCCATCAAGCAAAACGAAGCAATTCTCATCACATTCAGTACTACACAATTTAGCTGCATACTCTGCAGAGCAGTATCAGGTACAACTGAGCTGAGCACTCAATAGGGTTGCTTTGTTATTTCAAGGCAAAGATTTCTCTTGCCTATATGTACATAAAGCTGCTGTAATTCAGAACAAATATCAGCCTTATACTCTAATTTTTGATCTTTTCTGTTTTAATGTAGACTGGATAAATAGCCATACTTGTGCTTGGTGCAGCTCCAACACCACAAACCTGATATCACAAAAGACCCTTTTTCCAATTCTCTTCAGATTTTAACACCAGCTTAACAGATTTATCAAAAAAACAAAAAAACAACAAAAAAAAACAAAACAACAACAACAAAAAAAAAAACAGCAGGTAAATTTTTGCTGTTCAGGACAAATCAACTACAATTTCACATGTTTAAATCACGAAAAATCCAGAAGATGGACACTGAAATAATAATACATTTTTGGATGTTATATGTGAGCAGCAACAGGACCGTTCTACAGTACACCACTGGGACTGGTCACAGTGGTGACACCTTTCTGCAGGAGCACAGATTCCAGGCTTGGAAGTACAAAACTGGAAGTATTTCAGAAGGTAGAACCTAACCCTGAAAAATGTCCACAGATTGCTTTATGCAGACGTTAATGTAATTGCACACCACCACCCAAGCATTCAACATCCTAACTCTGCACATGAAATTGCTGAAATTTCTACATCCACGGCCCAGAAACTCCACAGAATACCTTTTCAAGATATACGTATTACAGTGAAAACTTTCATTGAGCCCACTGATGTCAGGAGGAAACACTGCACACACTGTGCTGCTGATGCTCTAAAGAGATTAGAGATGTCTCACAGGGGATCTGCCACAACACATCACTACAGCAGCAGATCCTAAATGAGTCAGCTTTTAAACCTCCACAACTGGCATCAGAAGCAGAACATGTTCAAGCACGCAGATGCACGTACTCCAACCTACCTGCCCCTTCTGTCTCCTGCTGCTCCTTTTCCCAAAACCCATTCCTGGGCTGCACCTCAGTGGAAGCAACGTGCATTCTACTGCATTTTACATGTTTACTGTGCTAGAATTGATGCAGCTGCTCTCTGAGATACCTCCTTAACAAGGGGAAGCCTTTGTGCAGAGATGACACTAAAACCTGCTCACAACTACTGACCCAGGAATGATCAGTTTTAATCAGTAATTTCTTTCTTATCAGTTATTATCAATTGTAAATCACACCTTGTCTGGGCACGCTGTCAAGAATCCCTGGAACTGCTGTAATACAACCCTCCAGCATTCCAAAAGCTTACGGTATTAATTCTGCTCTGTTGCCAAATTTAAGGATATTTTCTCAGAATGGTAAGTTACAATGAATTAAATATTATTCAACAATGCATCCATTTAGAAAGAACAACAGCTAATCAGAGAAAAAGCACATCTAACAGGTTAGTGCCAGTTCCTCCCTAGCTCTTCCAGATCTCTGAGGAGAAGCTGCTTCGTGCAGTCTCTGAAGGGGAAGGTAACTACTAGAACTGGTAAGCATGCTTTGTGAACAAGAATGAAGTTTCATTATTTTACCTTTCACCGAGGTAATCGCCAATTACTGTTTTATTTAATCCTTCTCCTTTGTAAAGGAACTGTGCAATGTCTTCTGCAGTGTTCTGCAAGAGGTCATTTTCTATCAGAAACCGTATTCCCTAGGAAAAGCAATTTTAAGAGAAAAGGAACATTATGTTTTCTTCCACAAGTACTGATGTGAACACTGCTCATAACATTTGGCATCAATATAGTGTCACAGAGGCACACACAGCATAAAAGAGTTAAATTGGTCTACAGTTTTTATTTATCTATTATATGTGAAACTGAAAACACATGAATTTTTTTTCCCAGTCAGATAAGCAGTATTTTGTACTGGTTGGCAGACAAAAATGGGAACACATTTTTAAGACTAGAAGTACCAGGTGGCAGTTTGAATTCCTTACCTACAGAAATATCAAATATTGCCTTAGCAGGTTAATGCAAGTTGGCCTGCTCAGTACCTTGCACACGTCTGAAGATAATCTGTAAAATCATATAACAGAGAGGTATGCAGGAATAACTTCATCACCACCATGACACAAAATAAAGCACTGGCAAACTGCACCCCAGTACATCAAGTCACTACTTGCAGCAGTTATGGCTGAAGATACTGAAACCAGTTTAAAGAATTGTGCTGACACTGGGAATTGGCTGACTGCAAACGGTGCCTGAATTAAACTGCTCACAAAGGGCTGCCCAAGAAACCACTCAGGTCTCTACCAAAGCCAGGAGGAGCCTTACCTGGCCTCAGTGGGCACCTGATCAAGCCTCTGGATTCCTAGGCTGCTGTAAATGACAGGTCCCAGAACTTGCCCACTTTGGGGATGCCCAGAGAGCTTTTTGCAAAGCAGGAAATAAAGGAGTCTATGGGTTACTTGAAGAATACATAAAGGCTGGAAATGATGTCATCCCACCACTCCACAGATCATGAACAGACATCTGTTTAAATATATATATAACTTATTTTAAGCTTCAAGACTTCATTTTCTCTGTTAAATCAGGTCAGAAAGTAGACTTTTTTTTTTGTCAAGCAGATAATCGCCTGATTAGAAAAATCCAGTCCTAAGTGCATCTCTCTCCTAACAATTTCATCACCTGAAACTCAGTTTGATCACATGGTGGTAGTCAGACAACTCACTACTTTTCTAAGCCATTTCAGAACAGATGTGATTTCATGGCAAAGAAAATATCATTTTTATCTTGAAGTAGATCTCATAATAGCTGAGATCTCCTCAAAACCAGATCATCTCAAGCATATTTGATAACTTAACATTTGTGCAAAAAATTCACCTACGAAACATACAGGTTTTTTTCCTGCATACCGAGTAATACAAAAACTTTCTCAGATCTGCCAACCAAGAAGGAACCCTCCTTCCAACAAACATCAGGAACTGCAGTTGCAGACTGCCTTGCTCAACAGCCAGACCACACTGTTCCTGTTTAACACAAACAAGACTGCCCAGGAGATTTTCTTTTCAAGTTGTACAGGTTACTGAAACATGGAAATGACAGGAAACATGGAAAACAAATGTCTCTGCTCAGAAACCACTATCTGAGCATCCTGCAAAAATCAGTGGGTTTGAGGGTGTGTTTTTTTTGTTTGTTGGTTTTTTTTTTAATTCTTCAGATCTTTAAAGCAGAAATCAGACAGGAAAGGAATGTCTGGGACAACAGCTCTAGTGTCTGGAATAAACTGTAAAATAGGTCAGCCAAACTCTCCTCAACTCCTCCACTATCTTTTGTCTCCATGTAACTTCTTTTTTATAAAGGCTGATGGAAGACAGAAGGCAGCCACAGAAGATTGACCTCCCCACACAAAGTCACAGTCACACAAGTATTTGTTACTCACTACAAATGCTGTATGGTTTTTAGCTTTGTTTGTTTTTAAAAAGCCTGTTCAATTAAATCTTTGAATTTCAGTTTTTACAGCAACTTACTGACAAATTCTGCACTTCACTAAATCCTTTCTTTATCACAGAGAATCCATTTCCTGGGTCCACCACGGGCAGCAGTGACACCCACTGCTGGGAAGGCAAAGCACAACTCCATGTCCCCTGCACAGGGATTTCTGAAGCACTTTTTTGTTTGGTTTTGCTGTGTGTGTGTTTCCCAAACTTGACCATTACAGACCTTCACCCGATGTAACCCAGCTGCATTCAACACAGCCATTTTCAATGACAGTTTTCAGGTAAGGAGACAATCACCCTACATTTGGGTTACCCCATTAGAAAACATAAAGCTCTTCAAATAAAAATGGTTAAAGAAACCAGCTCGATGTGTTCCTGCTGATATGAAAACACAGCATCTCCACTCCTGGATTTTTAAGGAAAAAAAGCTGTGAGGATTCAGTGCATGTATTGTTACTCTGCTTCTTTCACATTCCCAGCCATGGAGAGCACCTCCCCTCCTGCCATGAAGGAAAAGCACTGTTGTCACAATGATCAGAAGTTTCTTCTCTCACCCAGCATTAGAAGGATCCACATTTCAGCTGCATGTAATAAAGCAGCAGCTTCCAACAGACAGACAATCCAGCCTTGGAGCAGCCAGCCACTGCAGGCCACCACTCATTTATAGACATTTTTAAGGAATTACTACTGGAAGTGTGTTCACCACATTTACATTAAGTTATGGTAGTAACGTGGCCACAGCATCTATTTACAGAAATAACTTTATCCAAATAAAAACAGCAGCAAAAATAGTTAACACTGGAATGAAAGCAGCTTGTACTGTTGTGTGATTTTGCTGCAAACTTCTACAAGGCAAAACAGATGGAGGAAAATAGCAGTCAGAATATCAGGGATATGCTGCCCTCAACAGAGCTGAAGTGACACAGACATCAAAACAGAGAAGAAAAATAACAGACGTGGCCACTAAATTCAGAAGGGTTCTGTGTCACACAGTGCTTGAGTGTTCTTGTTAAACCAAAAGCAGCCAGAAGAACAGCAGCTACTGCTGCACGTGAACATTGCAGAAAAGCCAGCAAATCGTAACAACTCCAAGACAACTTGAAAGGAAAGTGAAGCTTAAACAATTTTAGGAAAGACATTAAAGAAGATTCTTCACAAATTCAAAATGGAATCCCAATGAAGGCAGCAGAAAGAAAATGAAAGCAAGAAAGATGCAAACTGAAACAAAGGCTAAAGGGAAAAATATAGGAGACAAGCCAAGAATTTCAAAGCAGCTCTTTTAAATACATCAGGAATCTACAAGAGAACATGCAGGTCACTCAGTATGCAGAACAACTAACAATTCCTTTAGAAAAACAGAGGTTCAGGAGAGAAATAAACTACTTTATAACCCAGATGGCATTGGCAGCCTTTCTGAATCTGATACAGAAGTTTCTGCCTGCAGCTGTCTGTCCAAGCAATACAGATGGGTGTGTGTGTATGTAAGCACACAAATATACATTCCGAAATGTTTGAAATGTGGTAGGAAAACAGACTGTATTTGCCACAGAACATTTTAGAAGCAGCAGCTTGATTCCAGCCAAGCAGTAGAATAGTAATAACAGTACCTTCTTAGGGTCCATGTTGAATTTCTTCCTTCCCATGGCTATTTGCTTATTTCTTTGTGTAGTTTTGCTACACACGAAGAATGGAGAAGAAAGAAAAAAGCAATTATCAGTTATTCTTACACACCAGAACAATTTCTGGATGAGTTTATTTTAATTTGCATTTTGACTACTTCAAATTTTCTATCACAAAAAAAACTGGGACATTCACTTTTGTAAGGGGGAAAAGTAGGTTACTATTTACTGTTACTCCAAGCGATTGGAGCTCCAGTGAACTATTCATTATTAGTTGGACAGTTTCAAATATTGCATTCTGTTCAATGTATTCTCCTCCTAAACAAACCTGGATGGGATGGAGTCAAACTTCTGACTCTTTATAACAGACAACATAAAGGTGACCAAAGGTCTGCTCAGCATAATACCCACTTTTACTTTCTATTCCTGGAATCAGTTTCCAGCTGTGAATGAATCGTGTCCGTGCACTGGCACTACTTTACCTTTCTTCCACACTAGTCAGATTATCGATTTCCGTCATAACCTCAGCTATTTCAAATTTTAATCTCTGTCAAAAGAAGGAAGTAAATTAAGTTAATCCATGTTAAAACTCATTTTGCAATGATCTATCAAGTACTAGTATGATCAGTTAGGTTTTATTTTCATAAAGTATTTACTAATCGTCTGAAGAAAAGTGATGAAGCTCCCAACTGAATTTTACATCTATGAATCAACTCCACGTGTGTGCTCCCATCAGAACACCACGACCAGAGTGTCACTACCAACTTCAACACATTTATTTACCCACATTTTTCTCTCACTCCTTTCCTGGATACAAATCTACTGCTTCTTGAGTCCTTGATTGCACAAATCACATACATATGCACACAATGCATTACAGAAATCCAGAAGTTAGCATTTTTAAAAGCACATAAATGAATCCTAAACCTGCTTGAGAGTTGGTAACATTTAGGCCATTTACAACCTTTACATATTACATTAGATATGGCTCATACCTACAGAGAGAGAAAAGCTGCAGTTTACTGTAGTTTAATCTACTGAGGTTGTCTCCTAAGGAATTCTACAGACAAAGCAGTTACCTCAATATCATCAATCAGTTCTTTTTTCCTGCGGCGAATATTTAGAAGTTCTTCTCTTTCTTCTATGGAGAGGTCATCAGGCACTGAAACAGAGCAAAATGCACAATCATTCAGCCTTTACAAATACTCCTTGATGCAGAGAACTGAATGAACTTAAGAAAAACAGGTTGGTTTTTTTTCTAGCTGAGATTATCTGGGGAAGCGGAGGTGGGAACGCATCGAATTCACTGAAATTCTGCTTTATGAGATCATAAGTAAGGTAATCAAATGAATGGCTAAGAACATCTTTTAAAAAGAAATCAGCCAATTTAAGGGAACTTGTTATCATGTAGTAGGTGTTAAGATTTGGCTCTACAGTTTAATTGACAAAACCAAGTCTGGTATTGTTCCAGTTATTTTAGTAACAGTACAACTCTTCATTTAAATAAATGATTCCTCTGACATTCTCCAGAGGGAAAAGACACAAAAAAGTCAGTTGTTTGATACTCACTACCAAGACGTGCATCTTGGTGCTGACTCCACACACCGTATTTGTTACCCTCATTCAGATGAAGGTAAGTAGAGTAAGTAGAGACACTCCTAACAGCAATTACTTCCTATCATGTGGATATACATTTTTATTCTATTCAAATAAACATGGAGTTACAGTCAGTCACTGAACACAGCCTGGCACAGAGCTCTGCTTTTGTCCAACACCAGTTAAGTGAGCCTGGACTATTTAAATCAACTTCATGCTCTCCTTGGCTACAGCATGACAAACGTTACCTTGCTGATAAGCAATACTTGCTCCAAGATGTTCTGCACACAGCTATGGCTGCACTCATCCAGCAGCAGCCCCTTCCCTCATTGTTTCTGACAACTAACAGTTATTTGCACAAAACCTCTGCTTTGCTTCAGCACATTTTCTCCATCAGGAAACTCATTTGGTCATAGATTACACTCCTTTGTGCAGCACACACATCAACCACGACAATCAGCTCCTTTGCAGTGTCCCTGCAATAGCAGTTTTGGTGCTACTTACTTCCTTGGAAGCAGCCCCTCAACTACACCTTTTCCCACTAGCTCAAACGGAACTTCAAAAATAATTATTCAGACACTGAAGTGGTTCTGTATCAAGAGGAACATGCAACAAAGCAGACATATGAGAAGGTTAAAGCTGCTGCTTTGTCATACGTGCTCTCAGACACAACAGGATCACAAGCAAAGATTCAGCTTCACATTTTCAGACATTTGAAACACAGCCTCTATTCATATCTAAAAAGTGAAATGCATTGATTACTTTTTGGACATCCAGTGGTTAAACTCCCTTCATTTTAGGATCTGAATCATAATACACAATCCAAATGGCTACAGGCCTCGCTGGACATGAAGTAATTATGCCAAGTGATTTCATTTTAGCTATTCCAGATACAGACATGATTAGATTACTTCCAGTTGAGGAAATGGCAGCCTTCTGTTGAAAGGATACCAGACTTCAGTGCATCTACCTGCTTCTGCCCTTCATCAGATCCAAAGTCCACCCATTCCAAAAATTTCCTTCCATGCCAGCACTGGTAGATCCTTTTCACATCAAACGTCACAAATCCACACGATACTGATAAAGGCCATCACATCTTCATCCCAAATGCACTTCGGAATATTTCAAACCACCCAAACTCCAGACACTCTATGACTCTATGTGCATTACGTACACGTACCACAGGTATTTGTTAACTGAGGTCTGAAAATAACAAAATCAATAATATAATCAATCACTCTTTGCTGGTAAGCACGCTCAAGTACCACTAAAGCAGTTTTGCAGTATTAGATCAGTAGATGAAATTAGATTAATTTTTCTAGTGTTGGTATGAGTCTTCCACTTCTGAACTCCTTGCCACAGCAGCCATTCTGATAAATCTCACCTTCCCAGTAACTAGCAAGAGTAATTAGAACACAGATGAAAAATAACCTTCAACGGTTACAGTCCACAGACAATGCTTGTTTCCTCCTGGAATCACAAAGCCATTGTACCAGCTGCTCTCACGAACCCCTCCCAGAGCCCACCAGCAGTGAGTGCTGCTGCAGCCCCTCTCCCCTTAAGGTACCATGCAGAGGAGTGCAATATCTGAACAAGTGCAGTTTGTGGCAGCTCCCTGTGCTCAGGGCAACCAATGAAGAAAAGCAGAACACCTCTGTCCTGTTCCTATAGCACTGTGAGGCTGTCTCCTGTGTTTTTTCATTTCCTCTGATCACAGCAGCAACACAGAGACAGTCCTCTGTCTCTCTAACAATATTGTTAAATGAAAAGGAAATAAACTGAATGTAGTCAGACTGGCATTAGGAAATAATAAGTATCTATCTGCCAGATGCAAGGCAAAATAAAAATCTGCTGGAAAACTCTAAGAGCACTTAGAAGACAGCACTCCATGTCACTGCAACACCTCTAAGTACTGGTGTTAATATCAGAGACAAAAGACTCCAACATCCTTTGATAAGGATAAAAATAAAACAGGCCAGAGCTGAGTGAGGATTACAGTACTGCTCAGGTTCCAGCCACTGCTGGTGCAGTCAGCATTTAAAATCCACTGCCGTTAGCAGCAGAGAAGGGATGATTTAATTGTTGGGATGTTTCTCAAAGTGCATGGTCCTAACATCATTATAAACAGGCAGGTGGGGATTCCTAGGATACCCTGAGTTTGAAGGAACCTACAATGATCACTGTGTGCAACTCCTGGCTCCACTCAGGACCATCCAAAATCCAAACCCTATCTATATCTGAGAGCAGTGTGCAAACGCTCCTTGAGCTCTGGCATCATGGGGCTGTGCTCACTGCCCTGGGCAGCCCGGTCCACATCCACCACCCTCCAGTGCAGCAGCTTCCACTGATGCTCATCCGACCTGACCCTGGCACAGCTCCGTGCTGTTCCCCTCAGGCCCTGACACTGTGCCCAGAGAGCAGAGTTCAGCGCTGCCCTCCTCTCCCAGAGGAGCTGCAGGCCTGGGGTCAGAACGGTGCCTAAAACAGAAGATCAGGGAACTGCTGTAGCCAAGATGGGATGGATGAGGCAGAATATGAATAGGGGTGAGATGTTTATTTCAAAAGGAGGCTGGATAGGAAAAAGGGAGGTAACAGGGCACCTGGCAGGGCTTTGGGAAGAGCAGGCCCAGGACAGGGTGACCACTGGGGAGCACCAACATCACATCACAGTACCCCAGTGGGCACACAGAGACTGGGGCTGGTTGGAATTCTCTTCACAGATTCAGAGAGTGCTCTGGGCTAGAAAGGACCTCAGAGACCATCTCATTCCAACCACCCTGCCACAGGCAGGGACACCTCCCACTATGCCAGGCTGCTGTGCCCCATCCAGCCCTGCTTTGAGCACTGCCAGGGATGGGGCATCCACAGCCCCCCTGGGCAGCCTGCTCCAGTGCCTCACCACCCCCAGAGGGAAGAAATTCATCCAAATACCCAATCTATACCTACTAACTTTTAGTTCAAACTCTTAGCGCTTGTCCTGTCAATTCCTTCTCGATAAAGAGCTCCTGTTCCATCTGCCACAACATCCACAGGGAGACAGAGGAACACCACGGGCAGTCAGAGCAGGAGGCAGCAGCAGGACCTTCAGCCCAGGGCTGCAGCCACAGCCCCACCACTGCTGATCAGGGCAGGGACCCCTCATCACCTTCACACCCTCCTTTGGACATTCACCATTAGTTTTATGTGTTTCTTATACTGTGATGCCCAAAACTGAGCACAGTGTTTGAGGTGAGGATTCACCACCAGAGAGCAGAGTGGGAAGATGATACTGAAAGCATTTGCTGCATTCTCATCATTCTTCTGGCTGTGTATTACCACTGCTATCAATGGGAAAATGAACTTGCCAAAAAATGTTTCTGAACAGACCGTGTGGTGACAGCCTGCAATTTCAGAGGCTGGAGGCTGCGTGGTATCAATCACAGTTGTTTCCCTCTTGTTTCAAATCTCCTTCTTAAACCACAACTTAGTAGCAGTATTTCTATCTTTCAGTGAAAGCTTTCGAAGTACGAGCATGGCAGGATGTTCCTACCTTGTCTGAAAGGAAAGAAGCAGTGGAAAACACTCAACTGCAGCTAATAACATAAAGAAAAAAATCACTAATGCAAAAGGGCACCCACCACTACTTACACTTTCTCCTTAGAAGGTTTTTCACTTCAGTTATTCTTTGCTTTTCTTTGATCTCTAGTCATTTGAAAATACCTAGAAAAACTTAAAAAGTACCTGGTAGTGTTAGTGTAGAACAGCAATCAATCTGTCTGACTTTGTGAGGTGCCTCAACAACCTACAGCACGGATACAGAAAGCCTAGAAATAATTTTCTTTGGAAAGTAAAACTGTGGAGCTGAGGCACCCAGGTGTTCACAGAAAACAGAACAAGCCCTTGCAATGGCTCCACTATGAAAAGAAAAATACTCATTTGATTTATTCAAAAATTTGAAAACCACAGTCAAAAAGCATAACACTGAGACTGACACTAGGCTTATGGTAAGGAAACATCAGACCAGATGGCTGGAGAGTACCACAGTGCCTTGAAACACCCTGAAAGTCCTAAGCAAATATTGCACATGTACCACAAGTGATGCCCACTCTGCCAAGGCTGCTTTTTTTGTGTGTGTGTTGTGATAATCTAACTCCCCACACACAAGTGCTCCTTCAGTGCCTATTACCTATTTGTTCCATAAGAATTTCCTAGCACTCTTCTCTGAGGCATTCCCAAGCTTGTATGTTTGGGGTTTTTTTGACTTTCACTGATTCCAAACACAAAGCAGACAGCTTGGAGGAGTTAGCATTAGCATGAACATTTTACTACTGAAAAAGAACAACAACCTGCATGGAAATGTATTTCAGTAGAGCCAACAAACTGCAGTTGCATCATGCATTTACCTTATCTTCTAATCTTCAAATGAAGACAGTGTTTTATTTTGAACATGAGTCACTCATGAGAAAACTTTTTGGCTTACAAGGAGAGCCCTTCCTTTTTCTAAAACCTCAGAGTTTCAGGTATTACTAAATAGAAAAGCCATCTGCCCATAGAGAATTATATTAAATAGGATAAACACTGTTGGAAGTACAAATTATATTCTTGGCCAAGTAGCAAAACAGAAGGAAAGACCACTGTGCATATCTTGTTATTAGTAAAAACAAGAATCATTTTAGAACTACTAGACAGGTATTCCAACTTGGCCATCTCTGATCAACTACTGTAACTGATCTAAATACATTTAAATGAACTTCCTGCAGACATCAGAATATGCATTTTTAATGTGGGTTTGTCTGCACCAAATGTGTTATCAAAAACATAAACAAAAAGTTCACTTGCTCAAGAAAACAGCAAAGTAATCCGGACTCAGCAAACACAAAATCTCTTACAGTATCTAATGACAGAAAATAAAACCTCACTTTTAAATCCATGTGAATACCTGACTCTTACGACTCAAATAACTTTTTGGTTTCAAAAAGATTCTCCTCCTTCCATATCAGCCCCAAACTGGTGCTACTGAGCACTTCCCTTCCAAGCAAAGAAGGATCTGATGGAATTTCATTTTGCTGCAACTGAAGCATCTTCCAAGCAAGAAGATATTTACACAAGACAAGGCTTAAAACTAAACAAACCTATCCGTACCCATGAACAGAATCCGTACCATTGTTTCTTCTGGCCTTTAAAATAATACACAGTCATCTCTTGAGAACAAATCTGATCATCCCGTGACATTTGTCTCAACGGATATTCTCAGGCTGCTCTTCCTTTTCCCTCCACACTCTCTTTTTTAAACTTAATTATAGGAACATTATCCAGCCTTCAGAGAAGATGTACAAACAAAGCTGTAACCACTTGCGGTGGTTAAAGATTCCACAAAGGTTTTGTAGGACGTCCTCCTGACTGGATTTATTTCTCAGCATGAAAACAAAATATATCTGCATTAAATTCCATCAGTGAAACCAGCTGGATTTAGTTGCCACTGTTTTTGTTTTGTTTTGTTTTTCTAAACTATCACACAGGATTAATCTTTGCTATTTAGTCACTGCCGACCACATTCTACCACAGCAGAGCTCAGACATCCATTAACAGATAAAACAATCCTGTACACAGTAACATTTCACATACAAAATTACCAGTTAGCAGTACGAGGAATTCAGGACCGAGGCGTGAGGAGTACTGTGAGAGATTCTGGTCATGAGGTACACTGCAATTAGAAAGTTCATCAGTGGCAAAACCCAGAAGAGAGCCTCATACTCACACCCATCACTGTAATTGTTAATTACTGCTTCAAGATGTTGCTGGAAACACTGTCCAGTGGTGGACAAGAAGATATTTTAGAAGCAAGTCACAGTTAAGATAGCTGTCCTTCTGGGCTTCCAATAATACGTGAAAATGTCTAAGTTAATATTAATCCTAATGCCACATGAAATTAATCCTAATGCCACATGAAAGTATGTTTTCAGAACTGAAAGTTTCCCTCTAACATGATCCATTGAACTCCTAAGATTTACAAACTGTTTCGCTTTGTCTGCAAAGCAGGTTTAATTATGCTAGTGATTCACATTCAACATATTTTTATTCAAAGAACAAAAGTTCAAAAAAGTGGAAATATGAAATATATTTTTATCCAATACAGAAAGCAGTTGGCAAGCTACCAGCTGGGTAGGAATGACATGGTCTCTGAGATCCCTTCCAACCCCAGCTGTTCTCTGATCCTAATTGCTGCTGAGTATGCCCTTATTTCTTGTAAAAATCAATCACTACTTATTATAAGGTGTAAGAATGACTTCAAATAACACAAGGTCATGTGTTTGTCCTGGTCCAAAATATTCAGACATAACTGGTGTTAACATCCCTTGTCAAGCAGAAAGTATGCAGTTCCAAAGCTGGACAAAGTCAGGGCCTAGAATCCATCATACTGAGAAGAAAAAAACCCAAAACCCACTCAGAGTATTGGTTTCATCCATTACACACTGGAGAATGCTTTGCCACAGTATCTGCAAATACACTCTGTCTATAAAGCACAGCCACAGTAAATGCACTTCTTGAACCTGATGGAACAGGAGTTTGCAATGATCAACACAGCACACGAAGAAAGATAACGTGAGCAACAACGGATGTAAAGAAATGGAAATGTGCCTGAAGGCTTTCTACAGCTCACACTGACAGCTAACCTGCAGTGCTGTTTCTTGCTCGTACTATACCTTACTCCCCAGTTTCAATCCATTTTGATTAGGAAACCAATGCTTCATAACCACAAAGTAAAAGATCCACCTACAAGCAGGTGAAGTAGTGCCAGGAAGAAAAGGAAAACCTCACAATGACCAGCTCTGGGCAAGCTGTTATGGGCAGAAAGGAGGTACCAGCTCTCCATACATCCCTACATCACTTTGGCACTTGGTGCCCTGGATCCTGCCCTTTTTCCCCCTTTTCTGCCATGCTAGCCAGCCAGTTACACAGAGGGACTGAAAAGCTGCCCATAGCAAAGCAGCAGGCACAGCAGAAAACCCTGACACAGGGGGGTATAAGACAGCAAACCTTGCATTGCCAACCAGCCTAAAATCTGCTCTGCTCAGCCCTCAATCCCTATGCTCACAGGCTGTATCTTCTGAATCTGAAAAGTAGTTCAACCTGATATTAAAAATGGATAAGCATGGACTCCCTTTTAAGCACATTTTTCTTTTGAAGTCACTCTACTCTTGCTTCAAGATCAGAAGATGCTTCTAGGCCAACTTTCCTTTTCAAAAATATGTAAATACAAATTACTGAATATGGAAAGGAAGCTGAGTTTAACTTAACGCTAAGTTTCTTACCCAAATAAATTAATACTAGCATTAATAATGTAAAGTAATAAAATATGCATGGTCATGCATATTCAAGAAGTGCAGAAAAATTTCATGCTAACAGATGTGGAAGTTACAAAGGGAGATGTTGGTCACAATAAAGTGGTGTGGCTGTTGGGGAGGGTTGATGAACAGATCAGCATGAACAAATAGCACGATGGCTGCCCTGTGAGTGAGGCACTCTGTTTTATTTTGTAGGCCCACAACATCAGAGGTGAATGCTGGTGGTACAGCAGCAGCACTTGAACATTTCCACCAATTTTGTTGCAGCAGAGGGACACTCTGGAATAGCATCTGACATGAAAACACAGATGAAGCAAAGATGTGTCACTGAATTCCTCTATGCAGAAAAAGATGCACCCACTGATGTTCAGTGTCTGCTGAGTGCTGATGGAGACCAAACAGTGGATGAAGCACAGTGAGGGGTGCCTGGTGCATTTCAGCAGTGGTGACAGTGGGTCACCTCTGCTGGTTCAGATTTTTATAAGCACAACGTGCAGCTCTTGTTCACCACAGGCAAAAATGCATAGTTAATGGTGATGATTACACTGAAAAATAGTGTTTTGAGGCTGAGAATTTGCTCTGTCAAACAGTGCTGCACTTTTTGTACCTATTGCAGTTTTCATGGAAATAAATAGGAGGCATTACTTCTGAAGTGACCGTGTCAGCTCATGCTTCTTTGGATCGACTGCCATTTACTGTTCAGGTAACTTGGTGAATCCCCATTCTGACTACAGTGCTATAGCTGTACACTGTTAATTATGCCATCATCTTAACATTACAGTCACAGAATCACATAATTGCAGGGGCTGGAAGGGATCTCTGGAGAGCACTGAGTCCAACCCCCCTGCTAAAGCAGGCTCCCTACAGCACGTCACACATTCAGGTATCTAGGCATGACTTGGAACATCTCCAGAGGAGGAGACTCCACCACCTCTCTGAGCAGCCTGTTCCAGTGCTCAGCCACTCACCCTGACAGTGAAGGAGTTTTTCCCTGTGTTAGTACAGAATTTCCAGTTCCCAGAATGTTCCAGTTTGTGCTCATTGCCCCCTTGTTCTACTGCTGCTTGCCATCAAAAGGAGCCTGCCTACATCAACTTGACTCCTGCACTTCAGATGTTTATGAACAGTTATGGGATCCCCTGTCAACCTTGTCCAGACTGAAGAGTCCCAGGTCGCAGTCTTTCCTCATACAGGAGATGATCCAGGCCTTTAATCATCTTTGTGGCCCTGTGCTGCTGGACTCTAAAAGATCACTGTTAGGGGGGCCAAGAACTGAACACAGTATTCCAGACGTGACCTCAACAGAGCAAAGTAGAGGGGGAAGATCACCTCCATCAACGTGCTGGCCACACTCTTCTTAATGTTTCCCAGGATATCATTGGGATTCTTGGCCACCATGGCACACTGCTGCTCACAGCCAACCTACTATCCACCAGGACACTCAGGTCTTTCTCCGCAGAGCTCCTCTCCAGCAGGCCAGTCCATAACCTGTAATGATGCATGTGGTTACCCCTCCCAAAGGTGCAAGACCCTGAACTTGTCCTTGTTGAACTTCATCAGGCTCCTCTCTATCCAGCTCTCTACTTGGTCCAGGTCTTGCTGAATGACAGCACAGCCTTCTGGTACATCTTCAACATGGGCTAAATTTAATACTTCACAGTGTCAAGCACTAAAGGTGGAAAAAAACCAACAACAATCAGTCCTGCATTATCTTGCTGTTTTAGGAACACTGGTAAATACATACTGCCAGGTTTTACACAAAGTAATCACATCTGATTTATTTTCCCCATCATGAATAATGAGGAAGGGTGTTCAGAATGAGCTTTGTGTTGCAGCACCACCAGTATACATACATATGTATGTACACTGCAAAATTAAGAGGCCTCAAGCCTTTATACTACATCAGATCAACAGAACATTGTGAAACAAAATCAAAATACTTCCTCCTTCCCATCCATACATATGCTGCAAGGCAGAGACTTGCACACAATTTTGGAATAACTAATATTTTTCGTATGTGCAAAAGTAGGGAAAAATAGGTTACTCAATGCTGCAGCTGAAATCAAATGCATTTTCTCTGATGTCTGCATTTGAAAATCTTTGTTTACATTATATTTCATTATAGTAAGTGTTAATACAAAATTTCATCTTTATAAAGTCTGCCGATTCCAGATTTCTTTTGTTGACTTGCACAGCAAAACCCAGGTCACACCGAATTTTGTAATTTTAGCTCATGTTTCAGCACTCCAGAGCAAGAGACTGATTCAGTAATAATGCAGGAGAGGCCATGGGTAATAGCTGATAGCAAATCATACACCCACTTGCAATGCAGACCTTTTTTAAGCCCATGTCTTGGGAAGGAAATCAGAATTTCCCCTAAGTGTTATCTAGGTGGTGAAAGGAACAGACTGCCATGCCAAGCACGCACTGCTAAGTGACATACAAAAGATACCACATTGTTAATTGAAGTCTTTCATTCATTCATTACAGTGCAACAAAAGGGCAGCAAAAGATCAGTGGACTTTGCTTGCTTACAATAGGATATTTCTGAAATTAGAAGATAACGATTAAAGCTGTAGAAGCTGCATATACCTTTTGGTATTTTTAACTTGGGGAATTTATGATTTAGTCCAATAAAAGTGTATTTTAATCACATAACATACTACTAGCCTTATACAAAGGATGGATGGAAAGGGGTTGGATCCTCCCATGAATGATTTTGGTGATATTTTACTAATGACTGAGCCCAAGTACACAAGCAATGCTAACAGTAATTTAAAGAACATCAGGCAATTGCAAAATGACAAAAATTAAGGCGAACAAGGCTTTAATAGATTTCCATTAAGTCATCAGCAGATTGATACTATGCTGTACGTCACACAAAAAATCATATAATTCAAATCTAGATCAGAAAATGAGCAAATAACCATCTTTGTGAGTTATACTACATTCTCTTCTTGGTGCCAAAAGGGAAATGGTTGGAACTGAACTATCTCCAGGTCACCAGCCATTACCAAAGTCACCCTCCCTGAAAGGAACAGGAGTGGTCAAGCATATGCTCTGCAGCTGACAAGCATGGGAGAGAACAGCACCAGCAACTCGTGGAAATCAGGTCAAACACGTGGGATATCATGGGAAGGCAGACTGTCTGAATTCCTGCTACCACTGGAAAGGATTTAGCTCCACATTCACATCAGATGATATGGGACAATTCCCAGCAGTTCAGCATCTTCCACTGGCAGGCGCCTCTCAGTAGCTGCTGTAAACTACCAGGTTAACCACAGATGTCTCAACTTCCAATCTAGACAGTTTCCAGCTCCAACATCCCAGCATCCTGGACCAGGATGGGACAATTCCTTCTGGAAACAGAGACTTCCATCATGAGTGAGGAAGAAGTAAACAAGAACACACTGATCCTTTCAACTTTTGAATGGATATTATGAGAAGAAACAAAATTTGCAGCTATGCATTTCAGCTTTGCCCTTACCAGCCAGCCGTGTTACCCACAGTACCCCTGGTTACTGAGGGGAAGGCAGCATTGACTGGCTTGCACCTACATTTTTTCCTAGGAGAGACCCTGGAAAAAGGCTTGAGAAGCAAACACAGCCAAGCAGTGTTGCTGCTGTCAGACCCATTAGGAGTTGCAGCATGGAAAATCAACAGGAATGTCACTGAGCAGCTGCAGTGGGTCCCAGAAACCAGGACCCACAGCCACCAGCCAGCAATCCCTTCAAATTCTGCTCAACATTCAGGCACAGTTCATTAGACCTACTCTGTTCCCAGCAAACATTTGGGGCTTAACCAGTCTTTCTGTCACAATTTTCCAGTAACATCTACTCTTGGCAACAAAAGAGCCACCCTCTGTACATCACTCATTAGTGGAGAGCATTAGTCAGTTACTAATGATTGCTGACCCTTTCCAAAGCATACTAATTCAATCAAAAAAAGGAAAATGCATCCTTCCCCCAGCTCTGCCTGACATGGCTCTACAGTCAGATTCCAGAAGCACTATTTATTGCAAAAGCTTTCTATTTATTCATTTTCCAAGATCAGTTGCAGGCTACAGGAAGTAGAGCAAATGCTGGATTTGAAAGCAATCTCCATTCCCCAAAGAACGTCTCCAGAATGCAACTACAGAGTACCATGGTAGGACTGCTCACTTCTCCTTGAGTTGCATTTACTTTCCTCCAAGACAAGATGAATTTCAACGTGCTCAATGTGATGCCTGACACTGTAAACTAGTCTCATCCAAAATAGCAACCCTGATGCCTTCTGTGGAAACTGCTGAGTTACAGTACTCAAACACTCTGTCGGTCATGTAATACTTTACTTCTTGGTCATCTTTGGCCTGAATCTTGCTGTGACATCAACAGACCCATTGGCCAAAATAGGTCAGGAACTTATTCATAGATTTCCTAGTGGAGGAAGAGTAAGGCTCAGTTTAAGACTGTAAAGTATTTTCAGATTCCTCAGACAAAAGTATATTTAGCATCTGTGAATTGTTGGTTGCCATCACTCCGTGCAATGATTAGCTTGACAGGTCACTAATCCTGATATAAAGGAACTTGCTCTCTGGTTCACTGATAAGAAATTAGCTGGATGGATCCACTCACTGTAAGGTTAAACCTCGGCTCTCTCACATTCTTTGCTTAGCAAAAGGCCATCAGTAATTTATATCAAATCTAGCTCACCATACTTGCAAAATAAAACACATTTATCATGTATTTGAGGTTTATTGCTTTTATTTTTTGTTTGTTTGGCTGTGTGTGTGTGCACTCATGCATGTGTAAGCATAAGTTCTGTGGTACAAAAAAAGGTGGTGTTTTTTTTTTCCCTTTTGTACTTCAAATAGACCCTCTGGCACCCTGAGAAAAAACTCATTCAAATAACTACATTCCTAATTAATCATCTCCTAACAGTTTCAGTCAGATCTGCCAAAATAGTATATTGCCCTTTCTAAGCTGTTATTCCTAATATTGACAAAGAACACCACATTCCTTTCAGAGATCAATGAAAAATAATCAGAATGTGTATTTTATGTACTTTATTAAGTTCAACATTTTTCCTCAGCTAGGTGTTCAACAAGAAACAATTTGTATTGCAATGGTTTCAAAAATCTATGCCATCTACTTTTATTACTCTCAACACCTCAGACTTAGAGCATGTAGCATTCAGCATTTTCCCTGAAACTGAAGAGAGAAAGGTTTAACAAGCTGCAAGCAGCTAACCAGCGTTCACCCCTCACCCTCAGCTTCTTTCCAAATCCACTGACTCCTGCTGCTCCTATTTATAAACATTCTTACTCAGATATCCACTTCATTCTGCCATGCTCAAATAGCAAACATTTTTTTGATTGGGAAACAACTGAATGGGACCAAATCCCTCAAAGTGATGCAAAAGCAAACACTAAAAGATGCCACTTTTTGCTAAACTAGTAAAACCTACAGCAAGTTACAACGTCATTAACCATGGATATCAGCTCCATAAGACAACGTGGTTATATATAGCCTCTGCTAAGCCCATTTCTAAAGAGCCTCTCTCTCTCCTCAGGGCAATGCTCTACCAGGCATAAGCTTTCATTACACACAGTTTGTGAAAAGCTGAAAATACTCTGACTTATATTAGCATAGTTGTAATCATCCTAAATTTGCCTTAGAGCAATCAAAAACACCAATTTCTGCAAAGCAGTCTGTAGCAACAGGGTACTTGCCTGCAACTCTATGGGAGCTGCCAATGCAGTGAGCAATAAAAAAAAAACAAAAACTCTTAATTCAGGTTAGAGATACTTCCATCATTCACAAATGGTACCAGCACTGGTACAAAACCCCTGGCCAGTCACAAACAGAACTTTGTTTAAAGTATTTCTTACCCACCAAGTTATTAATAACAATAGTGGCATTACTAAGCACAGTTTTGCATCACCAAGCCATCCAGTCTCAACAGCATACATCTAGCAGATAACAGTTCACTCTGAAATTATACAAAAACTAGCTCATGAAGATTATTCTGCTACAGCAACTGTCCTGCCATCTCCTTGATGTCAGAACAGAGTGGACTTCAGACTTTGCTGAAGTATTTGATACCTGGCCAGAACACCCACGTGCCAAATGCAGCTGAAGCCACAGAAGTTCAGCCAGTCTATCAGAACATGCTGAAATTAGTTTTGAAAGATTACATCCAGATCCTAAAAGAAAAAAGGTCAACAAAAATTGCTCTTACACAAGTTTTAATCAGGCTCGTAGAAAACGCAAGACACTTCCATTTGTCTCAGCAGTTGTAAATCTTCATGACAGAATACCCACAGCCAGCTCTAACAGAACCATTTCTCCTGACTTGTTCTGCAGCTGTACTTTTAAAAATAAATAAATAAAAAGCAAGCCTCCTCATATGCCAAAGACCTCAATTAATGACAAACCATCAATGGAAGTCTAGCCGTCCTGCATTGTCCTAACTAAGAACTTATGATCTCACTTCCGAGATCTAAAAATATTTTCCACTGATTGAATGGAGCTGCACACATTTCCATTAAATACTGCAGCACGCAACTTCGCATGGCACACATAACGTGTTCATGCTAAGGGATGACATAGCCTCCATAAGAATTAAAAGCGATGGAAAAAGACAACTTATACAGACCCTCAGAACATAATCATCACATTGTTCAGACATCTCTGCCACCACTGTTCACTCTGTTCCAGAAAGTCTCAAGAGGAGGCAAGACAGAGCAGCAGAAGCTGATGAACTTCCAGCTGCAAAGGGGAGGGAGGGAAAGGAAGCAGAGTGATTAGCTGAAGAGATTTATTGTACACATTTATTTAATGTTAATACTCAGCATCTACTGTAACAGATTTCTTTGGGAGTCCTTTGATGGTTCACAATTCAAATACAGGAAAATGCTATCAAGCTAACTTGTTTGCTCAGCATGAAAGCCTTTCTTCAGAACATAAAATAAGCTCGTGAAAAGCCAAGACTTTGAGAGAAAAGAATTATCATACTACATCTCAAAAGCAAAAAGGACCTTCTGATAGTAACCCACCACATCAAAAAATCTTATCTCCTAAGTCTGTGCGAGTCCAGAGAAAAATTAAATGCCTAACAATTTAAAAAATGCAGTGTTCTCTCTCTCAAGATGTTACTGAACTGCTTTTTTCAACTAAGAGGGCAGACTTCATTCTCCAGGCACCAGTAGTCTGAGTTTTCTCCCAAATGCATTGTAAAGCAATGTTTTTTATTCTCGTTGCTGTATTTTAACGGCCTCTGGCACAGGCAGAATCTGCATACAACCACTGTTGCAGGAGACAACTACACTGAAAATGATTCCTTTAGGCTTTTCACAAGTAAAGACCGTACCAGGCTGCTTGAAAGAAAACAACTTTGAATACCATTCTTGGAAAAGAAGCAAGTTATTTGTCCTACTACTGAATTAAAAAATAAGACAAAATAGAGGGGACAGGAAACAAAGTCCATACATAGCTATACTTGGTGCAGTAATTCAGCAAAATGAAAGTCATTGTTTCCTTAATTAAAAATAAATAAATGGCCAAATATTAATTTTTTTAATAAGTTGCAGTTTTACAAAACGCATCACTAGCAAATTAATTCAGTCACCATGCAAATAATATCAACTGTTACTGCCACTTCCCATGGAGCACAGCAATCCTATCACAGGAACAAAACCTCCTTGTTCTTACCACTGATGCTGATAAGCAAGCTCAAAAACTCCACAGATCATTACATTTCACATAGCTGCAGGGACATCACAAGGATTTCTACACTGTAACTGATTTGTTTTGCTTTTAAAAGTAATTGCCTTCCAAACATACGGTTTTGTCCACATTTCACTTCCACTTTGAAGTCACAGATCAGTTTTTACTGTTCAGGAAGGAAAATACACTGTTGTTGTTGTTGTTATGTTCCAGCAGGGTGGACAAAAACACCAGGCTGCCTTACAGGCCAACAGGCTGACCCAAGGCTTTTTTCTTAATAAAAAATAAAAAAAGGTGGGTTTTTTTGTTTTTTTTTTAATAGAAGCATTAATAAAGTGCACTCATACTTCAGGGGATTATGCTCTAGACAGTTGCCATGTTTTAAAATGTTTCTCACTATCACTGATATAAGTAACTTAAACTACTCCAGACTGGTTCTTCCTATCAAGTAGGACTTATCTGTATATTACTTGTAATAAACGTAACAGTCTGACTAGCATAATTACAAAGAGATTGAGTAACTACATTCAAAATTAAAGACTGGGAGTAGCAGTGACAGAATCCCGTGGCTTAGGTTGCTATTTGATGAACTCCGTCTGCAAATTTAGAGTGGAAAGGAGAACTGGAAAGCAGGCAGAGACCCAACAGACAGTGCAGCTCTACACTGGCATCACAGGCCTCAACAAACAAGAGGCTGGCTGCAATTACAAAGAAACTTGAGAGATGTGACNAAAAACACCAGGCTGCCTTACAGGCCAACGGCTGACCCAAGGCTTTTTTTCTTAATAAAAAATAAAAAAAGGTGGGTTTTTTTGTTTTTTTTTAATAGAAGCATTAATAAAGTGCACTCATACTTCAGGGGATTATGCTCTAGACAGTTGCCATGTTTTAAAATGTTTCTCACTATCACTGATATAAGTAACTTAAACTACTCCAGACTGGTTCTTCCTATCAAGTAGGACTTATCTGTATATTACTTGTAATAAACGTAACAGTCTGACTAGCATAATTACAAAGAGATTGAGTAACTACATTCAAAATTAAAGACTGGGAGTAGCAGTGACAGAATCCCGTGGCTTAGGTTGCTATTTGATGAACTCCGTCTGCAAATTTAGAGTGGAAAGGAGAACTGGAAAGCAGGCAGAGACCCAACAGACAGTGCAGCTCTACACTGGCATCACAGGCCTCAACAAACAAGAGGCTGGCTGCAATTACAAAGAAACTTGAGAGATGTGACCTTTTTAACACAGGAAAAAAAAAAAAAAAGTTGTTTTGTTTTGCAAGTATGAAGTATGCCCTGTTTTGGTCACCCTGAAGTATTCTCACATTCGGAATACCTGCTCTATTTCTCTCATGTTGTTTAATCTGAATCCAAACCACCACCTGCAGAGCTGGAAGCACAGAATACAGCGAGGTAAAGTGAACTCTGAAGAAAAGTGTGAGGCTTCACCTCTCCCTATCACCTCAGCTCTGAAAAAAAACCAAAAAAAACCAACAACAACAAAAAAAAACCCTGGTGAAAAAGAGTGTAAGTGAAGTTACTGAAATCAAAGTATGCACAACAAACTTTGTGTTGTACCAATGCTTTAAAGAGAGTAAGGAACTTTGTTTCAGCTAAAAGCAATGAACTTCTTCTGTGGGCTACCTTCCCACACCATTCAGCTAACTCTGCTTCTGAAAAAAATAATAATAATAAAAGGAAGAACTCCTAGATGACTTAAAGTCTACAGCAAAATCTGAAGGCGTGTAAGTATTTCAGGATGCAATTTATGGCAGAGCTCTGAAATGGATACTCCTAGTTCCTGTTGCTTTTACTGGAATATTTTTATAGAGAGTCATTTTTTTTCCCACCCTACCCTTTTCCTTTACTGAATTTCCACACAATAACTTCGAGTTGACCATCACCGGACATCTGAGCAACAATAAAAAAGCTACAGCTGGATCCTGTATTAGTCCCAGCTGCATGGGATCTCTAGCTGCCTTCACATGAGAGAGCCAATAGGAAAACAGTAGGGAAACTTCTTTTAGCAGCCTAATTTGGAATAAATCACTTTTCCATATGCTACTACAACAAACCTATTCTACTACTTGATGCAAACTGAAGTTTTTCTCCCCATTTTCACCCCTTCTCTTAGAAAAAAAAATTAAAATTAAACTGCCTTCAAAAACCTTTACTACAAAATACCAGAAAATAATCATCTCCAGATGGTCTTTCAAGTCTAACATACCACAATGGATGTATCTGCCAAGTCCACCCACCCACAGGCTCCATAAACTTTTAGAGTATTATTTGTATTTAATTTGGATTACTAATTTCACCCAACCTTTCCCCTTTATGATACAAGTTACTTTTCCAGGCTCCCAAGCTGGGTAGGAGATACAAAAGGAAACTAGGAGCAGGAACAAGGTGTACTCTTTCTTCTTAGGCTATCATCAGTGAATTCACAGCAGAATGGCTTAAGCTTGCCCTCTTTTATGTCTGCTCTTATAAAATATCAACTAATCTTTTAAAACATTCACGTGAAATTATGTCATTTATTGGTACAAAACCAAGACTGAATGCTGCAGTCCTTCCAAATTTAGATCGCACAAAATGAGAGTAAAGAGCTCTCTTTTGGGGAAGCCTCCTCCAAAATATTTAAGAAATAAAGTTGCTATTTAATGCCAGAAAATGTACTTCCTACAGAAAAAAATAAAAATCAACTCCATATGCCCATATGCTGCATTTATCTGTCCCTACTAAAAGACCTCCAGCAAACTGCAATGTCACAAACAGCCCTCACATAACAGAAAGGAGATGGGCTTGAGAGCCAGTTTGGGATTTCCAACTCGCAGAACGAATCAGCATCAGCTACACCACAGGCAGCAAACCAGGCAGGTATGGAAACCTCAGTACTCATCCTTCTGTGTTTGCAACAATTCTCACAGATAGAGAAGTTATTTTCTCTTAAATGGATGCCAACTGACCCTGACCACCAGCTCCAAATTCCAGTTAAGAAACAGTTACATAGAAACCACAATTCAGGGGTAGCAGCACAAGGACAAGAGATAGTAAGAAAGAAGTGCACTGCTACTTCCCCTGCTCCTACATCAATGCTGGATTCTGCTTTAAAATGCTGCAGGCACATAACATCATCTGAGAAACCAAAAGGTGGTACAACAGGTCAAAACCAACTTGCAGAAGAGCAGGTAAAATAAGTTCTATAAAATAAAGAATTACTTTTGAGACTATAAGCATACACCCCCATAATACAAACTACCTACTAACGCACAACATGACAGATAACACATGCAAAGAGGTTTTCCTCAGTGTTTTTTAGCAGTGAGGTTACAAAATGCAAGACTACACCAGGCTGAGTGAGGCTGCTGAAGATGCATGGCTGAACACCGAGTGGCTGTTTTGGGGACACTGAGCAGAATCCTTGCAGTTCAAAGAAAAAGAAGTGAGAGAGAAAGAACTAAGAATTGAGGGGGAAAAGGGAGAATCACAAAACAGTACACACACATTTACCTACCCAAAGAAATAAACTCCACAGATCTACTACAAGGGATCAACAGCCAGCATGGTTCATACACTGTAGCTCCCACACAAGCAATCCCAAGCAGCTGAGCACTTCACACGTATAAGGAGTCAGGTCTACATGATCTTCTCAAGGACTCAGAACGGCCTATACAACCCCAAGCCTCCTTCATGTACTGGGTAGGATTTCATGGTCAGAGAACACATTTAACTCGCACAGTTCCTCCCAAGGAACAGTTTCTCCATCCCAGAGCTGCCACCTCTTCTCAGTGCCACTTGGCTTAGTACAGCTTCTTGGGAAATCCTTCTTGCACAGCCCCTGGCTGCCCAGTTGTGAGATGCAGCCACAAAAACACACAGAAAATTTACAAATTCAAAAATGGCATTTGCAAGTGGTCAAAATTGTGCTCAGAGGGAACATACAGCCTGGTGGGAAAATTCCTTTTGGGTCGATTTGAATGCTTAGACAGGAAGTTCATTAGTCCACACTTAAACAAGTAAGGCAAAAAAAAAAAAAGTACTCAGAATCTGATTACTGAATATAAAAAAATACTCCTTCCAGCGACAATAAGCCCTTATTTTGTAATCAGCAACATGCTTATAAATGCCCCTTTTGCCAACTCCCCCTCTTGCAGCATGCCTCATGAGGCAGCAGGACCTGCTGCTGTCGGCATCTGACCCTACAGACAACACCGCCTGTGAGCCGAACAAAGATCTTATTAAGGACCATGATATTTACAGTGTACCAAAGCAAAAATCTAAGAGCAAGTAAAAGTTTCTGAAAACTTGGAAATGTGCAAGGAAACAACCTGAACCGTACTGTGCACTCTGAATCTGATAGTACAGAACACAGCTCCATGCTGGAAGCTGCACTTAGGATCCATGAGGTGGTTGAATATAAACGTGAAGGTGACTCATTAAATGACTGCATCTCACAGTTCTTACGGAAAAGAGCAAGAGGACGTTTCCCTGCCTGCACACAGCAATTTTTTTTCATTTTCTTGTGCATGTGAGAAAGGGAGACCGAGCAGCAAAGAGATGGATATGCGTCTTTTCTACCCATGCACTCCTGCCAGAGCACATCCTACATATCGCTCCATTCCAGTGTAGTTTAACCAAAGGGAAGATGTTATGAGCTTCATGAGAACTAGTGCACACCAACAGCAATTCCCACAGCTGCTGCTGAACCAATCCTGCACCCACATCAGCTCTGCTCCCAGCAGCTGCAGGACAGCGCATTATTAGCCAGATAAACACAGGGGATGGGTGCCAGACACACAACTCTGTAAGGAAAGGATGGAGGGTTTGTCACTGGGGACACAAAAAGCCTCAGGACCATCACAGGAGAAGGCACAGCCTGAGAGACACTACACCATTTCCATAGACTGGGTTCCATCGTTTTCATAAGTTTTCTTGTATTTCATCTAAAAAATAAAAGTGCCTTTTTTCCTTTGATATCAAGGACTCACATCTGCAAGAACAACAGCAACTTCCCAAAATCCAACTGTGCAGCTCAATCCGATGGGAAACAGCAGATCTGAAATCAGACTCAACGGTCTTGAACTTATCTCCAATTCTTGATTTGAACTGAAGAACTTCTTTATCAAATTCAGTCAGAAATATTATTAGTTAATAGTCTTGCAGAAAAATCTATCCTTGGTACCATTTCCATTTGTTTGCTAAATAACAGTATCAATTTCACAAGTCTTCCACACACCTGGCTTAAGATAGCTATTCCATTTTATAATAAACAGAGCATCTGAAAAGAGGGTAATTAGTAAAACCATGTCAAGAAGCCCAACCTGTTGAAAAATCAGATCAAGGATTGCCAGTACTTCATATCCCATACAAGAACCTGATTCAGAGTTCACAAGCTTCCAGCGTGCTACACCTTCCAGCTAACTCCGTGAGATCTGATTTTGTCAGAGACAATTTTCCCTGGATAATGTTTGATAATGTTTGTATATACCTCACTGCATGTCAGCTTTTACTGGAAAAGCTCCCCACCTACATCACACCTATGTATAAATGGACACTGGGACCTCAGCACAGTAGTAGAAGCAGCTAAACATCATTACTTTCTTTAAATAAAACTTTATATTACCAAATAATGGGTTTAAAAAACCTCAGAAAGTAATGAAATAAATGTGACACAGATGTTCACTAAAAAAAAGAAAAGAATGTTTTTACTTCCTAGCAACCAAATAGGTCAAGCCATTTCCTTCTTCAGGCAAATCCCAGAGGGCCACGAACACATGGTTTTCTAGTGGATTTTGTGTGTCTATCCCACTAAAAGGAAATACTGCCGTCCAAAATATTTGCAATACTGAGTTTTCCCATGAAATTGTTGGAATTGAAAGAAGGAAGTCATATGCAATTAAAAATAATTTGCTAGATGCTAAAGTTATACAAATGGCGTAATTAAATATACTTTTCCTATTTAAGTCACATACCGCTCCTATAGGACACACCGCTCTAAAAGAATGCATAGCAAAGAGCTCAGGAATACCAACGATGGCTGTTCACACAAATTTTTCTTTGCTTCCATAAATCTTAAGGCAAACTATCACGTGTTCATCACATCCGTGGGATTCCTGCCCTGCAGTTCCACAAGCTGACCAGTTTCTCAATAAAATAGCTGCTAAGTGCCTCTTTTTATCCTTGATGAAAGAAGCCCATGGTCACTGTGTCCAAACTCTTCATTAAAATGAGCTCAATCCTTCAGCATACATCGAAGCACTTCTGAACCTCAGGAAGGCATAGTGATTCAGCTTTATAGAGGAAGAATCTGTAAAGATTCCTTATTGTCACAAAACAGTACCCTCCGTGCAGCCTAGCCCCAGACAGAAGTTTGCAGACAGCGTGTGAACACATGATCAGATTAAATCCACTCAGGCATTCAAATATTAAAATGAATACTGTATATGAAAATACAAATTATTTCTTAAGTTTCAGATCGCAGGAGTCTTCAAAAGGTTTTGCATTGCCCTTTTAATGCCAGTTTTATACAAGTTTTCTACAGTCATTTCTTAAGGAAAGAGTAAATTACAACAACTGATCTATTTCCTTGTCAATAACCACTGGCAGTGTCGTTGTGCATTCACAGGCACCAAGAAAGGCCATGGTTGGAAACAACATCAGGAGCTCTGTTTTAGACTCGTTAAGCTTAATATGACAATTATGAAATCTTAAGATGTCAAACAGGCCAACATTTTAGCCAGGACAGATGGCAGTGGAACCAGAGCAGGGAGTATATGCCGTGAGTCATCACTTCAGACATGATTGTTCAATGTTTATTTGCAAATTTGATTGTCCAAATGAAGATGTAGGGAAAAACAGAGTATTAAAGCAAGCACAGAGCACTGCAAACCTTAGCAAGAAGCTGGAAGCAGAAAGATCATCTTCCATACGAAAAAGGGATTAACAAGACAGGAGGGGAGTTAAGAGCCAACAGTGAAAGAAGCCAAAAAAGAGCAAGATTTCAAAAAGAAAAGTAGAGTAAACAGGACTAGAAGCAGCTGGAGGGACAACAAGGAAGGGAATGTTCCAAGCACGAGGGGTCAGGACAAGTGTGGAAAGGACCTAGGATGAACCTGAAGGAGATGCTCTTCAGACAGCGACTGCAAACAGCTCATTCAATGTCTTCCAACATGAAAAGAAGATGGGGCAGTAGTTCAACAAGCAACTGTGGACAAAGACAGGGTGTAAAAAGAAACAGATGAAAGTATGCTTGCTTGGGGAGGAAAGGAAGCGAGCAAAAGATAGCAGTGGATAAGATACACTACAGTAAAAGCAGAACAGTGTACAGCTCTTAATCAAGAGCTAAAAATTGTGCCAGCAACGGAGAGACTTATAGGTGGAAAAGATGTAAAGCAGAAGGAACGGGAGGAAAGCTACACTGTATTTCATCAACTTTCCCTTAAGAAAGCGCTGAAAATTCTATAAAGAAAGAAGGGGATCAGACTAGAGAAACTTGATGCAAACTGCAGGATGTCTCCTGGAAAGCACTGTGCTGCCTCAAGACACACAGTCCCTCACCTGGTAAAGGCTCTTACGCTCCACTGATATTACAATACTGCAATATCCATTTTGTAACAGCAGCACATGGGAAAGCCACTTTCACATGGCTATTGCTGTGATTCCCAGACACTGCTCTGCAAAGTACTCTCTGTTCCTCCAAGTAAACCCTACAGGGTTTTTTCCTAGATGTAATAATCCACAGATGCTATGTTAGAGGCACACTGTTCCACTAAAACCCGTGCCCTGATTGTGCTGCTGTGCACCAGCCACCAAATCCCATTACTCAATGATTCATCAAGTTTGGCAATCTTCAGAAATTTTATCAGCAAAAATGTAATGTCTTCTTCCAAGCCACAGCTACAAATATTAAACACTGTGCTAAGAAAAACCTTAGCATGTTACTGCAATTAGGAAGCCTATTTTCTGATGCCACTAGAAATAACTCACATTAACATTAGTAGTTACGTTGTAAATATATTAGGGGATAAAAGTTAAGACCCTACTGAACCAACATGTAATCTCTACAAATTGAGGCAAGTCCAGCACAGAAGTACTTATTTTGCAAAGAGAGACTTAGTTTGAAGCCCTGCTGGGTGACAGAAGACATTTACATTGTTTGATTTTGAGTTGTAGTTCTGAATGTGCTATTACCTCTCTTCCTAGAAGCAGGATGGGAGGTTAGTCCAATACTCAGGTGCATTTTTTTGTTCTTGACCCTTTCTCAGCATTATTTAAAACTCCAAAGAACTTTTGGGACAACTTTTTAAAACCACCATTACAAGTAACCTGCTTTGACAAGTCTGGGGAAAAACACAGTTAATATTATTCTTTATTAAATACATTTCTTATTCTGTGAGTTTCTTTTATTTTTAAACAAAACATGTAAATTCAGTTTTGAATGTGGAACAAGCATCTATAACACAAACTCACCAATCCTTAATATCTGCCTTTGAAAGATCCTACAATGCAAAAACAATAACAGATCCAGAGGTTGCTGTCTAAAGCTGATACACAGAATGTTGTTCTAAAGTTATTTGTAAGAAAAAAATTGTGGGGGTGGTCTTTATTTTTAATTACGCTTAACAGCTTTTATCCATAAGCAGATAACTGTTTTGCCATGCAGAGGAACAGAAGTCATCTTGCTAAATTTGGTTTGGCAGCAAATCTGCTCTTCTGAGTCTTTTGCAAGACGATCTGGTCCTTTGGTCTAATTCCTGACAGCCTGCCTCCCTACCAGAAATCCATGTTCTATCTGGCACCACCACTGGCGAGCACGGCCAACAGCAGGCTGGCAGCTGAACTGTTCTCTAACCACAAGGAAAGCTTCAACATTTGGAAACAAACTGCTTTAGGAGCAGCAGAAAAACCTTGCTGCTACAACCACTGCTAGAACTTTGTGTACTTGCTGAGTAGAAGCAAGATCATAACCTTTATGCATGCCTGATGAGAGCTCAAAACAAACATGTGAACAGAAGTCACTCAGCACTTGATCTCATAGGCTTTTCCACGTGAAATGGCACTGAGCTGGATTTGGAGGACTACGAAGCAACTGCACAACTCAAGTTCAGAGGAACAAAGAGCAGCACTATTCCAGCCTCCCTTCTGCACACCTGCTGCAATACTCAATGTGAAGATCCCGATTCAGCCATACCACCGCTGCGTAACAGCAGCGAGCATGTAAGAAAAGCCTCACTCAGATCACAGAACGTGTGATTTTAAACCGAGCAAGGAGAGGGAGGGGGAGAGACTTCCTGGATGAAGTGAACCACAGAGACATTATAATCAGAGCACAAAAGAAGGCTGAGTCGAACACCAACTGACGCGGATCATATCGCATCAATAATCCATGCACACAGCCTCCTCTGAGAGCAACGGGAGGTTTGTAAGTGGCTTGTATAAAATAAATGCATATCCCCATTTAGACTCCACACAGAAGAGAGAAAACATCAAGAACAATTCCCATAATTAACATTTCTCTTCTGTCAAGTGCTTCTAAAATAATCCTGACTTTACACAGCTCCGCTTTTATTCACAGTTTTCACAAGTGATGGCAAAATAGCTGACCTCGTTTGTCAGATGAGGGAACCGAAGCATCAGATGCAAATGAAACTGAGGAGCAGGGCAGCAGGCAAAGCTGAACTGGGAACTGCATTTACCTTCTGAATCACAGTTTAGTGCCCTAGATATTTAGATGCTTATCTAGATCAAGCCTCTAATTAGGACGATCTGGCGAATCCTCCAATAATTGTTCCTGCTGCCTGCAGTACCTGTGCACACCGATAAGCTCAGCTGCACCAGTTTGCCACTTTAACACGAGAATTTCTGGAGCACTGCAGACATCCTGCAGAGGTTCCAGCACCGGACAGCCCTGCTCAGTGCCCCGTGCAGTCCCTGAGCCTCACTGCTCAGTAGCACCAAGGCACTCAGAAATTGGCTGTCAAATCAACATTTCCCACATGCTTTTCATTATGCAAAAAGAAGGGGGAGGGGGGGGAGACTTAATTCAAAACAACAATCCATTAGCTGGAAATGATCTAACTAATCACGGCATTCTGAACTGACTGTGCCCCATAAGAAAAAGTCAGATAGGATCTCCAGTCAGGAAAAGAGTTCAATACTCACAAGAAACTAGCATCAACCATCAAATACTTATTGGAAAAAAATTAACCATCTAATTAGCCTGCAGTAGTTTTACAACAAAGCCAAATAGGGCGGGACATTATAAGAAAGTTGCACACGTATTGGTGTGATATAAAGTTCAAAAGTTTCATTCCATATTAAATCTGATTTCTTCCTCCCCAGAAGCACTGCAAAATGGTCCACGTCCCTCCAGGTTCAGAGTGCTTTTCTTCCTGAGAAAATCCAGCTTTGAAACTCTTGACAGCAGACTGATTCAGCAAGAGGTCCACCTTCCAGTCTGAGCCTGGCACATCAGAACTACAACACGACACAGGGCTGGTGCCAACAGCAAGCATGTCCACCTCTCCCTCCTACAGAGACAAGTCCATAATACTGCAAAAATAATGTTATGTTGAGTTCAGGGAACCCTCTGAACAATTGCAGTGTTCAGCCACTGCTGATGACAATTTTTAAAGGAGGACTGGCTTGTTCTGTTCTTCATTTTCCTTGTAAAAGACTTACAGCCTAACACTGAAGAGCCAAGCAAGAGCTGAGAAATGGCCACGCTCCTTCAAGAGTTATTTCTCTGATTCATCGTAGCCTTTTTTCTTCCCCAGGTTGTCAAAACAAACACCGCACCCACCTGATTTCCGAGTTCTGGGCAATTACATTTAAAATTAGCAATCACCGTGTAACTATTAATCACAGGAACCTTAGCCATTATCTTCTCCATTCAGAAACAAGCGATACGTTCAAACACAGCACGTTTAATGCTTCGGAGCCATCCCCACCGATGCAGCCGTTGGGTTACAGCGAATCCAGGGCAGCCCCTGCAGCCCAGCGAGCCCACGGGCAGCGCCGGGCACACAGCGGAGGGTTCTGCAGAGGGCAGCGCACTGGAAACGACACGAAGAAAAGGGGCACTGGAAACCCGCCGACCCCGCAGCCGGGACAGTCCGCTGCCTCCGAAAGATTAAAAGCTCCCCTAAGACCCAAGCCGTGATTTACTAAAAGCGCCGTTTGGGAACATTAGCATCGCTGCCTTCGGGAACGGTTCGCCTCGTTTAAACTGGATGAACCACTCCGGGATTATCACCGAGCCTCCATTAGGATGACACACAAACAGAAGCCCTCGCACAGCATAATTATTCTTTTCACCGCTCACACAAACGCCAGACACACACTTTTCTCTCCCTCCTCCCCAGCGGACGCACAGCTGCGCCCGGGGAGCGCTGCGATGTCTCCGGGCGGGAGCGGAGCCAACGCGGGGCTGTCACCGCGCCGAGCCCTCCGCCCGCGGGCACGGAGCCCCCACGGCGGCCGCCGGCACCAGCGCTGCCCTCGCGCCCAAGAGGAGCCGGGCAGGACGGGGCACGGAGCGCGGGAAGGAAAAAGGAAAAGAAGAGAAGGGCGCGGCGTCGCGGTGCACGTTCCGGCCTCAGCCGCGCTCCCCGGCCCCGGAACGAGCGCTGCCCCGGCACGGCGGCCAGGTGCGGGGCCGCGGCCCCTCCGCCACACTCACCGCCGCCTCCGCCGCCCTCCTCGTCCATGTTGGGGCCGCACGCAGCGCGCTCCGCGACGGCCGCGGCTGACGGAGGCCCCGGGCTCGCTCCTCCCGCCGCTCTCTTCCTCCTTCGCCGCTGCGCACTGTCGCCGCGCTCCCCGGCCCCGGCCCTCCACACCCAACGCCGCCTCAGTCCCGGCGGCAGCTGCCGCCTCGGCCCAGCCGCCCGCCCCTCTCATGTGACCCGCGGAGGGGCGGGAGGAGGCAGGGCCCGGCCGGCTCCGTGCCGCCGCGGGGTCGCGGGTCCCCACCGCGCTCCCTCCTCCCCTCTGGGGGTGGCCAGGAGTGCCGGGTGCGTTCCTGCCGCCGTCTGCTTTTCTGCGTTCCCTGCCCGGCACGGCGCGGCGTTCCCTGTGGGCAGCGAGCGGTCGGAGCCCGACCCGCCGGCAGCTAACTGAGCGCGGCGGCGGGAGAGTGTGAGGGAGCCGAGCGGGGCTGGGGGAGCATGGGGACGCCCGCAGAGCCGCTGGGACTAAGAAGGTGTCCAGGAGGGAAAAAAAGCCGGAGGTGACGGGAGGGTGAGGGGCAAGAGGTGGGCCGGTGTGCCGTGTTGTGAAGGAGAACGAGGTGGGTGGAAGTTGTATAGTCTGAGTTTTGGGTGGTCTCGCGTGAAGGCAGGAGTTGGACTCGATGATTCTTATGGGTCCCTTCCAGCTTGGGATGTTCTGTGATTCTGAGTGTCCGGAAAGGAACCTCGGTCTCACGGTCTTTGTATTTTCTTTACAGCTTTGCTTGCCCCTGGTTCTTGGGTCAGATGTTGGAGAGCTGCTGGGTTCTCCTCCTGCAGTGGCCATGAAGTTTTGTGTATAAACGGGATCTCCGTATACACTGCGCAGGATTTTGCAGTTTTACGTACTGCCTGTTTTGGTAAGGGAAAGAATTTGCCTGCTTATGGTCATGGGACGTGAAACACTTGTGGAATTTATTAAGTCCTTGCTAAGATGGGCATTGTGACACTGCTTCAGCCAGAGCTGAAAGGTAAGCAGCAACGTGCTGGCATTGACCACTCTTCCTTCCTTCCCAAGCACCACCCCACATTATTTTTTAAAACCTTTGGTGTTAAGATTTTATTCTCAAAGGAAACTGGGGGAGGAAAGGGTCAGCCAACAGGAAAGTATCAAGGTTTTCATTTTCCTGTTACAGGCTGGCATGGCACAGTACACATGCGGGGGCTGTGTCAGCAGCGCTCACCCCCTGACACCGCTGCTCACTGCTGTGCTGAGAGCAGAGCGTTGGTTCTGACAGCTGCTGTGGTGATCAAGTGTCCCTCAGTGAGAAATCATAAACATCACAACCTCTAAAATGCATAAAACTTAGTTCTGCGTACAGGATTCTTACTGAACACAGCTGTTTTAATCTTCAGGTGAGATATGTGATATAAACTTCAACGAAATTTTTATCTGCCTCATTTTCCCATATACAACTTAAATCTGTCATATGTGGCTATAAACCAGGGCAGGAAAAGATATTTCAAAAATGTGTAAAATCAACTAAAGAATGGCAGTCACAGTTCTACGTTGTAACTACGGTAGTTCTACCATGGGCGAACTGCTCTTTGGTTCTTGGAAATTCACAGAAACAGTGCCACTGTAATTAAACACTGGGCAGTTTCCTACCAACCAAGGAACAGGTGCCAGGTACCAAAACAGGTTATAATCTCAACAAATTTTGGGATGCTCTCCAGTAAACTATTTCTTACTCACGTGAATAATTCTCTCACATCTACTTTGTTTTCAGTTTGTTCACCTTTCCATTTCAAAACACATACAAAGTTTGTTTTTTCTCTCTGTGTTCAGAGTTCGATCATCAGACTTTTGGAGATTATTTGATCTTTTCTTTCTTGCTGTCCTTTTTGTAGTCATAGCTGTTTTTACAGGAAATGTGTTTCGCCAGCTTTATATCCACAAGTCTAACCTTTGGTGCTGGGAGAAGTTCGTAGTCTGTCATTTGTGCAAATAAGAGTCTAATAGTTGGTCTGCTTAAATTATTTTTAGGGGGAAATTGGGCATTCTTGAAAAACTCCTGCTGGCAGTGTTGATTCCCCTATGATAAATGTGGTTATTTGCCAGATTTTTAGGTGATATGCTTTGTCTTAATTTTTCTCCCTTAGCTTAGTGTCTGTTTTGATTAACTTTGCACTAAGAAGTAATTTATCTTGTCACATTTCATTTCAAAGGGTCAGGAGCACATCTGTTACAACATTTGTCGTAACACAGAAGATCAGTGAAGACAACTGAATGCCTTACATCATATTTCTGTGGTCTAAGGAGCTCATTAAATCTTGAGTCATTTCTATGGATTGCAATTTAAATGAGATTGCAAGCCATAGTGAATGAAAATCACTTCCCACCCACCCCCCTTTATATCTATACTTTTAATAATTGAAGAATGTAGGTGTCAAAAAGCCCTGTAGGTTATCATATCCTTTCCTTAGCAAGAGAGGACTCCCTTTTTTCTGGACTGCTTTTTATCAGTTAAGGGAAATGTGGAAAAAATATCCTTGTTATTAATCTGGCGTTTACTTGTAGAGAGAAATAATGTTAATCTCACCTTGGTAAGTTTCCCATTTCAGTAATACAAGTGTTTCAGTGAGCTAAAATTCCATTTTATGATGATAGATTTTGTAAACTTCTCATTTCTAAACAAAAGCAATAGCTATGATGGTGTTCTTAGGTGGGCACCAATAGGAAAGTAATTGCAAGTAAAATTGTATCAAAAGTCTTAAGAAATCCATTCTGATTTTTTTTTATTTTTTTTTTGGTCAAAACAGAAAGAAATAAATAGATAGTTGCTGTGGCATCAGGCTGATGTCAGTACCTCACACAGGGAAATGGAATAATGCATCTTGCTATTGGAAGGAAGAATCTTTCAAGTCATATTTAAGGAGCCACTCATCGTGTATGCAGGTAGTCCCATTTCTTGTGTTCAATCAAGACATCACTAATTAGCAAGCCTGGATCATGGTGTCTGTGTTAGATTTGAAAAGAAAAATTTTATAGTTGCCTTTAAGGAGATTAGTAACTCTTAATTAAAAAAAAATACTGATATGCTGTTAAGAATATATTCTTAAAGAAAATGATGCATCTTTTGAAGAATGTGGGTATATCTTAAAAAAAAAATAGCTACACCTTAAAGAATGTAGATGTATTGGGGTATTTGGTAAACTAGAATCATTAGGTTGATTGTATTGCTCACTTAGATAGTCACACAGTTGCGAAAACATTGCAAGATTTTAATTTTCTGAGATAATATCTTGTTGATTGTCAAAGTCACTGATACTCAGACACTGTAATAAAGATTGATTTTGTATAAATTCTTAATGATTAAACAACTTTTATTTTTTAAGAAACATTGTCTGATAGTTTCCAGGCAAGAATGACTTCCACATCTTTATTTATTCATCAGTACTTTAATAATCCCATATTCTCAAATCCCTGAGACAAACTCTTTGACTTTCTCTGCCTCCCAGATCAGTTTTAGCCGTGTATTATCTCTTATGCTGTCACACACATCATCTTTGTCTCGTGTGGGAAAATGCATTCTTAGAAAATCCTGCTTGCTGGTTACCTGAACAGTTTCAAGAGTGCTTGCACCTTTCATTTAGTCCAGAAATTTTTACATGTAAGTACTTCATATTGCTTAGGGGAACACCAAAGCTCAAGCTTGGCAAGTTAGACATTATTATGAATGGTGATTTTCTGTATGGATAGGAAGCTCATTCCCTTTAAACAGCCAAAGAAGCAAAGTTAAATGTGCTTGTCTTCTGAGAATTGTGTGTTTTTTATCCAGATGAAATTTTAAATCATATTCTGAATTTTATTTGCAACTTATTTCAAATTCCAATTCTTGACAGATTTTGAGGATGAGGTGGTTTTTCTTTTTGAGACTTGTAAACAAGCGTAATTTACTCATAGCATCAAATATTCATGTTTTGGAAGTCAGTGTTGGCTTCCATCATGTAACACTGATAGGGCCATTGGTAAGGGATTGAGTGAAGAACACCAGGAAAACCTGATGCACTGTAAATTGTGGAGGTCCACCAAGTCTGTGGAACTGAAATATACCATGCATTACAACTTGTTCTACATGTTGTAGTTATGCATAGTTCTAGACATAAACAGGATGCTTTTGAATTTCAAAACTGTATCTTAACAGAAAAGATGATTTGTGTTCAAAGGACATGGGCTGAAACAGCTCACCAGTGGAATTTTGCACAGAGCTGGAGAGAGATTTTTAACTAAGGAAAACAGAAGGGCTTGGTATAAAGTAGTTATCTAAAGGAAAGTGTGCTGCCTGCAGTCAGGCTGTTTTCACCATGAATTCACCTCTGTTAGCAGTTCTGTCTTGAGGTAGCTGAAAGCATCCCTGCATTCCACTCCACAGTCTCACCAATGCCTGGGATTTTGAAAGTCCTAACTAATCTTGCTTTGGGAGCTGTAACCCAACTGTAAGCCATACACGAGACCTGCTCTAATTCTATACATATGGCAACAGCTGAGGGATTTATTGTAGTCATGTTGATAACAGAGGAGGCCCACACAGCTCCTTCCTCTGCCTGGAGAAGCGTCCTTAAACAGCTCCATGGTGTACCAGGGCTGGCATCCCTCAGTATGTACAGCTGCCAAAGTGACAGGCTGGGCTCGCTCACAACACACAGTGTCAGAGGGGTCAGACCGGGTGCTCTTCATTCACCAGTGGGTGTCTGAAATGCAATTGCATATCTCCACATGAGCTGGCTCAGATCTGTCTGCTGGCAAGTCAGCAGTGCACAAATCTGGGTCTAATAAATGTGTGATCGTAAATTCAGCCAGGAGTAGGAACTGTCAGCTACTGGTTGTGACTTTCAGTGTCCTCTCAGCTGTTCACATAACTGTAAAGCCATGCTGTAAATAAGAGCACTCTCTAAAACAATTGTTCCTTGGCACAATTGCACCTTTGAGAAACTGTGTCAGACAGACGGTGCAGAAAGAAGGAAGGCAGAGTGGCAGTGAACTGTATTGTCAGTGGGGACAACATCCATGTACGATCCTGACTTTATTTTGAAGCATTCTCTCTATCAGTTTTTTTTTTCCTGATCCCTCACACTCAGCCCTCCTCAAACCACATCTGGAGGCAGACTATGCTTGTCAATATGTGATCTATACAGTAGTAGTGAATCGATCCAGAACAAACACAAGCATATAATTGCATTCCGGTCAAGACCAGCCAGTGCTGAGTTACAGTGTTTACACCAGGCTTTATCCTGGCTTTGTTGTGGCAGCAGAAAGATAAATGATACCAACTCAGACATAAAATCATCAGGGTAAACCACTCTTCACTCCTGGTTTTGTTCCTAAAAACAAAACACACACAGGGTACTAGTGGGTTGAATTTCTAGTAACAATGTATTGTATAATGAAATTGCAGTTGTGTGCTGATGAGGGTATGCCTTCAACTCCTCTGGTGCATGATTTTTAAATGCATAGCTGCTGTTGAGTCTAGATGCAAGGGGGTAGTGATTCCTTGGTAAATGGCTGTGTAATATTTCAAATTTTTGCTGTCTGTAACCAAGAGAGGTCCCTATTTATTTCAGCTGCAATAGCTAGAAAGATCTATAGAGCCTGAAGCAGAAAAACATCGCTTAAATCCTTTTCTTCTCATGGCTATACCTGTTATATCCATGATGACATGCAAGAAATAAAATAAGATGAATCGTTTATTCTTCTATGTTAATACAGGAATATAATATTTTCTTACTGATAGAAGTGTAATTCCAATTTAAAAAGCAGATCTTCACCATAATTATGTTTCTTTTGCTGTATACCTCTTCATAGTGTTACAGAAAAAAAAAGTCTGTCTCTAAATACAAGAAAATGTTAAGCAACAGAGAGTCAAAGTCAAAACTTGTCAAGCGCTAGGTCAAAATAATTCCTGATGTCACTCAATTTATCTCATGCAGTTACATGAAGGATGAATTTGCTACTTTATACCTCTGGGGCCAGAAAAGGATTTCTATGATCTCAATCAGCACAGTTCTTAAGAAAGAAAATTATAATTTAAGCTTGTTAGAACTGTGCCTGTTATTTTTAGTGTATTGCTATAACCATAAAAGAGCAATAGGTATAAAGAACAACAGAAAGGGCTTTGTAAGTTGTAAAAAGATGAACAGAATGATTTGCAGCTAACATCCTCCATAACAAGTTTTTTGAGCGGAAAAAGGATTTCATGATGGCTTGTTAAAAATGGTCTGTGATATCAGGGACAGCTTCCCTTTCTCATGAGGCCAAAAGCTTTCCCTCAGTTTGCAGCACTGCACCTTTAACTTTTTTCCTCCAGTCTCATTATTCTGCCCTGACCAACACTAATTCACTTGTCCTTTCCCTCAAGTTCCTTTTGATCCCACTGTGTCTGTACGGATCTCTGGACTCAACGTGGCTTCTCCTGCCTACTGTTTCCAGGCAGAAACATTCAACTGTTCCATATAGTGAAGGGAGAGATGTCTGGCCTTTGCCCTAGTTTACTTCTAGATTTTTAAATTTTAATATGCTTAAATTTGAGAAGCTTAAAGCAGTATATTTTCACGGTGAGAACTCAGCCTCCACACGTGCATGGTTAACAGGACAAATAATGCCAAATAGTATTGTAGCCGAGATATTTTACAGATGGTATAGTTAGAAAGATTTATCATGATGGAAAGAGACAATCAAAATAAAGGAAAATACTCACCTGTGTTCTAGGCTTATAGTAGGAAACTCCAAAGAAGCAACCTCCAGAAAGAGATCCTTCCCTAGTGGTGGTCAGCCCTTAAGTGGGATCTAGGAGAGGTGGAGCCAGACTCCACCCCTTCTGCTCACACAGGTGCATTGCCTTCACCTGTGCTCCCGTGGCTGACTCAGTGCTCATCTCAGGTGATCAATCAGTGGTTCAGGCCGTGATTCAACAGTTCCCATACAACATGTCAATCTGTAGTGCTATACTCAGATATTATTTTAGTTTTAAAGCCTTATTACAAAATTTCAACCTCTGCCTCCCCATCCCACTCCCAAAGTCAGGAAATGTTTCTAATACCAATATGTTTCGTTCTTTTAATAGTGTAAAGTAAAAATAACTGTATAGTACATTAGAGCGATGAAACTGAAGTCAGCAATCTGTCGTTTTTATCGTAACATGCAACTGTCAGTTTTAATACGTTGGAAAGGATCTGTATATACGTGCATATAAAAGATGTGAAAATAGAAAGGCATTTATTAAAAGCAGACAAAATCAGGAAGATGATAAAATAGGAGGAAGAAGTGGCCTCAGATATAAAACTTGCTTTGTTTAGCAGAATTTACCACTAAGAGCTGAGGCTGGCAATTCGCCAGGCTTTATTTAAAATAAGCAATGTAATGTAAAAAGGTGTTCAACTTTGTGTTCAAATACAGTAAATACATTTGCAAAACTAACATTATGGAAAGTAATTAAACCTTTTTTTTAAGTTTCTTTAATTTTCTTGTTTGCTTTCTTTTTTCTATGTGTGCCTTTAAAAGCTTGATCATGTATTCAAAAACCAGAAATGTCCGTTGTGCAGAAGATGGCTCTCTAAGAATATCTGCATCAGGTGTAGCAGTTGGCAGGGTAGAGCAAATTTCCAAACAACCAAATGAAGCAAACGTATGTTTTGGAAGGAGACTTTTTGTTACCATCAGAGCTATTGAAGCATATTTTTTAGAAAGATGATTCCCATTTTTAAATATCTACAGCACAATTTTAATCCACAAAGCTACTCAGGTAAAATGTGTGCCACTAAATGTTTTCAGTCTGGATAAAGAATACTTTTTTCATGCAGAATACCTTCTCCATTTCCTTATATGTTTGTGGAGAAAAGATCCAGAGCTGTAGGAAATAAAAGGACACATATACTTGATAGACTTTTCACATAAATATTTTGAAACCTGCTGAAAATGCTGCAAAAACCTAAGAATCAGTTGTTGTACCAGCTGGGAATAAATGCTTTTTATTCTACATGGTATGTTCTCTGTGGCTTGGCAAGGCCTGCTTTCTGATCTTCCTGCTGGAAGAGAAGTGTTTTCAGTAGATGATGGATAATGAGCACAGCTAAGTTCTCATGACTAAAAAAATCATGCCCATGCTCTCTGTTCCCATCTGTAAGGTTTTTCCAGAGCTCGGCAAGTAGGGAGGACGCCAAACCTGAAAAACAAGGCAGCAGTAACTACAGTTAAACAGATAATTTCCTCAACATCTTCATCAGATTTACAAGAGAGATAGACTGTTACCTGAGTACTGTGTATATCCTCACATCAAGTCACTCAGCAAAAACCATCTGTAATCTGTTGAGAAGAGGTATTATCTCCTTCATAGATTAAATCATTCCATGAAGTATGTTTAGGCATTTCTTGTATCTAAATCTTCACTGTCTTAACTGCTTCTATGGCATTTCAGATTTACTTTTTTATGAGGAATAGAAGCTTTGCAATTCTTTCCCTGGGTGCTGTTTATGTTCCCTCAATGGCCTGAAGTTTCTGCTTAAGCTGTACAGATCTGTCTTTTTTATAAATCTTATATTTCATTCTGCTTTAGTAAAGATGAGATACATAGGTATGAGTTGAAAGAAGATAAATTATTTGTATTCTTCAGCTAAAATAATAAAGCGCTGTCTTAAAATTATTAGGTGACAAAATTGGCTTTATTAGATTATGAAACTGCAAATAATGGTGGATAAATGCAGGTAAAACATTTTTTCTCAGAAATCTAAACTTAATATTAAAGAATGTTGACCATAGGCAGTAGGAATTAGTAAAACAGTAGATTTATCACAGTGGGATTTCTAAGAGCCATAGTAATTCCACAGTAAAGGAACATTAAAAAAAAAAATTATGTTTTCATCATGCTTGGTGTAGCATTTAGGAATGTGTTTCCATTCTTTGCTCCTGGACATTTTATCTCTTATGGAAAGCATGTAGAACTCAAGCAGGAATATATACTTGAGCTAGAAAAGCAAAAATATTCATGCATTAATATATTTATATGGAAATATTGTAATACACGTGCAGTCAAAAAACTACAATGTCATATTTTATGCTAATGAAAGTGCCTTTTATCTCTAGATTATAGAATTAGAGGCATCTTGGTTGTATAATGAGCAAAAGGCTCTCAAGTGAGTCTGGAAAGCCAGCATGGATATCATGCCTTGTTTTCAGCCTGATTTGGGCAGACATGGCTATGCATGGCATTCAAAGTTCAATACAATTCCCAGCTACTAAATGCTGACACTTTCAGAATAAGTATATTATTTTAATTGTGTTTATTTGCTAAAACATGATATTTGGAAAATACACAATGAATCTGAAAGTAATTCAGGAACATAGTATGGTCTCTGTTTGAGCAGCAGGGAAGGTGCACATTGATGCTATTGTTGGTAGGCCTGGGCTATCCATCTAGCCTATGCTTAAGGACATTCCCATAAAACATAGTTTGGTTCACATAGAGAGATCCTTGTGCTCATGGAGCTCTGATGAAGTCAACAAGGCTAGACATCAGTACTGATCCCAAGTGATTGGATTACAGGATTGAAGCTGTGATTTGTCCTACTAAACCAACTTAACTAATTTAAACACACAAATCCAGTTATCAGATTTTGTTTCTTAGTGGTAACACCTTGCTTTCCTCACATTTTAATGGACTACTTCATCTTTAAGATGCATTATCACAAAGCGTATATAGGACTGCAAAGATAACAGGAAGAACAACTCCAAGTGCAAAAGTAGTAAAGGTTTATTTCCTTTTCCCATAAACTGATATAAAATACTACTACATTTTAATTTCCTCTGATCCTGTTTAAGCCCACCCCTCCATTGGCCTCACACTGTTTGCCTTCTGTAAAGGCAAATCACCTTGTAACCACATTGTCTCACGCTGTAATTCACTCCTCATCATATGTTTCTGGCAAAATGACTCAACAAAATTAAACCAATAACATGTTCAGAGCACTTTTTTTCTTGTGAGGTCTGTCCCTGCCCTGAGTTCATGCTCTGTCTCTCAAGTTTTTGTGTGTTACAGGAGTCATCTTGCATACGTCAGTGACTGTCACAGCTGGAGTATCTGCTACAAGGTAGACATGCAGTTCCTTCCCAGGCAGATCAGCTGCTGATGATCTGGCAAGCACAGATGAGTAATAAAAGTTTACCAGATGTGTTTTAACTGATTTCAACTGCATTCTTTTGTAGTACCTATAGTAGTGACAACAACGTAGAAAGTACAGCTGAAGCTTTGGACAATGCTGTTTCAGTAGTGGCCTTCAGAAAAACACTTCCTATGTGGAAAGACTGCTGCATTCAGGAAAAGCTACATGGCCTTGTGGATATGTTATGAAAATACTTCAGAACTGTCTGTAAATCGAGCAGGTAGTGAGGAGACTTACTTAACTGACAGCTTAAAAAAACCACTAACAGTAATCCAGTGATGAAAATCTTCACAGACTTCTAGACTGCTGCCATTGGAAACTAAATAGTTTAGCTAAATAGGAAGAAATCATGTTATGAGCTGCAAATTAATGATTTTAAGACAGAAAGCAAAGTGAGGAAGAACTCTGAAAATCATGTTTCATAGTGACAGACCAGCAAGTATTTTAAGCAGTGGACTGTAGGGAACACCTAACTTCTATCAAATTGAAGGACCAGAAAACCTGCTGTAGTCTGTACAGGTGTTCTCAGTAAGAGAGCAGCTAGAAGTGAACAGAAAATGTAACCTGACTTAGAATGACTGATAGCAGAAGGTGTACAAACAAGCCCTTAGACAGGTGCTCTCCTTTATCTCAGATATATATACTTTTACATAGTCAATACTTTTATACAGTAGAAGGGGGCACAGGCCAGAAACTTGTAATGTCCTGATCATTTCTAACTCTGGAATCAGCCCTGCTTGCAGTCAGTGTGCACTACCAGGAATGCAAGGCTTAAGATCTGAAAAGCTATTTAGGAATCTGTGCTGTAGAAAATATGTTTTATCACAAGAGGCCAGACAGGAACACTGAACTTAGAAGGGTCATTTGTGAATGACTTCTAGCTTAAGTGATTAAGGGCTCCAGTCTCTAGCTCTTCCACCCCACCCAAAAAATGTATCAGAAACATCCTGCTTTGTCATTGCTGCTGGCCTTTTCTTCAGTGAGCAAGAGAGGAGCATTGGGCTTTTGTGCTGGGTTTGGTTCTCTGCCCTTGGGGATACTTTTAACAATGCATAATACTTTAAAGAATTCTGAAACATTTTTATAATTTCCTTTGAACTGTGAGGATAAAGATAAATAAAGGAGATTTTGGTATGCATGGAAAGTATTTGTGAAAGCAAATAGACAGCACTTCTTAAGGCTCACAATACTTATAACATGCTTTTGCAAGCACACTGTAGTGCTTGATAACCAGACCCCTATCCATGCCATATTTTTTTCAATGGAAGGTAAATCATTCCATGTACTTTTCAAGAAGTTTCTTATACAGAAAGAAAAATACATCTTTTCTACACATTTAGCATGCTTACTTTCCTCTTCTAAAATTAAACTGTGATACAAGACCAGACTTACTTAGTCAGGAAATGCTTTGGAATTAAATTCAATTGATTGTTTCATTAAGGCATGTCAAAGAAAAAAAAGTGTGACAAGGTGATCTGTAAGCATGGGGCAAAACCAAGTTAGCCTAGAGCTCAGCTGCCAGGCTTCCAAGGCCAAGCATAAACACACCTGTGTTCTCATAAAGGTTTTTAATTTGTTTGCTATATGATGAACACATCCCTCAAATCCTGCCTCTAAAACCAAAGACAAAAACCATACCCTCTATATTATTAGAAACAGGAGCTCCTAAGTTACGTGTACATCTATATGATAATAGACTGCAGCACTGGAACAAGCAGCAGCACAACTAGTTTTTGGTTGAGTACAGACAAAAGATCCTTTTTTCAAAGACGTTTATTTATGTTTTTAAATAGCTTGATAAAACCCACAATTGGTATTGAGTTAAAATGTAAACATTTACAGTAAGTTACCACTGTGTACTAATTTTGTACATTAAACTATTTGCAGTGACAATCCATAAGACCAGTCAAATTCAGCATATTTATAATTGAAATGCACTGTGCCAAGATAAAACAATGCCAGAACTGAAAATACTGGAAAGAAGTTCAACTCCCTCCTGTGGTATAAGCGAGCAGCATCACAATCAGCTTCTAGAAGCTCAGACAGCACTCCAATAACCAAATGGCTGTACTTGCTGCAGTAGGACAGCAGATTTCAAGCTACTATGGAAACTCAGAAGTTAAAAAGTGTTAAGATTTTGAAAACACATACAAAGTTGTAAACGTTTTTTGCTGGAACACACATAAGCATGGTCTGTGCCAACCTTCTCTGACTCACACACTGAAAAAAAAAAAAACAGGCCAAAGACCATAGGCTGAAATAGTTTTGCACAGGTAACATCACAGCTTGCAGGAAGTATTACAGTGTCAGCATTTACAGTTAGCATTAGTCACCAGCAGGGAGCAGAACCCATTTTCAAGAAAGTTCATGGAACACTCAACTGATGAATCAGGCACTACATGTTGATTTACCTGCTTTTAAGAACAAAAACTTAGTACTCTCAGGCATTTTTGTACTTGATAGGTGAAACTGACTACAACCAGAAGACCTAAGAGTGCTGCTACGTGTAGATGACTGACTTTTAAGCATTTTTGGGCATCACGTTCTATGTGTATCTTCCATAAAGAAGGAAGATTTTCAAAGCAGACTGACTGCACTGAGATCACAGAAATCTGGAGTCGTGTCAAGGCAGATACTCATTACACAAATCCCTCAGACCACTTTTTATGTTGTAGTTTTCAATTTGATTTCACCATTAACAATGAAGTAACTGCTTGATCTGAATCTGTGACCGATTCCAAGGAGACAAACATCACTGAGACTTTGGAATGCAATACAAAATTAATTTCCATTTACAAGGGTTAACTTAATGCAGGATAGTAAAGGAGGATAGCATCATTCTAACACTTCCCTGTTATTTATTTTCCCAACAACCATTAGCAGATACGTTATCTGTGTCCTTGTGTTCAGTATATGAGATGATAATAAATATTAGTATTTTCATAAACAGGTTGTTTATTTGAAAATTCTGTCAAGTGCAGCTATTTTCTGAGGATTAGAGACTTTGTGGTCTGAGATATCAAGAGGGGAAATCACAATATTTAAAACAACCCCAAAAAGTTCCTTTTTTTAATCCAGTTAGACTGCACATGGCAGAACGAAGCATCGAGATGCATTTTGTAATATGCACTCTTGAATATACTCTTAAAACTTTAAAACCTCGTGCAAGCTTTTCTCTGAAAGCTAGACTACTGACTTAAAAAAATCATTCCAGATGCAAGAATCATTGTTTCTTTAAACATCAGCTGCAATGTATTTGATGAGCCCTAAATTGCAGCTGCAGTTCTCGTGTGACAGAGGAAACACATCTTTCTTTGAAGGGAAAAAGCAGGAAAATGTCATGCTGAGTCCCTACTGCTCTGCCAGATACATCACTTGTCATACACCCCAGCCACCCTGCAGATACTTCAATCTCTGCCTGGTTTCTGTCAATTTGTTGTTCATAATTAATTACAGTTTCTGAAAAGGAACAGAATTTCAGCATATGCTTATGTTGGAGTTTATGGGGAGGGAGGAGAAGGCAGTTACAGGTAGGACCAGGCCATAATTAAGAAAAAAAACCAAAAAACTTGACAATAAGCTGACACATGGGGAAAGCAGGGACAGACAGACTTCTTCCAAAAGTTAAAAGAATGTGTACTTCTAGCCTATGTATACATACACACTTAAGGAGGAGCAAGGGAGGAGGCAAAAGGCAAACTTTGGCAAGGTTTAAGAAAGTGCAGTCTTTACAGTCTTAAAAAAACACACTGAAGAAATATCTACAGATGAAACTGTCTCATGGTGCAAGATGATGCACACAAACGATTCCTAAGATTGCACCACACTGCAAATTACAACAACACCTCTACTTCATGTCACACTGTAATGCCAGAAAGTAAATAGTAGTTTACGTAAGCATTCTAACATCATACTGTGATATGTTTTTTACCCACATGCAGAGCTCTGTGCACACACATTTAAAAGTGTATTTTCTGTTTTTAGCAGTACACCATATAGTCAACTTCCATTAAGCTTATGTTTGTGGGAAGGTGTTAGGCAATTACCTAAATACAAATATTTTCTTAATTTGTCTGCTCATGGCAGGAAACTCTTTGCTATGTAGTACAGGAAGGATCTGGACCCTGATCAATGATCTTTTAAAAAAAAGCAACACAGGAGTTGTTCAGCAGGAATACTCCTTTTCAGCAGCAGCAGAATAGCAGGACGTGAGACGAGCTGGAAGTAAAAAGGCAACTCCTGGTTCAGTTTAAAGATCCCCTGCCCCTTTTAAAACTTATTTTCCTGTACTATCATCATCCCAAAGCAACATAACACCACATTTACTCAGAAGAGCAGTTTCCACATATGACTTTTTGAGGCCACAGAACTCCATGCAAACCTGGCTCTTAGGTGAGACACTTTCCATCTTTTGAGATGAGTTAATATCAAAACATCTGCGGGGAGAACAGCAGCCTAAAGCACACATCATGTTTTATTTATATTTAGCTGCAAAGGATGGATATAATTTTGGCTTACTATTCTTCTGGAAAGAACATCCATTTGAGCATTGTCTCCACCAGTTAAACAGTTCTATTAGTGCAAGAATAGTGCTTTCCACTTATGGCCTTCCCAAGCTTAAAGTGCAGTGTATTATGTGAGATCTTAGCTTAAAAAGTGTCCTTTATTTAATTTCAGAAGGAATGTTTCAAGTTAGAAAGTTACCTTTTAGGCCTTAAGCAATAAAATCCAAGACAAAGTACTATAACCTATCTTAAATATGAATTAAATCCACAAGACATTCTCCAAAATTTAGGTTCAATATACATATAATACACAAAAACCCATCATATCACTTAACTGCATTGTACCTCTATTTAAAGTGATCCGGTTACAAAGAATTAAAGGCCACTCAATACAAGTTTTGCTTAAAACAGAGCTATATTGCCTGGACTGTGATACATACTATGGTTCAGGATTCCCTACCACATAGGTTTATCAATAATGACACAGCCCTTGGCACTCCACTGTGCACAGATTTAAGTTTATCAGTGGCTTCCCTCATTTTCCTTTTTATTTTCCCCAAGAGAAAAGATCATTAGTAGCAGACGAGTCAAAAACTGGATTAGTAATGTTATGCCTTTAGCTATTTCTTTTGTCTACTGACATTACAATACTAAGAAACTTCTGTTTTATGCAACTCTGGTTCCCAAAAATACATAGTTCCCATGTGATGCACACCAGGGAAGGGAATCTTCCAGACTGCAGGTTCTCTAAATAGGAAGTTCGAGCAATCCATTGTGGACTGTGTTTGGGTACAACTTTACACAAAGAAACAAGAAAGCCCACCGTACAGGAAGAGAGTATTTCTTTACTGGTTTAGCTACTTAGAGAAATCAAGTTGCAGTTGACTCCTTAAAAAAATAAAAACTGTGCAAGCCAGCTTTAACAGGCTCCAGCTCCACTCCCCACCTTCTTTCCTTCACCCACAGCTCTGCCAGCTGTTCTTAGGGTTAATTTGTATACAGGTAACTGTTAACATCATCACTCAAGTAAGCCACAGACCTTTGGGGCAAAGTGTCTTTGTTCCTTATGTATGGGGTTTCAGATCCACATTTACTTAAGCAATCTTGATTCATAAACACTTGTACCACCACTGCAAGGGTGAAAAACCACAGCAGTGGAGATGGGAGTGGATAGGATGAGCTGTTAGACTGGAAGGGAACTACTGCTGTCAAGATATTTACTTACAGTACATAATCCATTGCTATTTTGAAGTTTCTGGTAATGTTGAGACTGGAAGTCATAGCCAAAAGTCTAGAGGTTCAACAATTAAAAGAACACATTGGGAAAAGGTTATTTTCTAACTTAAAGCAAATGGCTTTTTATTTCTTCTAACATCCAGAAGAAATAATCAACCAGTTGGTATAATAAACACAGCACACTGTCTAACACAGGAATTAGGCTACCTGACTTTCAGCACTGAAGTAAGGTTAGAAAAAGTAATCCTCCAGCATTTCTCCCCATCACACTGCTAACCAGCATCTCATCTTCATAGGCAAGGACTTTCCTATGCTGGAGTTCTTAAAAAAAAAATAATTACAAACACCCCTAGCTTTTCAGATGAACACAGTTCAAAATAAATACCACATCTGCTTTAAGGTGAAGTAAGCTAGACAGCAAAAGTGACACAGCATATCAAGTCACTGACATGAGTTTAGTCCCCACTAAATCTCCACTTGTGACTTAAGAGTGAGGAGTTAGCTGAAGACACATGCTAACCCACCACATCAGTACCTCCCTCTTCAGGCAAGTCACAGAGCACACTGAGCCTAACCCATAGCTAGCTCCCTTCAGTGAAAAGTTTGGACACAGAGTTCAAACTCTGACCTGCACAATGAGTTTCTCCACTGACGTGTCCATGGGAACATATTTTACTTACTTATTCAGAAGCAGCTGTATTGATCTCATTGCTTTCTCCATTCTTTGCTAAATCCTGTTATGAGAAGCCTGTGCCAAAGTCAACAGGCCCAGAAATGATTACTTATGCTTCAGTGATAACAATTGCTGTTTCAAGGAATTTTTGTTAGAAATTATTTATAGTGCCTATTGTAGCCCAATGAAGCTAACAAATTCCTGTACAAGTTGGAGCAGTAACACCCTGGAAAAGGACCACTGCAGAGAACTGTACTGTACTGAAAACAGTCATCCCAATGGCTTTCCTATTCAAAGTGTTTTAAGGACTGATACTTTAGAGTTGGTTTCACACTGGGAATTCAGTTCTATAAGCAGTAGCTTCATTGGAAATGGTTGTAAACAGGAGCCAGAGTACTCAGCAAATACAAAATCTTAAGAAAACAAAAGATCTGTACTAAACAGTCCAACCGAGTTCTACTCGGTTACTGGGACACCTGAGGTGCCCCAAAAAGTTTTGAGATTAAGAAATTTTTTCCACTCAAAGGCAGATATTCTGTACTTAAAAAAAAAAAGTCCCTATGATTCCCAACAGCCAGTTTTACTAGCAGTTACACAAATGCAATTCTCACTTTAGCTATCTACTTATCACTAAAACCTGAACTGTTACCTTGTCTCTGTCTCTCAATTAAGTTCCTATTAACATTTAAAATCATCATTAAGGTTTTAGTACATTTTTACCTCCACTACTTCATACCAGAGACCTGCTAGTGCAAAAGCTAGCACAGACATGACTAGCTGTATGATGAGAAAACTGTTAGTCACATATAATACATCTGAAAGCATTTCCTTATATCCAGGTGTTTGCTCTGAAGTAGTAACATGGTTTAAGTAAAAGGGAAAAACACAATTGTTTAAGAGTCCCATTGTAAAACCATTCAGCGAGGCAACTGCATCAGAACAGAGATCAGGAAGTCCACCCAACTCCAGCTCTCCAGGAAGTGCAAGCTGCAGTTCATTCTCCATGTAGCTGCTTGCTTCTAATTCCAGAAACTGCAGTTCTTGATTACACTGCAACTTTCCCAGCCACACGTGTGCAAAACATGCAGTGTTGTCTCCTGGGTAGCATAAGCTAAAGTCTCCAGCAAAGCTACAAGCTTTCTCCAGCCAGCTCATTACTGAAATGCTATTAACGCCGTGAGAAACTCCATCAAGCCTGTCTTTCCCAGAAGAAAAGCAAAGACACAATGAATCTTTCCACAAAGCTGCTACATTTGAGTTTCTAACTGCTGATTCATGCAAACTCAAAGGCATTTCTGAGCCAACATAAGGCGGAGGTATATTGTTAAAGAGAGAACAATTCCTGATGTTAAAATAAAATAATTCTTTCTGTAAACTGCTACTATGATTTTGACAGTTGTTCAATATGGAATGTATGTGTGCCAGGTGAGTTGCTGCCTTGTCATGATCTTGGCCACCGTCACATTTTCTTTCCAGGTTTAAATATTCTTTCTTCATATTCCTATAAAAGATGAGCATAGCTTTGCTGTTGCACAGCAGAATGAGCTTGAGGAAGAACACGATTGACTGCAGTTGCAGCAAACAGTGCAAGCAACACAAGTGACAAATCAGTGGATCTCAATATGGACCTAAAGAGAAAGAATACAGGAAGTTATTATATGAAATCCCCACCCCATTCCTTTTCCCCCCAAGCTCATCTTGTAGGATACCTCATCTTTTCTTTAGATCCCAGCATCTTGGTGCCCAGGATACACAAAATAAGAATTCTTTAACATAAAGAGTAGCCCAACTGCAGAATGTTAAGTATTCCAAAGAGACAGCTCTCCTTACAGCCTGCTTTGAACACATCCAAAGGGGAAGGAGTTGTAGCCAATACAAGTTTGTTTTCTGCACATTCAATTTAACCTCTTATCAAAAGGCAGGTTGTAGCAAGCATCAAAGTGAGTCAGCAAATGAGCAGCTAGAAAGATTCATTGTGTTACAGTATGATTTTCCACTAACAGACTGTAGCTGATTAGAGGCTTAAAGTTAAAGGCAAACACTGAAGTTATCTTCCTGTAAACAGAAGCACATGCTGACATCAGGGACATGGTGTGAAGAGTTTCCAAAGGAGCAGGTCAGAGCACCTGCCCACAGAAGGAAGGGTGCTGCCTGCACTGTGTCCAAATGGAGAGCTGGTGTCACTACCAGAGAACTATTCCAACCAGCATAGATAAGAAGCAAAGGCAAGGCATTTTTAGCCACCAAGGCTACCACTATGCTACGTGTGTAACTCTCAGCAGTGTTGCTCAGGATCAAGCATTGTAGGACAGTATAAAAACAGGAGACACTGTATTCTGACCTCCCTTTTCAGCTAACCTGCGACAAGTCACAGACTGCCACCAGACTGATCTTTCAGCACTCAGCCACCAGCCAGATGTCAAAGCTAGCAATGCAGCTGCATTTACATGCAGAAAGCAAGCGTCCAACCTTTGGCTGCAGCAGACGCTGCCTGGAAAAGCTTTTATTTCAGCACAAAACCAACACAACTTCTGTCCTATAGAGTGTGGGAGATATTAATTAATGTCTTTAGGCATTATTAGGCTCATTTAGGGAGTCCCGTGTGGTTTGGAAACAGCCTGAGCACAGGAGAGGCACAAATTAAATCCAAACTGACATTAGTCCGCAGTGGCATTATTATTTAAAACTACCTCTGTGTTTCCTCAGTTCTCACCGCTCTTAGTTTTAAGAACAGAAACTGAAGCAGGAAACTGTTATATTACACACGGAGCTGCGTGTGCCGGTGTATTTAGACCGGCAGTGACTTTTACAGCGCGAAGGGAGAGAGTCACGCGGGGGAGGGGCTGCGCCAGGGGGCGGTGGGTGCGGCCCCACACCTACGGAGCTCAGGGACCCCGCTCCCGCACGGCGGCTTTGGGGGTCCCCTCCGCACCCCGAGGGTCACGGCGCGCTCCCCGAAGCGCAGCCAAGCCCCGGGACGGCTCCCCCCGCCCCGCCCGGCCCGGCCCCGCCGCCCACCTGCAGCCGCACGTTGAGCATCATGGAGGCGACGATGTAGAGGTACGGGAAGTTAATGCGGAGCTTCCAGGCCAGGTCGAAGAAGATGAGGAGGGTTCTGGTCAGCCCCTTACAGAACACGCCGTACGACCTGGCCGCGGCCGACCGGGAGAGCCTGGCAGCCAGAGCGGACAGAGCCACCGCCATATACCCCCGCCGCGGGCCCACGCCCGGCGCTGGGTGCCGCCAGCGGGGAGGAACCGGCGCCCCGAGTGTGACGTCACCGCGCCACGTGACGCCCCCGCCTCTCCCAACGCGCATGTCCGCGGGGCGGGCGGGATCCGCCGTTGGGCGTCCGACGAACGCGTCCCCAGCACGGACAGCGGCGCCGGGATGGATGGCGATGGGTCTCAGGGAAAAAAAAAAAAATGGGCCCTGGTTTCCGCTCGACTAACTTTGGATAGCAGTCACGTGAAACAGAAACACTGAGCTGCTGATCTCAGTTCGCTGTAAGATGCTGTTCAACTGCCGCAGAGTCGCCGTGGCACACAGACAGAAATCCCCGTACAAAATTGGATGCGCTCCAGAAAATCCCGACCGTACATTATGGTTTTGGTTTTTTTTTTTTCACTAAAAGAGGCAAAATAGTAAATATAGGAATATAGTAAAATATAAATATAGTAAATCGTCCTTAATAGCAAGCTAGCAGCAGTATTAACTTGGATCTTGATATTTAATTAAATACTACGTTTGATAAAATAGCTTTCTGACAAAGAAATGCAAATTGTAAAGATAATGCAATTGAAGGTGCATTGAAGAGCTCCACCAGAATTTGTCACTCCGTGTGGAAAGCAGGCTCCCATTCAGACAGTACAACTAATCCTGGGAGCTGCCCCACACGGCCTTCAATTCCAGCTCTGTCACAGTGGTAAAAACCCTTTTCAGTTCCAACAGAACACGGATGACTCCAATATGCAGAAGTTCAGAACTGCTGACATGCAATTTGTAGCTGAAATCGCTTTCCATCAATTTAATGCCATCGTTCCATTTTGCTCCCTGACCCTGACTTGCCTTTCTCTTCACCACACAACTGTGCCCTTATTGTTTAAGTCCTTTCATGATTTATTTCATTCTGCCTGAAATTTCTCCTTAGGAATTCAAATATCGATTCCTCTGCTCAAGGAATGAATATTGTTAGTCTACATTACTGACTTGTCACAGTTTCAAAAGGTACTTCAGAGCTTTCTCAGCATATATCTGTCATGTCGAGGAATAGTTCCTCATAGGTTTTCTGCAAGGATTTCTCTGTTCTCCCCTAAGGCCCTTAAATTATTGTTTTTCCAAAACAAGAAGAAAAATTAGGCCCCAGATGTGCCTACCACATAGACCACTGTTATCTACCCCCGTTCCTATTTAACTCTGTCTGCCTCTCCTCTCGTTTTGGGAAGGGCCCTCTCTGTGACCCACTGCGTGCACAGAACAGCCCTCATGCCTTTGGTCAGCTCTCCTGGCAAATACACTGTGATCTCAATGTCTGACTGAGAGAGAGTTTAGATGTATTTATGCTTAATTTCTTTCTGCTGAATATATCCATTTTATATCCATTACTGTGTATGCAAAAACTGCATAAATGATTGATAAAATGATTGCAAAGTACTGAGGTCATAACAGAAACTTGGAAAAGGGAGAAGTCTGATATTTTAGACAATAGACCATTTTGTTCTCTTCTGTTCCTATAATCTGTACTCTTTTGGACTGAAAGTTCAGTTAAAAAAAAATAAAAAAGCCAGATGGTTTCCAGCAAAACTCTTCTTGTGAGTGGGTGTTTCAGGGCTGCAGGGAAAGTTGTCACCAGCTCTGCACGATGTGTGCTTGTGCAGTGCTTTCTTTCCTCAGTGCTGATCAACCTCAGCACTCTGCAACCCCACGTACCCCTCACAGGGTTTATTGTCCCTGCGGACAGAAGCACTCAGTTCATCCTTTTGGTTCACAATGTTGCCTAGCTTTGAGCTCCCCTCTGCAAAGCCTTCCAGGAAATCAGGTATGCAGCAAACAGCAGCTCCTTACAACAGTCTTGTCAAGTGACAGAGGCTATTGACAATGTGAACAACTCCAGCAGAAGCTGTGTTGCAGCACAGCACTGTGCAGAGCTTGTGCTGAGGAGCGCTCATATTCCAACATATACAATCTTAAAAAGACACGAGATCACATGTGAACCAGGTATTTTTCATCAGTTTAAGAAATGCAAGGACTAACATGAAATCAAGTGGACTTGCTGCCAGCAGTACGCAGAAGCAGCAGTCACTCAGCTGCATCTGTTGCTGAAACTGTTGCGGTTGATCTATGCCACCATTAACCTGGATTGTTCCACAAAAGGGACAATTTTCTAATGTTAAGTTTAGGAACTGCAGAATAAATCAAGCAATTTATTTTGGAACATCTTTTTCTTCACAGGAAGTATTACTTGGCAGCTTACCAGCATACATTCCTTGGAAAAAAGGGAAGTTTTTCAGAAAACCTCCTTAACACTCCGCCTGTCCTTGGAGAAATTGCCCACAGAAGGCCTGATCATTCAGACTAGTAACACTTCAGTCATGGTTAAATCTCTATCCTCTTCCTCAGTATCCACAAGTTCATTTGTGTGAAACCCTTGATTCCAAGGCAGGTGGAGGCTGGAGGGATTCCCCAGCGTACACATCTGTGTACTTCAGCAACGGCTCACTCACTGATGGCACGATTTGATGCCTTTGGTTGTCAAGGCTTGTTCCCTTATTTATGCTGAGGTATTTACAAGCGATGAAAAAACTGAAGTAACACAGAGAATTCATAGAACTTGTTAATTACTGTATAATGATGTCTCTATTCCAAAAATCCTACAGCCATATTGCAGGGATTGCTGTAAAATCCCACTGCCTTCAGCAGTGGTTCTCACTTAGTAATCACTGTCTGTTACTGCTTGCTGAACACGAGGGTGGGCAGAAGTGAATGCAAAGCCTTATGTGGTTTTTATAACTGAAATTCTTCACAGAAGAGGTATTTGTCAGGAGCTACCTGAGGAGAGTATACCAGCTGCATCATCTGTGCTAACATCACATTAATGTCACGCATTTATTTTACAGTTCACTATTAATTTACAGATTTATGTATTAACATTTTATTTTCATCTTCCTTTAATCTTGTCTCTCTGTTGCAGCAAATGCTGACATTTAAAGCTGTGGTTCCTTTTTTATTGCTGGCGTTGGTTCCTGTAGAGCAGACAGTACTAAACCTGAACAGTGTATGCATCACGTGCTATTAGGGGGGTTTTTCAAGGCTCAGGAAGCAAGCCATGCCAAAAATGTCTGCCTGGAACATCTAGAAATTGTGGATTATTATTTGCAGATTATATTCTTTTCTAAAATGAATTTTATGTCACTGTATCTCTCCAACTCTTGCCTGGTCCTGAGGATAGAGATTTCCACCAGTTTCTGTATTCCTAATATCATCTCATTAATGATCTGACTGCGACCACCAAGTCAAATGAGAAAAACATACTGAGGTACAATTTTTTTAGACAAATCTTTTTGCTATTGTGAGATAAAAAAAGCATTTGAAAACCCTATTTTTCTCCAGTCAGATAAATCTCTCGTAGATTTGGGTCGTATGTTGTTGGGTTTTTTGGTTCATTTGTTTGTTTTGGATTTGCTTTTTTTTGCATCTGATTTTAATACAAATATGTAAAGAGAGAACAGTGCAGCACATGCTGAGAATCTTCCTCCGCCCTTTTGTACTTTGTGATTCACCCTTGCTCCATGTAAAATTGGTTCCTGGGTTTCTTCAGTCTGACCTCTAATTTCAGGTGTCTGTGAGCTACAGTTACAGCTTTTTGCCCCTAGAGCAGCTGTACCACTGTCCATGAAGGCACACTTTTACTTGTTGCAGATATTTGAACATGCCATTTCCTGACAGCAGTGGAACAGACCTGGTGTCAGCAGGAAGTGCCACCCAGGAGTGGGGAACACGTCTGTGAATCACTCTGAGGTGTTCTGTTTATTTTCACTGGTATGTTTCCTTGTATGGACAGTGTGCCCTGGTGCTTCCCTGCTTCTCTGCTTATTTGTTTGTGGCTTTATTAATCAACTAATATGATATAGAGCACAGCAGTGGTTGGAAAGATCCCATAAAAGTGCAAAATCTGATTGTAATGCTGTCATGATGAGTAAAACTTTCCAGCATTGCATCAGTGTGATTACCCTGCCACTCCCCATCCACAAAGGACAGTAATCTTCCTCCAGTGCCAGCACACGCACATTCAGACAGGCTCCCAAACAACTTGAAATAATGATTTCCTCTCAGTGTCTAAGAAGAACACTTTAAACAATTGTACTAGGCGACGGACAATAAGGTGAACAATATTAGGACTGACCTAATCCTCCGAGTTATGGTTCATGACCTCACCAGAACTATGGAAAGGTTGCTAGCTGGTTATAGCTGCCTCCATTCACCCTTGGCTTGTTGCATGCTCCTCTGTGCACTGCACCTGGAACTGTTCTAATACCACTCTGCAGAGTGCTCGCACTCTTTCAGCTGACGGTTTTGCATTATGATGTTTGCTGTGAGCTCCTCACTCACTTGCTCTGTCTTCCACCCCATCCTCTAATTCTCCATCTCTTTTGTCTCTGTCTCCTGTGTCCATTTCTCCTTTCAGTCTCAGGGAAAAAATAAATAACGTATCTGCAAAGTGCTCAACATTGGTAGCACCATGTAAGTGAGTTTCTTTCGTTTAAAAAGCTGACACGCTCCTTACAAGTGAAACAGGAGTGATGTGGGGGCAAATGGAGCCTACATGAAATATATAATAATATATTATCGAATAATTAACACATCACATACTCTAAGGAGCATGCACACAGGTAACAGTTTGTCCTCCGGGGCACGTGAAGAACACTCAGAGCACACACAGAGTATTTTAGGATTCCAATTAGGATTCCAAATTCACATTTGTGAATTGCTGCAGAAGGCTCCTTTCTGTGGCACTGCAGTGAATAAATAAGTACAGATGTGTGAAAAGCAGCGTGTGGCTCAGTTACCATCAATATCCAAACTGCAGTACTGTCTTTAATAATTAACAGTAAATATTTATCTAGATATTTTCTAATACTAGCATTTATACATCCAATTAAAACTGACAATTTATAACATACTCAAAGCATCTCTGTGTTTTAAAGGAAATCTTTACTGACAATGCTTAAAATAACCAATCTCAGAAGAGTCAGAGCAGCACTGACAACCCATGAAAATACATTGCTTGTTTCGTGACAGGATCATTTGTGCTACTGTCAGTGTTTCCCTGTTGTCGCTTTCATCCCCGTCTTTCTATTAACAATATTGTAAATGTCACTGCAATTCTCTTTCGTTTAACAAATCCCAGTTGTCCATGTGGATAAAGAAGAACCAGCAGTGGAATCAGGAGGTGTTTTAAATGCCACCTGGATCTTTCCGTGCTCTGATCTCAGTACCCTGACATGAATTAGACAACGTTTGTGTGTGCTGTACTCATGTGCTGTGTATAAAGGCCCCAGGAGCAGCTGTAGCAGCCAGGAACAGCAGGAGCACTGTGCTGCTGCCCACACCTCTCTTCTGCAGCTTGGTGCTGGGTGGGGAAAAGCCACCAAGGCATTGGCAGAGCAGTCCGGGCTTTAAGGACATTCAGCTTGCATGACGAGTCACTTGAGCTCCCATCTGTGCGGGAACATGGGCACATGGGTTTTATAAAAATAGCCTTTCATTTTTCAGCGATAGTTATGATATTTTCCTCACTGACACAAGATAGCTGAGAATTATCTTTGCCCACCAAAGAAAAATGGAAGACAGTAAATGTCATGGGATGCTCCGTCCACTGATGAGGTTTTGTTTTATGGTATCCAAATAATTTAAACACATTCTGAAATCAACAGGAGATAAATCACTAGAAACTCATGGTGGATGCGAGCATCAGTCCACCCAGCAGCCTCTGCCAAGGAGGATAACAGCAGCTATGGAAAGGAAAAGGCTCCTGGGATCATTGGGCTCGATCTGCTTGACTTTTACTTCAGTAGTTACAGGTAATAAGTGTTTTGCTTAGAGCAAAAAAAAGAAGCCCAGGTCTCTGTGCAGCCCGGCAGCCCCTGGCAGCACCTGGGGAAGTTGTCTGCGTACTGATCTGGCCTAAAACTGCCAGCAGGATTAGTTAACGACGCGGCCTATCAGGGTAGGGGTGGCAGCAGCAGGGTCTGGCGACGGATGGGAGCGCTCTGGCTCTGCACTACGCTGGCACACGGAGCGAGTGGGATCGGCCCGAGGGGAAGCGGGCATCGGCCCACGGCCGCGCGTGGGGAACGCCACGGGTTGTCGTGACCTCAGTGAATCTGTACTGCGAACCTAATTCCATACTGACACGTCTCGTACGATGCTACTCCTCAGTTTGTGCAAAGAAGCCTTACGGCAGACGGGCCCTAGAACGGATCCCAAAATGGTGTCCATTGGAGCGTTTGGTTCGGGAGCTGCGTCCGTGCGGCAGCGCGGGGCCACGGCGGGATCACGGCGCGGCGATGCAGGGGCACGGCAGCGGGCGGGCACACCGCGGCCCGGCCCAGCGGCACCGCCGCGTGACACCGCACTGCTGCGAGGCCCCGCGCGGCCCAACGACAACAAAAGAAAGGACGGGCCCGGCACGGCGCACGGCGGCGGCACAGGGGAGGGCGGGGCGCGTCCGGCAGGCCCGGGGCGGGGCGGGGCGGCACGGAGCCCGGCCGGATGTGAGCGGAGCGGCCGCTTCCTGTTTCCCGCAGCTCTCTCCCCGCCTTGGGTGGTGGCCGCCGCCTCGTCTCCGCTCGCAGGCGGCCGTGACGCGGTGCGGAGCACAGCGCTGCCTTCCCGCGCGGCGCTCCCCGGCCCGCTCAGCGGCCCCGATGCAGGCCATCAAGTGTGTGG
>VXAB01000883.1:6572-22075 GCA_013399175.1 Odontophorus gujanensis
CTGTGTTGCCAAAGACAGGGAAATTATTTTCTTCCCTCTCTCCCTCTTTTTTTTTTCAATGTATCCTTGTCACAGACTTAGACATAAAGATAACTCTGTGACACCTACAAAAAGCAGCACTTGATTGGGGTAGCCTGTGTCACCAGTTGTGTCTGTGTCCTGGTTCTAACTGTATGTGCTCATCTGTGTCACTGATTGTACATGCAAAGAGGGAAGTAGAAGCCATATTTCTCAGCCTAGGCAGACATAATGGATTCTTAGGCACCAGGCTGGGTCCCAGTGCCCGAGCAGGAGTGGTTTTGGACTGGAGTGTCTTGAGGAGATGTTTGCAGTCTCTACTCTTTACCTCACTTAACAGTGCAGATGTTTGTAAATTCTGTCAGATGTTATACTGAATCTTAAAAAAAAAGAGCTAAAACACAGTAGGATATCTTTCCAAATGAGGTTGAGTGTTGCCTAGTAGTCTTTGGGGTACAAACCTAATGATTGCTCAGGTGCTGTTTCTCACTCATTTTGTTTTCACTCAGTCTTGCAGAGCTGGACTGCTATATGCCCTCTATGCTATGTGCCTGTGGTAACAACGTAGTTGGTACTGTAACAGCACTGTTGAAATTGCTTTACTGTTTATTGCTATAGTTTAGTTTTGATCCCTAATGAAAGAAGCACATTCAGTATTCTCTTGCGTCAGAGATGTTAAACTGAAACATTCTGCTTTAATTGCACAGACGTGAGTGGTTACTCTTCAAGCTGGAAGTAAAATGACTCTCCTCATCAAAGCCAAGTGCTTTGTGGGGAAGTTTTCATAAATAATTGAAGTGCAAACAATTGTAGTAGTAACTAATGGGAATTAAGGGACATGGGTTTTAAACGGAGCAATGTGTTTTGCAGTGCTAGGGAAAGACACAGTAATATTAGGGAATGAGATTGCTAAATGTTTCTGGTTTTCTTTTTCTTTTCATCTGTGAGGATTCTTAATGCATCCATTCTTAGTGTCCTCCCTCAAAGTACATTTTTAATGACGAGAATTTTAAGAGTTTGTTTCAAACTAGTTTTCATTATATCAACAAGCAGAAGAATCAGATATTTCTGTTAGCATTCACGCATACTGGTATACAATCTACTCCATTATGATTAAATCAGAAGGTATTTAAAGAATAAAGAGTGAATTCTTCTTCAGTTTGTCCTTTTGTATCTTTAACTTCCAGTAGAAATTGAAGTAATTAAAAAGATAGATTTAAAGTGCTTGGATTAAGTAAACAGAATTTGTTTCATATGTTTATGAGAACTATAATAACAGACTAATCTCCTGGGATTTAATAAATGTTTAAAATGTTAAAAATGAACCTGTTGAATTTTTCAAGTTAAATCAAGAATTGCGATTTCCAAAAAGGAATTATGTCTGAATCTGATTATTTATGAGCCTTCACTGAAACAGTAATAATAATAGTAATTTTTTTAATAAGTATATATATATTAATAGCTATTTTATATTATAGAACTTTAATTTGTGATACCAAAGTTAAGAATGTATTTGACAAGTAATTTGAAACAAAGTAAATGAATAAGAAACTAAACAAGACGTTTGTTCTGTTCCATATGGAACTGAGAATAACTTCCATAGACGTAGATATGAAAGAATCTGTTTCCCTAAAACAAGGAAACTCTCCAACGTACTTACACAAGCAGTTTGTTTATATATTTCTATGAGAGTAGATGCTGTCTGACAGTATGCACCATTCCAGCAACCGTCCAAGCTCTTAAGCTGAATCATAAGCCAGCTGATTTGGGGCAGAGTAGCAATAAGTTGCCAGCTTCCTTGTATCTTCACTGAGGGAACTATGATGTGCATTCTCAAAGCATGGCTTTCAGACTCAGCCTGAAATTTGTTCATTTGCATTTCTATTTCATGGCCTTTGACCTTCTCATTTTTTTTTCATCAGAAGCCTGGAAATTGCACAGACACCTCTCCCCATATTTGGGGAAGTAACGGGCCATTTTTAGTCACACCAGCACTCTGTGAGCTTCAAGACTTTTCCAGTTACACCACTCACAGAGATGCAGCTCCAACCTGTTCAGCAACAATAACTTGGCCGCTAGACATTAAACAGAAACTAGACAGGGACTGTAGGTAATCCAGGTATATCCTCAAACCCTGTAGTGCTAGGAAAATAGAGAAGCAGTGATCTATAACTAGTTACATTAAAATCAGATAAAAACTATGCTGAAATACAATAAATTGCTATCAAATGATTGCTCTTTGTCACTATCACAGACTCTGTGGCAATCTCATCACGTGGTCCAGAAAGTATAGGGGTGAGCAGCGGCAGAACTGAAGGCAAGTGGGTTGGAGGATAATTTTTGTTAGAATTTTCATTTATATTTTGTCTTATTCTATTTGTAAATGTAAGGAGATACTTTAGCTTCTTTCCCTTCCTTTCCTTTACTATTATAGTCTATTTGCTTGGCTTTGGAAACCAGGTAAAGGAAATGATACAGTAATCAAACCTGTGATTTTTTTTTCACCAATTGCACTTAAGTCTCAAGTCTGTGCTAAGAAAATATTTGCTGTCCTATTTCTGCTCTGACTGAAGCCAAGCAAATCTAAAATCATCAGAACTGAATGCTCACTGTTCTTTTCCAGGTATTATTTCTCCTTAATTTGTATTTATTTGAATAAAAAGAGATATATTATCCATACGGAATTTCTTAAAGTGCGTGTATCCAAATTTTTATATCTCTGAAAGACTACTTTGGCAACAAAATATCTACATGCATCTGAAACCAAGTTGCTTTACTGTGAAATTGAAGCTGAGAAATCATCTTTGTTTATCTCTCTTTGGTTATCTATATGTAGCATATTTACAGATTTCTATATCATCTTTGCTTAGTATGGTTATTTGTGTTTGCTGCCAAGAGGACACTGCTCGGTCAAGTCAAGACTGCTTGATTGTTGAGTATCGTGTTCTCTTGAAACCAGAGCTTGGAAAGGAACCCTAGGGGAACATTAAAGCTTAATGTTTCATTGACTAAAGTTTGAATAGACTACATGCTGTTACTTAACTGTAAAAATACTGTGAATTCAGTTCCCTGAAAGCTGTGTCCAGCTATCCCTCAGTAACTAGAAAATACAGTTCTACCATGTGTGAAAATGATGTTGACGTACACTCCTATACTGAGGTGGGGGGATCCTAAACTGCAGTATCCAAATGCACTTTATTGACTGTTGAGTAAAGGTATATAGAATACCCTGAATCCCTTCTCACATTCCTCCAGTTGGCCATTGTTTCAGTCCAAGTGGATGTCTGGTCAGTGCTCTCTTCAGTGCTTTCAGGGCCCAGAGCAATTCTTCAAATGCACCTCAGCCTTAATAGTGCAAGCTTACTTCTCTGCAGGGCTTTACCTTTCCATGGCAGAGTTTATCCTTGATCTTCCAAAATATCATGGTGTTCCTTTTGGGCATCCTGTCTGACTCTGCATTGTCTGCACTGTTCAGTGAATATCTCAGTCAAGATATCTATTAGTTCCCCTTCTCTACTTGCTTGGACTGGACTCTGTTCTATTTTCTTCCCTGAAGTAACTTAACAGTTTCTTTTTGCTCTACTGCTTTGCTGTAAACTTGCTCACACAGTGAACAGTTTGACACCAGTAAAGACAATTGACTGATCCTGTGTGATTCCTTATTTGTATACTGCAGGTAAGAACTTCTTTATGATGGAAGTGTTGAAGAGTAATTTTATAAACCTAATAACATCATCAAGTTAGGAGATTATTGTTGGAAATATTTCTGTAGATTAAAAGGGCTGTCCTTTTTCTCCTGTTCTTTTGTCTGGAACTAAAATCATCTGAAGCCTGTGGTTACCTAGAATATTTCCTCCCTCTTCCAGCGTATTCTTGTATGCTGCTGCCAGGACAGAATGTATGAGGCTAATATATCTATCAATACTTTCTAACAAAGGATATTTAAGAAACAGACATTCCAAAGGGTAGATAAAAACTAGACCACAGTAATAATCATAGCACTTAAGGCATGTTCAATTTTTTATTATTGCTTTTACTTTGTACCCATTGTGGTCATACTGTGCAGTTTTGAGAATACATTAGCTCCAAGCACTGGTACAACCCACTGTCAGATTAACAACACATTCCAGTTATCAGCAAACATCAAAGCTCAGCAGGCAGTGTTAACAATCTACAGCTACAAAGATGGAGTATCAGAAGAAAACTTTTTCTATGAATGGAAAATCCAGAAATGTCTCTGTTATGTATACTTAATGGAATTTACTAGTCACCAGTGTTAGTTTTCCCTCTGATCTACAAAATGAACAGTATCTTGAAGACTGCTTTTTTAATATTAGACTTATACCCAACCTACCTGTCACTGACATATTCAAGGAGTGTTGAATATTCTGTAGTTTTAAGTACAGGCCTGTTCGTGATTCAGACATTACATGCCACACACAAGTTCTGCTATCAGCAAGTCAAGGCGCAGCATCTCTCTCTACAGGGTGTTGAATAGGGTTTCTGTTTCTTTTTCTACTGCCATGATTGCAGCCAAAGTTCTAGAGGATGATGGATAAGTTACTGATAGTTTTTATTTTTTGTTATTCTACTGTTCAGTAAGAGAAAAAGTCAGTTTAACTTAAAATTATTACCTTTTGGTTAGATATTCTCACCATTTACTGCACTTCTGCAAAGGGAAACAGAAATAATGAAGTCTATGAAGAGGCAGTGTTCTTAAAGAAGATTATAAATAGTTTTAAAACTACCTCATGAACTGTTGACTTAGACATAGACGTACATAAATTTATGAGTACTATTATAACAGGGATAAGTATGGCTCACTCTTACAGATGATTTGTTTGACTCCTGTACATTTTCACCCGACAGTGGAAAAGTCCTTATACCTAGGACCAATATATTCACCACTAGTCACTTGTCAAGTCAAGCTAAAACAATACATTAGCCTAACCATTCCTGAGATCCTGTGTTGCCAGCATAGAGCCTGTGGCCTCTTATTAGAAACAAAAAAAAAAGTCTACTTGGATGGAATATGGTGACTTTCTTCAATTTTGTTGTTGCAGTAGCTATTTCACTTCTCTTTAACGTGCTTCTTTTTAAATTTAGATTCGTTATAACAATTTTACTACTTCTGCGTTATGGTATGTAGATGAAAGTATAACAATATCTGAATGGAATAATTTTCTCCTGCCTTTTACACATACAAAATATTCTTAATATACATACACACACAGACACACACACACACAGACACACACACACACACAAAGTGACAATTCTGGAAAATAGCATAAAAGAAGATTTCAGTGCATTTACCAACAACCTTGGATTTCTTTTATGAGAACAAGTTCTAATGTGCATTATTTTAAAGCAGCTTTCAATATACTTGCACTAGATTGTATGGGAGATGTTACTCATGGAATAGTTTCTTCCCCTTCCAGTTCTAAACAATTAACTTAGTGATTTGAGAAGATATCCATGAAGATCAAGAGAAAAATATGTATTTATATGTCTGTGTTCAGGAAAGCAACATGAAAAACCTGTTTTAAGTCAGCAGATTTTCTGATATCAGTGAGGTTTTCTGTTTCAAATCAAAGATTTTCTTTAATTATGGTAAAGGGAGCTAGCACTTATGTTGGTATATATCTGAGATGCATTACTGGAATTTCCTTCTTTGTTGTAAATGAGAAAATTGAGTTTCTTCATTCAGGTCAAGGTTATTCTCTGCTAATCCAAAAAAAAAAAGACCTTTTTACTTTTATTCTGAACAAATTTAAACACTCATGGAATTATAACTTTTAACTCCAAAATGTTCTAAAACCACATTTAATTATAAAACTTCTCTGATTTTCTCAACTAGAAATATGAATTTAGTATGAACTGTGTTATATTAAATCATTGTAAGTTTTTAGAACCATTCTGATAGTGGATGAACACCCTGTGAAAGTAGCAAGTAGTAGCAATGTTAGAAAATCATTGTGTATAATTTTCTATATGCTATATATGCTGCAAAAATGTTTATTTTTTTCTCCATTTCATTACTCTTCTTATATAAACTGAAGTAATTTCACATACTTGCTCAGTTCTGTGCCATGCTCCTGTTAGTGATAGCTTTTTTTTTTATTTTTCTATTTTCTATTGTTTTGTTTTTGTTTGTTTTAAGAAGAAGAAAAACAGAACAAAATATCTTAGATACTTAGCTATTGTATCAAATAAACAGTTTATTTTGTGTTTGTCAGTGGGTATCCCCAAATCACAACATGGAGGAATGATTTTAGCTCTAAGCAGAAGAGCAGAGGTTAGCTGCAGTTACCATTACTTCAGCTGTTTTTGATAAACCACATTGTCAAGAGGAGTTCTAGTGCTTAAATGTACAAGTATTTTATGACTTGATCTGATGTCATTCAAATTAGTACAAACGTGTTTATTTCCACGTGGTTTTGGTCAAATATCTCTAGAACAACATTCAATTAATAAAAATAGAAGATCTTGCTGTAGCTGAATGTACAAAGATTGACTGAGAAAAACAAAACAGTGGCTATGAGACAAGCAGTAACATTTAAAAACTTTAGCATAAACATTCAATAAAAGAATAAAAAAAAAATTATTATCAATGTCTACTTCAGAAGCAACTTAATCTGTAACTTGCATATTGTAAAATCTGTCTCTCCTAAAGCTATTGCTTAAACTACAAAAACTCAAAGTTCTCCTAATGGTTGAAGTTTACAGTCAAAATTTAGCGTAGACTGGTTTACTTGTGTTTCTATTTTTGTTGTTCTGTTCTGTTCTGTTTTGTTGTGTTTGAATATACTTTATCCCCCGTTATGTAGGGATACCAAAATATTTAGTATAATGACACATGCTGAATAGATGTATATACTATTTAAGTGGTTTGTTAATGAATCCTCACTTGATAGCTGTTGATTTTAACAAAGATAGGCTAGAGGCATTTTGTGCAGACAGAGGTCACTAACATGACGATCTCTGAAATAAATTGCTTCAGACTATCCTGTATTTCACACTCACACTTTTCCTTCATCTCCTGAGAACCAAGAAAACAGAGCTACTTAAAGGAATTTTATATTTTCTTGGCTTATCCTGGAGTGCCTTATCTATCTTTTCCAACATTTGCAGTTCTGGTCTGTATTTTAAAACTAGTGGCAATAAATAGAATTTGTTGAAGAGGAAAAAAATGTGGAGTGAGTATGGAAAACTCTCATTTAAACAAGCTGTTGTCTCAAGGTTATCCCTGCTTTCTATAACAATGAGCTACACATTCTTTCTTATAAGGCTTTGTATTTTGAAAAGAAAACTATACCATTAAGGCATGTCCAACCTGCAGCCCATGGACTGCATGCAGAATAACATGGGTTGCAGTGAGGCCTGCCTGCTACCCAAAGTAGCTCTTCCCCACAGAGGTAGCTCCTAGCATGTACCCATTGCCCAGCAACAATCAATCAGAACACTATTAATGCTGTATTGACTGAAACATTGGCATGGGTAGGGCAAATCTATGCAGTGCAGACTCAAAGTAGCAAAAACTCCATTAATTTGTTTGTGACACCATTCTCAGTAGATAGAAATACATTACCTTCAAATTTTCAAATGGAATGTATAGAACTGCAACCAGATCTTCAACTCAAAAATCTGCTCATGTCTTTTCAACAGACTTTCATAAGACCTCTTTTAACAGGGAAAAATATCCCATACCCTTAGACAGTTATTGCTTTTTATTGGTGTGCACATCTCTGAACAATTGTCAAGGATGAAGTACAGGAAGGGTAAAATTTCATCCCAAATCTCTGATCCACACCTTGAGAGCTCACGAAGAATTGCAACTTCTGCCACTGAACCAGCCTGATGCATTAGCTTCACAGAAACATGACCAAATATCCCAGAAGTTTAATGTTCTCGTTCCTCATTTCTTCTAATAATTTAAGAGAAACAAAAGTTTAAAAAAGGAAATGTTTGTTATTTACATTTTCACAGTACTGTTTTTACTTATATTTTCACAGTATTATTTATTTTACAAGGTCTGCTCCAAAAGTAATGTCTCCTATTTTGTTACGTTGGCCCACAAAAGTCAGAGGCTGATATTGGTGGTATTGGGATACTGGGATCCTTTTGTCTTCCACAGCACACTGCTGATTCATATGTAATTTGCCTTTAGCTGGAAGCTATAGCTTCCTTTCTGCAGGACTGATCTTCAGCCAGTAGGTCCCAGTCTGTACATACACCTAGGGTAACCCATCACAAATGTAGAATCTGACATGTACTCTCATTAAACTTCACGTGGTTCGTGATTGCCCAGCTGTCTAATCTTCAAGATCTCTCTGCAACACCTCTCTTCCCTCAAGGAATTCAGCAGTTCCTCACAGTTTAGTGTAATCTGTAAACTTACTTAATGTACTTTCTAGTACTGTATCCAAATCATTTATGAAAACATCGAAGTGAATTTCAGCTAAAATGGAGTTCTGTGGATCTCTATTAGGCCACAGCCTGATGTAAATATTTTCTGTAACTTACAGAGTTCGATTCACTATCCTATTGTTCATCTATCTCCTTATGATTTACCTAGTGGTCTGAGGACATTTTGTCCAGTTGGACGGTATGAGAAACAATATTGAAATCTTTGCTGAAGTCCAAAAAAATTAAATCAGTTTTCTTACTATAGTAAACTAGGTGGGTAACATTGTAATTAAAGGAGATTATGTCTGTTAAACATGTATTTACCCTTCTGAACATAGGTTAGCTGTGACCAACGATTACTTTGTCTTTCAGATATTTTTTCTTTGTCTTTGAATGAGGACTGCAGAATTCCTTTAGAATGAATATCTCAGCCAAGACCTCTTAATATTTCAGCAGCCTCCTCTGGGAATAACACAAACAGCTTCTAATACCAGAGGCACTCCCTTCCAGCATCTAATTTTACTGCCCTGACCTTTGCTAACCACACTGCTTGCAATTTTTCCTTTCTGTGTCTTGGCTCTATTTACTGTCAAGTATCCTTGGATATAAACATTAAATACCCTCCAGCCCAGCTGGAGCTGGTAGTGCTAGGCCTTAAGATTAGGCAAATATTAATCATATTTTTTTGAAAAAACTTGAATCTTGTAGTAAATGAAGATCTATTAATAAGAGTCTGTGATCTTTATATTGCTTAATGAAATACATATTCTGGAGTGCATGTTAGTTTTAGATTTATTACCGAGGCTGACCAGGACAGTGGCTGTCTTCTCTGATACTACTAATTTTTCTCTGCCTTCCAAATTATTAATTTTCTCCTTCATTTTCAACTCCTCCTTCATTTTCATCTCCTCCTTCATTTTCACTGTATTAAATTTTAAACTTGCCTTTTAATACTCTACTATTGCTGATAGTCTTAAAACTTTATCACGACATTTCTCATAGACAGTAACCCTTCTCTGTTATTATTCCTCTTCTTAGTCTATATGCTTCTCAAGGATTCAGAAAAGGAAGTGGAATAGAATTCAAATTTGTGGATCAGTCACTTATTTAATTGAATGCAGTCATGAAAATATGCAATTCATTTTACACACTAACTATAAGACGCTACTAAATTCAGCACATTAATCTACTTACTTTAAATGGTGAAAACACATATAAAAAATGTCATATTCTAAGAGAACACTGTCTGAATTAAGAGTACTAGCTAGCAATGAGTTGTAAAGTAGTGACATGTTGCATATGAAAATGCTCCATGAAGAAGTTTAGTCTTACCTTGTTCTTAACACATCTTTACATAATAATGTAGCACATTATAAGTATTATTGTGTGTTATGGTCCTATTTAAATTGCTAGTAACAAACTGTAGGCATTATGTTAATTGTGTCTTATGCTAATTGTGGATGCAGAGTTGTACCCTTTTTGGTGGGTCAGCAACTTGTTCTGGGAACTTGTCAGGTGAATAGAAGCTTAATATTGTTTAGGTGTAAGATAGTAGCAAAGCCTTTGAAATCACGGGTGCATTTTCACTTTCTATTCTAGTACAACTGAAAGCATGCAGATGAAAACAATAGAAACATCACCAGAAAAGTACTTCAACACCATCTGATGATTTTCAGAGAATCAAAGACAAAACAAATAGTCCGTATCTTTCCATCTCATTAATAAATGTTATTTACTGTCTAGAATTAAGTTTCCAAGCCCAAATTCAGCTCTTGACTGTTACAAGTTTTCTTTACAGAATAGGGTGCTGAGTTTCACCAGTCCACTTCTCCTTCCTTTCCTATAGAGCTGCTGAAATACTAAATTGATATTTTCAACTGTTGTCATTATGTGTTTTAGAAGTGGGATCACTGTCAAAAAGTAGTAAAAGAAACTGTGTACAGGAAAGTAACATGATTTGTCTCATACTCTGTGGAATAGTTGACCAATAGAAGTTTGTTAAAATTCCATCAATAAGAGTTTCAGGAGTTTTAAAATGAGTGGAGAGGAAATTACTACGTAAGTGCAGTGGGTAATATTCTTTCCCTAACTGGAAGATGGACTAGGTACACAAAATTGTCTCTTAGATTAAAACTATTTTATTTCATTTACTTACACTATTTCAATTATTTCACTTTTTATAGGGACCCTGCTTTTAGTCGTTGTCGCAGTTGTCAACAACTGACTCCAAATGACTACAATCTTAAATAACAATTTTCTTAAATATTAGACTCTAGTATAGTAGCTGTTTGTTTTTTTAATTGCTTGTTCAATTCATACACAACATAATAGAGGTTTTATTTCCTTTATCTTTTTTTTTTTTCAACTACTTCTCAAGGCTTCTGCTTCAAGAAAAAGTCAATATGACTGTCATTTACAAGCATACATAAAATGTGTTTGAACTTAGCTATTTTCTTTTTAAATATATTTCATTCACCATGGTTAGTAGTTCCCACAGCCATATTTTTAAAGGTTTTTTGTTTTTTATATATGTTAGCTATTTTTCTTAGAAACATTTTTATTTACACAATAGTTGAAATACTTATTTTTACTTATTTTAAATTAGTTTATAATTTCAAATTTTAAAATTAAAATAAATCAATCAACATAAAAATGAATTAATAATAAGCTTTTGATAATAGAAAAATCCTCTCACTTCCATGTGTCTATATGATATCAGGATTTACTAAATGACAAAGTCAAAACAGTTCCTTTATAATTTTTGTTGGTGTTTCAGCAGTTTAAAATGAAGAATTACTGAGGAAAGTAAACAAAAATGGAAGAATAGAATAGAAGAAGAAAAAATATAATAGTGGACAAGTATCACTTACCTTATATATATATCTTATCTCATATATTATTGCACTAACTTGGAAGAAGCCTGTCTTCACATTGGAAGACAAGATATCATTTTTGTTCTGATACTATAATCTGAGATGTAAAGTACTGTGGACATTTTTGTCTTGTTAGAAAGCACTGAAGAGTTGACCAGTATCTGTGTACAGCAGAGAAAGGCAAAAATGATCAGATTTAGTTACAGAATATAACTAAAATGACTAAAGCTCAGAAGAAAATCTCGTTATATAAAATAACTAATCATCCAAGGGCTTGATATTATGATGTATGATTGTCTTTTTAAATAAATAACAAAGAAGAGGGTACCAACCAGAAGGTAAAATTCACCTTAGATCAGTCAACAATCTATTATTCTCTTTGTGTACACAGAAGTGGATCAGTATGAAACCATAAGTATCTAACGTAGTGATTTCCAATCTGACATCATGAAATCATAAAATTCTCTAAGTTGGTATGGACCTTCAATGGACCTTCAAGTGGTCACACAACTTGGTGTCATCTACATTCTGAGGATGCACTTGACTCTCTGTTGATGCAATTGATAAAGATATTAAAGAGCATCGGACCCAGTATTGACCACTGAGGGACATCACTTATCAATGAAATCCAGATATTGAGCCATTGTCCACCAGTCACTGGATTGAATCTCACAGTTCCAATCTATTGAACAGTCTACCTGCCAAGTCCATATCTTTCCTATTTGGAGAGCCAAATGTTGTGGGGAACCGTATCAGAAGACTTACTGAAATCCAGATAGATGGCATCATGGCTCTTGTTCAAGTTACTTTATGATAGAAGGCAATTTGTTGGTCAGGTGGGACTTGTCCTTGGTGAAGGCATGCTGATTGTTCCCTATCACCTCCCTCTTTTCTGTGTGCTTTTCATAGCCTCCCGGACGATCTGCTGAATGATCTTCACCTATAGAAAGATGAGGCTGGTGGGTCAGTATTTCAAAAAATAGTTGTTGTTCCTGATGAGAGTATATCTTAGAAAACTGTTGAATGCCAACACAGAAATTTTAAGTGATGAGAGTTCCATTGCCCTCAGAAATAGGCCCAGAACTATTTATCCTGCTATAAATACAAAGGAAGGTAAAAAAAAAAATGAAATCTCTATTTTTCATGTGTCAAAATTTGATCATATTATGGTCTGGAAGCCTATCTGACAAGGCTTTTATTTTCAGAATGTTTCTCTTATAAGTACTTTTAGATTGTATTTTATTTGTATTATTTAGCATTTAAAATGGAGTTTTTTTGTTTGTTTTTGTTTTTGTTTTTGTTTTTTTAATGCAACACTGTAATGTTTGTTTTCATTTTACAGTGCTTTTTCAGGTTCTTCTTTTCAGACTTCAAAAATCTTATCTGGTATGTATCAAAGAAAAGCAGTAACAATCTGAAAGATGTTAAGTTTGAAACATGATACATAAGATGATAAACATGTGAAAAACTGCACTTAGCAGAGGCAGCTAAAAGAAGTTCTGACAATAATTCACACAAATGGATACAATTAAAGGTGTTAAGAAGAAGATCTCGGCTGGATTCAAATCACTGTATCAGTCTCAGATGTGATGACATGCCACAGAGCTGTTTCCCCAGAAGGTGCTGAAGAATATGTCCCTGACAGGGCAGTGGCTTTAATGCAGTCTGAGGTTCAGATGGTGGAGCACTAGATCAGATACTAGATCAGTTTTCCTAGTGCCCATGTAATTAGGTCTTGAATACTTTCAGGGATGATGAAACTACAACTTCATAGGGCAATCTGTTATGGTGTTTCACCACCCTTTAAGTGAAAAATTTCCCCCTTGTCTTCTTATTATCAGTCCACAAGAAACATTTGTCACCCTTCTATTTATAAGATCCCTCTAAGCGCTGCAAAGTTGAAATGGTGTCTCTCTGGAACCTGCCCCAAGCTGAACAAACCCACCTCTTTTGGTCTTTCTTCACAGGAGAAGCAATGCAGCCTGCTGATCATCCTCATGGCCTTACTCTGGACAAACTCTGACAGCCCCATGTATGCCTTGTGCTGAGGGCCTCAAGCTTGAGTATGCTAGTTCAGATAGAGTCTTACAAGACCAGAGCAGATGAGGACAATCGCTTCCCTTGGCCTGCTGGCCACTCCTCTTTTGATGGTGCCCAGAATAGAGGTGGCTTTCTAGGCTGCAAGTGCGAACTACTGACTCATGTCAACATTTTCATCCATCAAAACTCCCAAGTACTTCTTTGCAAGGTTGCTCTCACTGAGTTATTCTCTAATTTTGTACACATACTTGGGATTGCCCCTACCTGAGTGCAACAGCTTGCTCTTGTGGAATTACTTTTGATGCTTGCAGGTCTATTCTTCAAGCTTGTCCAGGTCCCTCTGGATGGCATCTATTCCTTTTAGTGTATCAGCTGCCCACTCATCTTGGTGTCATCTACAAACTTGCTGACAAGGTGCTTGAGCCCACTGTCTATATCACTGGTAAAGACTGTCAACGGTTTAAGGGCTAGTTCAGCCTGAGTTCCGTGACAATTGGTGTTCAGGACCCACGGACCCACACCCCAGGCAAGGTGAAGGGGGAAAGGGAAAAGGGAGATGGGCCTAGAAACAAAACTGTGGCAACAATCTGAGGAGGAAAGCTAATTTACTAAATAAGATATCGGAAAGCAAAGTAATAGAATGTAATAAAAGATAATTGGAATTAAAGCTAATAAATCAAATAAAATGAGCAAGAGAGAGTGTTCGATAAACCAAAGGCCTTACGCTAAGCGCTGAAGGTGAGACGGCAGCGAGCACCCACTGCTGGTTTGATCCCAAAGGAAAGAGTGCCTCATGACACGCAGACAATTTTTATCTTTCCCTCTGAGTGGAAAAACATAAAAATACAAAGCAACGCAAAGTCCTCTGGGGATCATAGTTCTTTTTCTCTTCTGAGACAGGTATACCCATAACTATAGATAATCCATGGAGCTGGAGCATTGACTCTTTAATTCTCAGTGNAGCTGGAGCATTGACTCTTTAATTCTCAGTGCACTACATGATGTTATGATGTGGAATACCAATACCAAAATTAATAAAACCATGACAAAGATATTGAAAAACACCAGTCCTAAGATGGATACATGATGGATACTACTCATCAACGGCCTCCACCTGGACATAAAGCCATTGACCACAGCCATCTGGTTGCAATTATGCAATCAACTCATTATCAACATAGTAGTTCACTGTTTGCATCCTTATCACTCCAGTTTAGAGATAAGAATGTAATATGGGAACATGTCAAAAACCTTGCAGAAGTTCAGGTAGACTACATCAGTTGCCCTTCCTTTTTCAACCAGTGTCATTACTCTAATGCAGAAGGTCACCAGATCGATCAGGTATGATCTGTCTTTGATGAAGCCATGATGGTTGTCTCATATCACCTCCTCGTCATGCATTTGCCCTAAATATCCTCCTGGATGATCTCCTCCATGATTTCCCAGGCACAGGGGTGAGGCTTATTGGTCTGTAGTTCCCTGTATCTTCCTTTCTCCTTGATTAAAAATGGAAATGATGTTTCCTTTTTTACATTCACAAGGGATGTATCCTGACAACTATGAATTTTCAGATATGGTGGAGAATGGATTGGCAACCACAGAATCCAGTTCCTTCGGGACCATGAGATACATGTCATCTGATCTCATATACACTTACTTAGTCTATACTAAAATTTATGCATTGCCCATCTATAACTTGAAGAAAAACAGTGATATTCTTTCATCCCAAGAGCCACTTGAAGTTTTTGTCAGGAGCTAGCTCACCTGGAATAGCCTTCAGTTATGGTTTTGACATGGAGGAAAGTAAGCATTATTGGCTTAATACAGATTGCCCAAGAAGTCATTTACTAAACAAGCTGGTAATTTTCTGTGAGTCATGGGAGATCCCTTTGTCTTTGCTTTCAGACCTGCTGCATTATTGGCAATTCTTGTTTTTCTAGCAGTGCTTCCCTTACATGCTGTTTTAAGGTCCTGGACACCATATGAATTTCATAGAATCATGTGAGTTGGAAGAGACTTTTAAGGTCATCTAATCCAGCTCCTCTGCAATGAGCAGGGAGATCCACAGCCACAAAAAGTTGCTCAGAGCCTGGTCCTTCTGTATTTCTAGAGTGTGCTGTGTTGCTAATACAAGAGGGTGAAAATAAATAAATAAATGGATAG